>MU134296.1:463192-764923 GCA_015039355.1 Ramaria rubella | reverse complement strand
TACGAAGTAGGAAACGGTGTACGTAGAAACTTTACCTTTGATCTTGACCAGCGGGATGGGGTAAGATGGACCAGAGAAAGCTCTTCCGGTAAGTCCAGCCTGTAAGAGGAAGGGTACTTCCTTTGATGACGGGCCACTGTTCGTACTATGAGCTGTCACGGATGATGTGATGTTTTCTGCGAATGACGTGTGCACGGATAGTAGTAGTCGAAAGCGGTCTGGTAGTAGACGACACGATGGAGGTCAGGTGGTCTGTGTAGTAGAGGTGTGAGTAAGATAAAAAGTAGTTAAGATAAAAGTTATACGGTAGGTCGTAACGGTGGTGGTGCAGGGTACTAAGCAAAGTCTACTGCGGTTCGGTCTGTATGTGCAACCTGGTGCGCAACTTGAAGGATCAGCCGCAAGAGGGGAACTACAAGTAAACAGGTCAGGAGGAGGTGTTCAGCGTGTAGCAGCCATGATAGGGGATATACAGCTTAGAGGACTTCCGGGTATGGCTTATAAGGGGAGTATAGGAGGAATAGTGTAAGTGCTAACGCATACCCATAAGCTAGTTTGGAAGGTACGAGGGAAGATGCAGTAGCCAAAACTGGGTTTGAAGCTTGGTCACTTACCAACCGTAGCATAGCAGGAGTCCTTATTGACCATGTAGTTTCTCGTACCTGGTCCTTGTCTCTAAACGATGCCAATACACGGATTCCTGAAGCAGTTCTTCCCGAGCAGAAGCAAGGGAGAGACCTCCTTTAAGCATAGGTTCACAGCACTAACCAAGTGTACAAAGACTCAGCAGTAGTTCAGTGTACTGAGTGAATGAGTAGAAGCCTCTATAAACTGTTCGTTGACCTTAGGATAACCTGCCGATACTGAGTAAAAGTAGTGGACTGAGTGAGCGAAGAACCGACATGAAGATAAAGGTTAACAAGGTGTACCAGATAACAGATACTGAGTGAAGATAAGATAAAGACCGAAGATAAAGTTTAAGCGACGGTATAAAGGGAAGTAAAGAAGCTGGTGGACTGAGTAAAAAGGTAAAGGAATGTTTGGTGGAAGGATAAAACCAAAAGACGGAGAGCGGCAATCAGTAAAGAGGACAGACGACAGCTGCTGTAGCAACATACCGTATGAGCGTAGCAAACAACAAGACGAGTACATATATTCCGGACAAAGCGGAATCACATGGGGTTAAGTGGAGAAAGTCAACCTAAGTGAGCAGATTCAGATTCAGATTCAGATGACGAATGCAGATGTAATTCCGGTCGAAACAGTTAGTGCACTGTAAACGACAACATAGAGCAGATGCGAATGCAGTCGCATAATGCAGTAGTAGAAGCAGTGACGATGCAGGAGTAGAAGCAGAAACAAGATGGAAACAACGACGACTATCGTTTCGCGTGACTCGGCTTGTGGTCACATTCATCGGCACGTTGCTGCTGTGGCGATGGGTGACAGAAAACCTAGATAAAGGCTTTCATTTGGCTGTAAACACCGACGGGGTCTCTCCGGGTCAGGTAACAGATAGTAGAGTCGTTAGGGATAAGGGTAAAGCTGTGTGTAGGAAGGTAGTTCAGGAAGGTCTTGAGTCAAGCCAGATCCAGTAACTAGCAAGTAGTGTGTGCAAGGAGTAGGTAGTAGAAGAGTTATTCCGGAATAGGGAAGGACAAAGTAGATAGACCGTGAGAGAGGCTGTCAATAACGGTAAATATAGACAGTATGGATCGATAAGACTACTGTGGACAGATAAAGCATGTGACCTGATTTCATGAATGACAGGGCCCAGAGGACCTTTGCGTGATCATTGGTGAAGTGAGTTGGGCACAGGGCAAAATAGAGTTTACAAGAGTTCAAGAAGGCTCGTCCTTTGTCTCTGTCGCCATTAAAGTCAGCAGGAGTGGCAGGAGTGGCGTGTTTTTGAGTAGTAGGGGGGGAAAGGGATGCAGTCATAAGGCTAGTGACATCATGGTTCAAGGTGTGCACCTGGACATCTGTCTGTTGAACCTGTTGTGCCAGTAATTCCTTCTGTTCTCTCTCAGCACGCAAAGCAACCTCTAAAACCACGACACGCTGATGCAGCTCATTGTAAGCCGCTTGAAAATCAAAGGGATTCAGGTCTTCTGGTATGGGTGTAGACATGGTAGAAGTGGATGGAGTATTAAGAAATGTACCAGAGGGGTCCTGAGCTGCTATGCACCTGAAGATATCAATTCAGAGATGAAAGTGACAGTGACCGGTCCAGTAAGTTGGCAGGCTTTTCTACTATAAGGGCAACCTCTGGGGCTAGTGGAATATCACACTAGAGTCTGGCAGATGGGAATCCAAAGTATATAAGCTCAAGGAAGGCTACAGGCAAGGATACATACCTGGCAGATGGGAATCCAAAGAGAAAAGCCTAAGAACTCCCACTGCCGAGGCGGCTACTAACTAAGGAAAGACTCCGAACAGACTGAATGTTTTGGGTGCTTAAACCGGAAGTCACGTGACCTGTGACATAGCCCAGGTAGATTCCAACTTGCACACGTAAGCGGGCGCTTAAATCGCGAACAGAAGCGCCAGCTGTAGAAGTGAGCAGGAAGGAAATGGGAATAATAGATAGAAACGACAGGAAGGAGAAAAGAGAGATAAAAGGGAAATGGGGATAGAAGGGGTGAACATGAATAAGAGAGGAGAATAGGAGAAGGAGAATAAAAAGGAGCAGTATGAGGGGTTCCCCTTACATTGGCACTTCTCTCGACTCATTGAGAGACGATCATAACTTCGACCTGGTCGAAGTTCTTCTTGTTTTCTTAATGGGTGATATTTCGTCTGTTTCTGATTCCTCCAGCGCGGATCTCCTTAGATCCGCTGATACTCACTTTTGATTCATGGAGTTGGAAGCTATGGGTGTCATAGTTCTATGAGGACTAGCTATCCTCATTGGTGTTCCCGTTCACCTGTCCACGTCGTGGGCAGTCCCAGCTCTCCTGTCTGGGCCTTTGACTGTGGCTCCAGACATATCTTGATCCTCTCTGGATCTAGACATTCGGCTTTGAGTTCTCATCGAAGTCATAGATCTATGATCTATCAGCCACACTGTGGCATTCTTCTATTGATTTTAGCAAAAATCAACAGTAAATGTCTGTTTACTGTTTCCAAGACTTCCGGCGAGTGTTAAACTTCTTGGCTTGGTTAAAAGATCGGTTTGATCTTTTATGGTTTTATTGCAATGCTGCCAATAGCTTGGCAGTCAAAAAAGTGTAAGAATCTTATTGAGTTCACACAAACAGACTGAGCCAATACTTTTATTGGTGTCTGCAATGCATGTGGTTACAAGTAAGATTTACTTGCTTATATAATTAGTTGTGGACAACTGTATAGTTGTCCACTATCCACAGGCGCCCCTAGTGGGTGGCTTTACATAATCTGACCCATAAGTCACTCTGGTGATTTATATTCTCTAACTAGTAGCATATATGCTACTGTAAGAATCTACATTCTTACATACACACAGTCAAAAACTATGCTTAGGTGGTGAAAACTTAAACTTACATGCGTATTCCAATGCTGATTTTGCTGGAGACACACGAGATAGAAAATCCATTGAAGGATATGCCATTTTTCTAGGTAACGGTGTTATCTCGTGGTCTTCAAAGAAACAAACCATTGTTGCTCTTTCATCCACAGAATCCAAATACATAGCTTTATCTGAAGTCACGCGTGAATTACTCTGGACGCGTAGATTCTTAAACAAACTCGGACTTACCATGGAAAACCCTACTATGATCTACAAAGATAACCAAGGCACTATTTCATTCGCGCATAACCAAAAGTCCATTCAATGAATGAAACATATTGATACAAAGTTCCATTTCATCAAGTCCAAAATTAAAGATAACACCATCACGTTGAAGTTCATGCCTACAGAAGAAATGGTAGCAGATATATTCACAAAGATTCTTTCACCATTGAAACACATGTACCTTTCGAAATCCCTCAGGCTTGGCCTTATTGACTCAACGGTCAAGGGGAAGTGTAGGAATATTAGCATCCATTGAGTAGTAAGTCAGGTTTAGTTCGGCTTATGTAAGATGGTTCGTGCATACGTCTCCTAAATTGTGAAACATATATGTCTACGCACTTATGTAGTATAGTGTACTCCCCAGTGATTCATGTCTATCACTGGGAAGTAAGTAGTATGTTATGTTTGAGTGTACGAAGTATAACTAATATTTCTGTAGTCTTAACAATTGTCTATAGGTAGTGTATTAATACAGTGATTCATGTCTATCACTGGGAATCATCTATAGCCCTTATACTGAGCCAGGGTGGGCACCATACACCCCTGAGGTCTGCAGCTTAATTTTATTACACTGAGACAATTTACATGCCAGTGGTATAATATTTTTAGTGCAAAATTCCCTAGATGAAGTAATATTTTTTATATTCACAACAGAAACACATCATACACCTAGGTTTTTGTGCCATAATAAAACTGCAACTCCAGACTAATTGAAGACAATTGGGTTAATTTGTGCCTGCAGATTGTTCAATAGGCTTGGATGAACACATCTGTGTTAAAAAAAGAAATACTTATTGTGATCTTGCAAGCCTAGAGTGTTTTCATCAAGGTCATGTGATGGATGAGTATGGACAATTATAATGTGAAGATATCACAGCAGCTTCATCAGCTGGATTTGCACACTCTTGAGTGTAAATCTATAGGAGGGCATAGTCTCTTGAAGGCGGGGAAGGAGGGGAGGGATGGCGACCTGCAGCCCTTATTACGTTACCCCATTGACAAAGTTTCCGTATTTTCTTCGCTTCTCAGGCTAAGGGCTTCGCCGCTCAGCGGCCTCTGTAAGTAGATGGAGAGTAAGCAAACTCGCGCGTCTGTTTCAAAGTCCGGCTAGAAGGCGGTGGTGCTGCTTCGGATCCGTCGCTTCTGCTCCTACTACACATCATCTTATGGCAACAAGAAGGCTTACTAACGATAATGTTAAATTTAACCATACCGTTAAATTTATTGGCGCTGTTGAAGACGAATGGCAATTATATAGGTTTGTCACGGTGGTCTGCTGCGTCACCTTGAACGTTCAAAGCCCAAATGTACTACAGCGACCATGCTTCCGATTATACATTGGGTCAACCTATAGGATTTGGAGCATCTTCCATAGTCTATCAGGCTGAATATCATCCCTCATCGGGAGCTTCAACTTCTTGCGCTCTGAAGGTCCTCGACTTAGATTCTATGCCTATCACGGCTCTCCCCCTCTTGCGAAGAGAAACGCAGCTTATGTCTTTGTCCAAGCACCCCAACGTACTGAGAGTACGAGGAACGTGGATGGATGGCCATAAGCTTTACATTGCTCTTCGCCTCATGAAGAGCGGAAGTGTGGCCGATGTGATGCAATATGGATGGCCTGGTGGTGTGGAAGAAGAAGTCGCAAAATGTGTTCTCAAGCAGGCCCTAGAGGGACTCCAGTCAGTCTCCATTGCTTCAAAAGCAGTCTGCAGACTCACCCTTGCAGCTACCTACATATTAACGGTTTTATTCACCGCGACGTCAAGGCCGCCAACCTCTTGATTGACGATGACGGCACGGTTTTATTAGGCGATCTGGGCGTGGCGACTGCCCTCAATGATGAAGACCACACTTCCACCAGGTATACAACGGCTTCTATCTCGGATGTCATTTCCCCAAAGCCTACTATAGTTGACAGCAACAATATGGGTATTAGGAAACGCAAGTCTTTTGTTGGAACGGTTGGTGTCTCACATTATCTTCCGCCGTTGCTAATAAGAGCGTGTGCATAGCCGTGTTGGATGGCACCAGAAGTAGTGTCACAAAGACACTATGATTCGAAGGCAGACATCTGGAGTTTAGGCATCACAGCACTCGAACTTGCTCAAGGCAAGGCTCCCAGATATCGTGAACCTCCTCACAAAGTGTTTATGAAGACGTGAGTTTTAAGCTAGCTCGTTCGCGGAAGACTTACCGGCGTTTGGCAGTATTCAAGATGCACCTCCTATTCTTGATCGAGAGGGTGGCCAATTTAAGTACTCTAAAGCTTTTAAAGAGGTAATCCAAAGTTGTTTAACAAAAGACCCCAGTGAAAGGTATACATGCTGTTTGGGCTAGATCCGACATTTCTGACTTAATGGACCTCAGGCCTACTGCTGAAAGCTTGCTACAGACGCCATTTTTCAAAAGCTCAAAGAAAAAGGGCTTTCTTGTCGGAGCCTTATTGAGTGCGTTTTCCCATGTGATGTAGTTGAGACTTTGTTCATTGCGACCCGTAGATGGCTTACCACCGTTAATCGATCGGCAGCAACGCCGTGAGTTGGTAATCGGGTATTTTCTGCAGCAAATATCCTAATTAGCGACTGTAGGTCGAATTCCATCTGCACTTACAAGACTTTCGGTAGAGTCATGGGACTTTTCACATACGGGCATGATTTCTCCAACTTCAATACGGACAGGAGAGTCACCTGAGACTAGCATATTTGAAATGGAGGTGCCAGGAAACACTGTAGAAGCTCCCCGAGAAGACGAGCAAACGTCCGGTGCAGCGCCGGAAGGTCTACGGACCGAAAGGGATGATTTGGTCCATGGTGAATACACTGATGAGGAGCATTCTACTCCACCCACATCACCACCATCTTCCTTTCCGACATCGTCTATCATAGCGTCAAGCCCTCGGCCTGGCAAACCCGTGCCTTCTGCATCACCGCCTCTGAAAGGTTTTCCTTTATCCACATCGCCTGGCTTATGGAAAAGATTGAAAGGTGTGAGTAGCAGAACAACATTGGATCGAGTAAAAACATCCCAATGTTGATACCCACCCTCTCGTGAATGAGACACGTTGAAGGCAAGGGCGATGGTAGGAATGCCCAAACCTTACTTCGAGTTTCTAATATTGACAGTAGACCAAGCCTTACAGTGATGGCGCATTAGAATGACTGCATCTACTTATCATTTATTTGTATTCATTATTTTGATAAAGGGTGTATTCAACTGCACCAGCATGGTCACGCTCACTATATTCAAGATAATATCATGAGAACATACGACTAATAAACGCCATGGGGCACGGGCTCAAGTGATGGTGTAGAAGCAGATGCCAGATCTCGACGCGGAGACAGCCAAGCTTGAGGGAAGTCCTTAATGGTTGGACGATGGCCGAATCTGCCGTGGTAGTGCTCCCCTTTGCGATGTTTTCTTGCCTTCGCGGCGAGGTGACGCTGGTCATGCGGGATGTCCGCGAATGTCTCCGTAGTGTTCTGGTATGGCGGTGTCAGCGGTAGCCATTGCACAACAATAATAAAACATGCGTTTGCCTCCTGGAGGAGAGTGTCGAGCACATCACTTCCCCATTTGAGATTCATGGCTGGTTCTGGAAAGTCCTCACATGATATTTTGACGTATCCGTGCTCCCCGATACTGCGGTCCTCTTCGAAGCCAATACCGGAGTCCGAAGGTGGTCTTGCAGTCCATCGAGGGCCCGAGAGAAGCTTCAGCTTATGGATCGCTTCAGGGGAGCGTAGAGGGAGCTTAGAGACAGGAGCAACAATAACACGCTTGTTGATCGCAGGGTGGTCTTCTCCTGCGTACGATATGGCACGGACGATGACGGGAGTGGAGTCAGAGGGTGGAACAAATGGTCTACGGAGAGCTGAAGGGCAATGAGATCGCCATCTGCAAGGGATCTTGCATGAGACAGACCTCGTAATCGTGGAGCATCTCTCTCAATCAAACGAAGATACTGAAGAATCTGCCGTTGCTGCTGAATGATCAAGTGCGCAGCTGAAGTTGCATCGTCGTCCTCAAAGTCAGGAATAAAATCAATGTCATAGTCTTCGTCTGAATCCTCTGTTCGCGGACCACGGGGGCCACGAAAGCGAGGGTAGCTGAGGAGAGCAGTAGCATGGACCTGCCTCGTGAGGATACGCGTCGGAGGCAGCACACGACGACGAGCAGCAGTGAACATGTCCTGCGCAATTGAAACTCCGCAACGTCTAAGACTCAAAGTACATACCATCCGAAAACATCAACATGGCCAGCGTTGGGCCCATGCGCAAGGCAGTCAATCTGTCTCCCACTACCCGCGTCCTCCCCAGCGGTGTGCCATACGCTCCCCGGCTTTCCCTCACTGCTCGTGCTCCTCCGTCTGCACATGGCCACGGACATGGACCCGTTACTCGTGCGGACAATCCTCCACGCTGGGCTGGGGGTGTGTCGACCAGCCGTTCCGCGGGTTTGATCTCCAAAACGTATACCAATGGTTTGCAACCGTTCCGCCCTGCCTCGTCTTGTGACTGATCACATCCGTTCTTGTAGCACCTCCTACCGGCTTTCATCAACGCTTTATTCACACCTCGGTGGCCGTTAGAGATGCCCCCCAGGTTCCAGACTTCACTCCTTATCAAGCATCTTCAGAGAGCGGCAACCGTGCACTTTCCTATTTCATGGTCGGTTCCTTCGGCGTACTTGGCGCCTCCGTCGCGAAATCTACTGTCACCGACTTTTTGGGCACTATGGCAGCCTCAGCCGACGTCCTCGCGCTTGCAAAGGTTGAAGTTGAGCTCGCAAGCATTCCAGAAGGAAAGAACGTGATCATTAAATGGCGCGGCAAGCCCGTCTTTATCCGTCACAGGACCCAGGATGAGATCAAAGAGGCTCGGGAAGTCAACTGGCAAAGCCTAAGAGATCCGGAGAAGGATGAAGACAGGACTCAGAAGCCGGAATGGCTTGTCATGATTGGTGTCTGCACCCATCTTGGCTGCGTTCCTATCGGCGAGAGTGGTGATTATGGAGGATGGTGCGTTAAATATCGTCCTCTTGCCAATCCTGCTAAATATCTGCCTGCTCCAGGTTCTGCCCCTGTCATGGTTCACATTATGATATATGTAAGTACGCTTGTCATATATTATAGTTTCGCATCTCAAAACCTTCGTAATCGTAGCTGGTCGTGCACGCAAGGGCCCCGCGCCGGTGAGTAACCACTCATTTTTTCAGTATCTAAATTTGACCTTCCCGCCCTATAGTCGAATCTCGAGGTCCCGGAGTACAGCTTCAACGAAGCGGACGGGAAAATGACTATAGGTTGACGACAGTGTCTTTAGGAAGGGGCTAAATCATCACTACTGCAACACTAGATGGATCACTATACAATAAACGACCTGCATCGTTAAATAGCTATCTGCGATGGCTACGTGTGACATTTAGCCCACTGAGATTAGGATAAGGTATAAAAAATAAGTGCCTCGGCTTTGTTGGTAGCCCCTGCATATCTGTTCGGAATGCTCTACCTAGGTAGTGTTGATATACAATATTACATACGGATAAATTCTATTAGGGTATCGTCCCTCTATCTAATTCGCTGATGTTTTGCTAAGCACGCCAACACATTGTATTTGGGGTATCGCGGTGCTACGGATAGTTTGTGCTGTTGGGCCCAACGTCTAAGGGCATCTGGGGCTAATCTCAAACAGCATCAGTCTCAGTTCATTTCCTAACATGCTACTCACAATCTGTAATAATCCCATCTACTCCGAACTCCACAAGCTGTTCTACCATATCAAGACTGTTCACCTGAGGAGTTGGCTTAGCGTCGATCAGTGTCCAACGTCTATAACGTACTGTCCATGGTTTGACTTCCATGCCTAACTCATGAGAAAGCTTTACCATCTCAGGCGTCGTAAATCCTACATAATCTCTCAATCCCGTGTTTGTAGTTGGGTTCATATTGAAAGCAACAGGGGAGAGGATGTCAGCCTCAATCGAATGGGCAGCCTGTGCGATGCGTTCTCCGAGTGTAGTACCGTTGAATCGCGTGAGGTCGACACCACCCAGCCAGGGAGAGACCGTGTCACCGTCGTCGGGGACAAGCGTGGTTGGGCTGTACAAGGAAGTGAGAGGCGGTTGATGCCAGCTATTCCAAAACATACTCGATTAAAGCTGAGATAGTGATAAAGGGATCAAACCGCTAGGGATAGTTGATGAAGCAGACCAGGGGGGATGATTTGAAGTTACCTTCATCGTGATCAGAGTTCTCCAGTCGAAACTTTGATACTAAGGATATATAATGAGAACTGCAATATAACTCATGATTGCGTTGGAGAGAACGAACAGTTATAGAACGATAGTAGTGGCTGGTGCTGAATAGCTCATGTTGCTTCTGCACGAAGGTATTGACATCATGAGTGCCATTGGAGTAGATGGCGTCGATCTTGCTTTCAATATTCAAAAGAACGTGATGCTGGGGGTCTGCACAGTCGAGGAATTCGAATAGTTCTTGGAGAGTGGATATAGGCGTGCCAGGGTACACCAGCTGAAGTGCTGAACGGGCCCGTGAGGATTCGATACACGGACTAGATAACGGACACGCACGGAAGTCTTGCTGACGCAGTGAGCAGTCAAGGGTTTTCACTTGAGAAAGTGTGAGATTTGCGATGTATTTGCCAACATATGGATACGCGGGGTCATCCGGGAACTAAACATAGGTGAGACTCGGATCGACTCTGCATAATGTGCGACAAACTGCGGGGCTAGTGTCCTGGCACTTTGAGGAAAGTATCTGCTCATCATGCCAAATTACCACCACTCCATCCTGTAAATACGATGTGAGCAGAAGAAACGAAGATTTGAACAAAATGAACCTGAGTGATTCCATTGTCCAACTCGAGGGTGGTTGAGCCCTCTATCAGCCCCCTAGATAAGGGGTTAGTCTGAAAATTTTCAAAGAAACTGGCAAGGCACCATGCAAAGCTGGGAAGTGTGTTCTCTATGGTATTGGCCCGACCTCCACGATGGGCCTGAGCGTTCCAGAAATAAGTAGGGACACGGAATAGGAAGCTGTAGTCCAAAGCCCAACCTGTATATCAAAGAAACGATCGTTTCCAGATGTTCGGGGAAGAGAGAGCAGACTCTGATACGGGGTAGCGGCCACTGCCCCAACAAGAGCAACAAGCAGGATGGCTAAGTGCATTTTGGCGGTGCGCGATTCGGCGAAATTCAGGAATCCATTACATGATTGCACTGGCTTTTTATGTCGGTGAGGAGAAATAGGGAGAAATCGTTCTTCATGCTGAAATCTGTACGCGAATGGCAGCACGAACGTGGTGTATTACCACGTGCGAAACGCGTCTACATAGGTCCATAGCGCGCTGGATATAGACCCTTGCTCCATTTCCCGGCGCCGATGGCGCAGATTGTCAAGCGCGAGACGCGTCTACAATCAACATAGGTCCATAGCGCGCTGGATAGAGACCCATGCTCCATTTCCCGGCGCTGATGGCGCTGATTGTCAAGCGCGTGCCGATTTCGTGTGCAGACACTGATAGCTCATTTTTAGTTTCAGAGCACGATGGAAGAGACTCAGTTAGATAAATGCCTTGGGTCAACCATCGGGAACTCGGTCAGAGTTGGCAGTCCCCAAGTGGTCGAGAACCCATGGATGTATTGCTAGATGTAATATTCTTGTATCACTCCCACAAAGAGTATCTATACATTCCTGCTCAGAAATCTTCCATAATCATTCACTTTCTCCTCGCAACCCTCTACTCCTTTGAACAGCTCCTCTAACTCTTGTTTCTTTAGAAAGGCATGATCTTCCCAATGAAATCCAGGAACCACAACCTCGGTTATCAAGCAGCCCGTACGCTCCTTCTCCTCGAGCGTTCTCGCTGACACAATGTCTTCCTCCGGAATAGCTGACCTCTTCCAGACCCCGGTTCCCACCAATAGCTGTCGTTTTTCTCCTGCCTCTGCGTTGGTCCCCATGACGACCTTTTCAACCTTTGGAGGGAAACCAGAGACGCCAGGGGTGATGAGAGTATATTCAGCGCGACCTTCGTGCAGAACATGATGCGTCTGTATATCGTTTATTAAGCATGGGAGACAGAAGAAAAGAAGCAGGCTGTAGCGCTTACGATAGATTTGTTCATATGAAACACACCATTGCGTTCCTCATACGTGAGAAGGTAGAAGATCGAGGTGGCGAGGTGGCGAAGCTGTCCATCTTCCATCACGAATAAAACAGATAATTGTTAAATTTGTTTCAAAGACCCGCACTTACTGGCGTAAGGACTGGGAATCTCTTGCGTTTGCCTATCGGTCTCGACAAAATAGCCTGAAATGATTCAGTTGATAGGAATAAATTGGTAAACTATATCATAAAAATCTCACCTCCTTCAGGATGCTTCATAAGGTGAAGGTTACGAATCATTTCTGAAGTTGGACTCGAAAAAGTGTACTTAGGCATGATGAAAGCAGTACCCTAAGTAATTATGTAATATCGCAGCCTCAGGTAACCTCGACGCTTGCATCCTTAGCTTACAATAAGTAAGCACATATATGTGTTGAACAGCATGTTTCTATAATCGAGGCGTTCACCCTTCAGACGCGGTCAAGGAAATCACCGTTCATTTCGATATTTGAGACACGTTCGTGCACTCAGACGCTGAATGTGGTATTGAAGAAGGGGTGAGACATCCAGTTTGTTTATCTTGAGTGATGGATTGCGTGAATGCTGGTGCCAAGGTACTAGAGGATTCCCGATTGGATAGATTGCATATGAGCTTCAAGTCAATCTGTGCATCGCCATCTCGATTCCTTTCGATTCCCAACCTCGACGATTCCCGCCTCGAGGGCGCTTTGGGATTCGGAGACAAAACATTTTAGCGGTGCTTATCTTGTGCCATGATAAACCAGCTCAAATGGACCCCATGTGAAAGCTGATTCGATAAGAGAAACCAATCTTTTTTCAGAGCCCTCACATCAAGGCCAGAAGAACAGTGATTCTACGCTTAATAAACGTTAACGTGGCCACCACGGTAAAAGTTCTCGTTATACATAGCACTCACAAGGAGATAACAGCACCGACAGGTTGTGCATAGGCGCATCAAATGCCATCAGGAGCAAGACCTTCCTCTTTCATCATAACTCGGTGTCTCAAGTAGCATAGTTTCATTGGATGAAGATAATTTGCTTCGCCTGGTCTCACTATAAAAGAATATGCTATTAGTTGCAAAATTGAGATACGACTTAGAACACTCCAACGCCTATCATTGCACAAATCGCTCGCCAACTGGAAGCTGGAAGCCTCTACAGGAGCCAATCAATCGCACCTACTGTTCTACAAACCGCGTGAAGCGGTAAGGTTCGCATTCTCAGAGCTGATGACCTATGTATCTTATTTCGAAGATTTTTTTAGCCTTCAAATACATGATGTGCTCAGCGTGTGTGGATAAATTTCAGATACGCGACGTACTTGTGCTGTATGTATACGTTGCTGCATAACGCCCTGAGACACGCTTCCTGAGTTAAAACAATGCTGAAACCGCACACCTTTAGGCTGAAAAGTATACGTACCACCTCGGACCTGGAAGTTATACTGGAGATATGTGCATTGTATTCGATGGATTTTCTGCTACATGAGAACAAAAGGCTGTGTAAGAAGACGAGGGAGAGGGAACCGAGTATGAACTTGAGACGCTTACCTCTGTCAATATCTTCATCATGAAGACCGAACAGAAGTTGACGAGTATACATGCAACCTTATCATTGAGAAATAAATTTGGTTTCTTATCGACGGCGATTCTATAAAGCATTCAAAATATAGATCAGTTAATTTTACGATTATTTTCGATCATAATTGCAAGTTATCAAAACAATGTTCACCTTCAGAGAGTTGGGAGCCAGCTAGTCACGCTCAATGCGACTGGGAAAAAATTATATGCGACTGGGAAACCGAGAAGGGAGTATGAAACTGTTTGAATTCGGACTTCGGACTTTGCAAATAAGGTAACTTCATCAGGGAACAAATGTGAACTCCTATGTTGTTGCTACAGGAGCAGAGAGCCCGGCAACATCGTATGGCTGCTTGTCTGATCTATACCTGCTTAGAGTTGAATAGGTAATTATGGAGAATTTTGTTTTGGAAATTCTCTAGGGCTCATTTAATATTTAGTAAATCATTGGAGAAAATCGCTCACAAAGCCGTCCGCGCAGACTCGGAATCCGACTCGGGATCGCCCGAATTGCCTCCTGTCACTGATGGACTGGAAAGGAGCAGCCCTGATGCATCGTGCATCGTGCTACGGCTTGATCATCTACGTACGGTATGTGTCGATAGCAATATTCTCGCGGTTAGTTCGCCGTTCCCCGAGTCTAATTTGAAAAAAGTTCGGATGGAATGTTATACCACTGTTGAAATTTTGTCAAGACTTAGTGGCTGTAATTGGAAACAGACCTACAGTTTCAATCTCAGGATCGGTCTCGCCCCACATTGTCATCCAAGAGGGAATGGGACATTGTACTTCCGCGAGTAGCGCGTCAGGAGAAGAGCCGGAGCATGTTCAGCAGGAGCCTTGGAGCAGCTGTCAAACATGACGTGAGCAGTAGAGCCAACTGCCTCGAGCTGGTTGGTGTATGCGGTGACGTAGAATAGTGAGCGAACTAAGTATGTGACATTGGACAAGCAGCATAGCCAGGTCCGAATCGCGATCATGATTGCTCTAGAGTTATGGAGTGACGACCTCGGAGAAGATGAAATTTGAGTTGTTAATGTACCGTTGCCGTAGCCATTACAGCTTCCTGTGACAAGGGCGTAGGGTATGTGCGCCTTCAGTGGTGACTTCAATGATTCAGCTCGTACGGAACGGTAGCCGTGGAATCGATTCGACAACCTCTTCTCCCACAAATTTGATTCGGCCAAGTCTTCGCGAAGGGAGACCCACGCTCACGGTGGTCGGAGGTCGAGCATGAGTCGGCACGATCATGAGACCCTTACTGGCCCTTTGAAAAAGGAAAAAAGTTGTGGGTGACTGTGAGAGAACATATCTCCTGAAACCAAGGAACCGCTCTCGAAGCAAACAATTTCCGTGGTATACTTGGTACTGGATTAGGTAAGTGAGCGGTGTCGAGGGACGATGACCATGGCGCTGCATTCCTTCCTTTCTCTTGCCACCTCCTTTCTCCTTCTTATTATACTCCCTCGTCCAATCCGCCAGCCTCCAAATGCCAAAGGCCTCTCACGACCTCCGCCGCTCTCTTAGCAGGTCGCGTCCGACCCCGACGTCGTCTTTGGAAAACGAAGAAGATGTGGAGGACTATACCCCGGGAGGTTATCTTAACGTCAAAATAGGCGACGAGTTCGTCAGCCCCAATCGCAGTGCTCCTTATGTCGCCGTACGCAAACTAGGGTGAGCAGCATCTCGCGTTTTTATCACATTCCCAGCTCACTCGACGCAGGTGGGGTCACTTCTCCACTGTCTGGCTTGTGGAAAATGCAGAGTTAGTCACCGCTCGCCGTCGCCATTGTCCCGCTTTCTGACATGCCTTTATAGCGATGGACATTTCGCCGCCATCAAGGTTTCTTCGTCAAGATACGGCGAGACAGCCCGGGATGAGATAGCCCTTCTTATGAAAGTCCGCAAGCGTGCATTCAAGGTCGCCGCGTCGCGACATCATTCCACCGAGTGGATAGAGCACCCTGGAGCCAGACATGTCGTTTCGCTTCTGGATTACTTTTCCACACGAGGGCGATACAAAGGCGACACCCATGTCTGCATGGTTATGGAACCACTAGGGGAAACCTTGTTGAACTTTCTGGATCGATATCGTGGTCGGTATGGTGGCCAAGGAGAACTCGCAGGCGTCCCGATGAACATTGTCAGGGTAATCGCAAGGCAAATTTTAATGGGCCTTCAATATTTACACGATGAATGTGGATTGGTTCACACGGACATCAAACCCGAGAATATACGTATGTTCCCTCGTTTACAGTTATTTTCGCGGCTTTCCTGAATAATTTGAACCTCTAGTCCTCGGTCTACCCAACACTCAAGGTTATATTCGCGCTGAGATCTCAGCATCACCGCCTCGACCTGGTCGGCGTGTCGCCATCCCTGGCCACCGTGCAAATCGTGGCGATATCATTCCACGAAAATCCTACGTCGAGATATACCCCTCCCAACCAATACCAAGTCCACCGCTGCCAACCGAGCTGGAGACCGGAGGTTGGAATGGCTCCCCACACACATTTGACAGCTCCTCTCATTCCTCGTCGCGATCGCGGTCTCGTGGCTCTCGCCATGGACGCCACGGATACCTTCCCATCTGTGTTCAAATATCCGATCTTGGCAACGCCACGCCAGTAGATCAACACTTCACTGAGGACATTCAAACACGGCAGTATCGGTCACCTGAGGCTATTATACGAAGAAACGATTGGGGATTTCCTGTTGATATATGGAGTGTGGCATGTCTTGTGAGTGTTTTCACCGTCCCCGTAAGGCAAGTGGCTCATGCGTTATTTCACTAGTTATTTGAATTATCAACTGGGGACCATCTATTTGATCCTCGTGGCAAAAGCGGCCTGTGGGGCAAGGATGATGACCACATGGCGCAGATCATGGAGCTCTGTGGCGATTTTGACCTTTCGCTCAAAATGGGCGGCAAGTTCAGCCGTGACGTGTTTACTTCACGGGGCACGCTGAGGCACATTCGTCACATCAAGCCCATGTCGCTGTCTCACGTTCTCGCTGAGAATTACAACTACCACTCGCACAGCGCAAAGCAGTTTGTGTCCTTCCTGAGCCCCATGCTCCGCGTCGACCCGGACATGCGAGCGACGGCGGCAGAGATGTTGTCGCATGAATGGTTGGACTCTAGGGATGCCATTCTGCCACCCCGAATTCAACAACCTTATGAGTGGACGGCCTAAATTTTTTTTCTTCCCAATTTTCATTTTCATTTTTTTTTCCTCGTAACGACTACATAGGGCGGACTGACGAAAGAAGTGAAACCAAAGTCACATCACATAACATTTTCTGTATTATATGTCTATATCACATAACTTCCTCTTGTTTAGATGGTATCAGCTGACTCGAAGCATATAGAATAGAACAATGTATACTTGTTGAGTATATAGCATCGAAATCTTAAAGGCGAGGGTCCGAACAACCGCCGAAGATCACGAGGTATACGCTTTAAGTTTTACCGTGAATGACGGCGCGACTGGTGATAAATCATACTGGCGGATGGCTAACCGGAGACACAGAATCTGCTCGCCGAGATTTCTATGGCACGAACTTGCATACACCTGGGTCACAATATTTAATTGCAAGCATCTATAGTATCAGTATGTATAATTAATCAAAACGGCTGAAAATATTCTGCTACTCCTACCAACCTCCCCAAAGCAATGCAAAAGAGAAAGGCGTTCATGAAATAATTATCAAGAGTACGGCAGAAGACGTGGGAAAAAGCCACGAACGCCGGATTCTCGGTCCACCATCACCGGATGAGTGCATGACGCAGATGAAAAAAAAGCTTCAACTTCCATACTAGCACGCACATAGTCATCGTGTGGCCTAAAAAATACAATATAGTAACCCGATAAAAATCTAAGAAGCCCGGTCATATAGATATCTATACTGTATCCACCTGTCAGTCGAATCTATGCATAAATTGGCAATAGCGACTCCACCTTAAAGTTGTATTCTAGCGGTTGATCTTTGGTGCTGATCTTTGCTCGTCTCACGAGACACGGATACCTAGAAGGATGCTCCACCAGGTCTGCTCACGAGGACCACAGAACCCACTCCAAAAGACCCGCATCGGCCGTATCTTCCGAGTTACCCTGCGGCATCACCCCGTCGGCAACCTCCCTCACAAACGCACAATCCCTCGTTGCCGCTGCGCCGACCTCGCCCACATCCTTGATCACGAGCCAGAAATCTCTCAGCCAACGCTTCGCCGTGCTAAAGCGGCGCGCGCCCAGGCCGCTCGCTGCGGGTCCGGGTCCGTGCCCGGGAGAGCTCGCGGTGGCTTCGCCGTGCATGAGCTGTGTGAGCCAGTACAGGAGGAGCGCGATGCTCGTGAAGTTAAGGGTGGGAAGTCTGGAGCCGCACGACTGTGGGGAAGCGGGTGCGGACGCGGACGCGGTGTTGATGCGGTCGATGTACCACTGCGTGAGTGCGTATTGGATCGCGAAGCGCTGCTCGTAGGGCGTTGTGTTCTTGGACTGGTAGATGGCGCGCATTAGGGAGTGGAGGACGATGAAGCTTGCGAAGCGGTTGAGGGGCGGGAGGACTGCTCCTAGTGCTGGGCTGAGCATGCCGGTGACTGTGGTCTTGAGAGACTCGCCGAGGAGACGTGCCCGAGGGGAGGATGGGGGTGTTGGACTGGAGAGACACTGGGCCCATTGTTGGTGGTCAGGTGCATCCCACAGCTCGTCATCGCAGGGCAGACGGAAGTCGAGCTCATATTCGTCAAAGGCCGGCGCTGTGTCGTGGAATACGGGCATAAGGGTATCGTGCAGGTAGCACAATGTGACTGCGCTGCATAGAGCGTCAGTTGGCTCCGTTCGGAGATGGCTCAAGACGGACAAACGCACCGCTTGATGGTTTCGTAACGAGCCCATGATTTCCACGCCTCGTACATGTTACAATTCTCCATGACGGGTGGCTCCCAATTTTGCACAAAAGCGAGTAGCGAGCTCCTCTTGACCATCTGTGGAAAGCGGGCTTACAATTTGGAGAAAGGAACAGAAAGCCACGCAACTCACGGTGACAATCATGGCATGACACGCAGCGGAAACACTGCGTTCAATAGCAAATCCATGAAAAAGACCGGTATTCTGGACCGTTATCATCGCGAGGATGAGCTGGACCTGAACATCGGTGTCATTGCTCAGGGTCATGATCTGGACGTATTATATGGGAATGGTGTAACAGAAAGAGAGATGCAAAGACATACGAATGCTCGAAAAATCTGGTGCCGCAGCTCCCCTCTTAGTGTGTCCAGAATAAACGTGTCGGCGACCATGCCTTCCGCGCCTGAACGCACGACATAGAGCGCGCCGCACATGCGCATCGCCTGGACGAGCAGAGGATGCACTGCGCTCTGCGACCACGTGGGAAGATGGAAGAAGGGATACTGCTGACAATGTATGGAGAAGAAGTGGGATACTGTGAGGCAGAGAATTCAGTAGCTGCGTTGAGGAGATGACGTGACGTATGAAGGGGAACGTACAATATACGTCTGTTTCGGGCATGGCGATATCAGGAACGGGTTCAATGAAAGAAGAGGCTAATGGTCGCGGAACTTGAAGAGGGGCCTCATGTGTACACGAATTGAAGTCAAAGGGAGGTCCCAGTAGATCCGGCAGAGTAAACAAACCGTTCATTTTGATATTCGTTACCGAGAGTAACCGTACAGCGCCCCCGGGGAACACTGCAGAGTTATCTGTGGGAGAGCGTGGCGCGCCCTCAGAGAAGATTCCGGAGTTATATGTGGGGGACCATGGGAGTGCATATTCGGAATTATATAAATCAATGGAAGCGAGGGGATCAGCTAACTCGATATGTGCTGCCGTATCGAGTGCGC
The DNA here is from genome assembly GCA_015039355.1 of Ramaria rubella. Lineage (NCBI taxonomy): Eukaryota > Fungi > Basidiomycota > Agaricomycetes > Gomphales > Gomphaceae > Ramaria > Ramaria rubella. Next base: position 745,557 of record MU134296.1, on the reverse strand, counting down.
TCGGGGTTGAGGTGGGTGCTGATCCGTCGGACCCCAGCGTCTCGTCGATAAAAGCAGCCATTACATCCACAGACCCTAGGGCCTCGCTCTCACTCGCCACAGCCCGCTCCCCATCCTGCGCATGCGCAACCACACACACGCCCTCACTCTCGCTTTCGACACGAGCACGCTCTTCCTGACCCGGATACACACACGTCTCCCCGCGCGCGACACACTTCTCGCATGGCATCTGCAGATCGCACCTGACCTTACGCCGCACGCACGTCTGGCACGCCTTCTTCCGGGAGAAGGGGACGCCGGGAGGGTTGAGGGCGCAGCGGCGCATGTGGCGCGTGAGGAGGTCGCTGCGGGTGAAGGAGGCGTGGGCGCAGAGGGGGCATTGGAAGGTGCGCTGGTCGAGGTGGGAGCGGAGGTGGCGGGTGAGGTGGGTTTTGCGGGTGAAGGATGCCTGGCAGTGGGTGCAGCTGTGCAGCTGGGGTTGGGACAAGGGGGAGGGAAGGGAATGAGAGGGACGAGGTGTGTGGTGGGGTGAGGGAGAGTGAGGTACCATGTTACTGATTATTTTCCTGGGGGACCCCCTGTGCGGTATTTTGTGGTGCGGGAGAGACGAGAGCAGGATGGGTAACTGGACAGCTTTGTGTGATTGTGGTTGACATGTAGGGTCGAACCTGAACCAAACCCCAAGGTCACGATGGAATGGATGCGGACACCGGGGCACCTATGTGAAGAAGGACGCTACAGCCGTCGCCTCGAGCTTGCACAAATGATGTGCAGTTGTTTCGCGACGTCGTCGACGACGGTATTCTATGGTCTGCATTTATTCCTCGTGGCGCAGCACCAGCTAAGAGCTTGTGTATCCGGTGACCGCGGCGGGAGCACGTGACATGACATTGCCTATGCTGACTCAGTAGTGCTTACGGACATGACTCATCGGCGATACATACGCAGCTCTCATTATTCATTCGCAGAATTACCATCTCTCGCATATTCTCCTTTCCTACTGTCGACAAATCCCTGAAGTTGAGCGCTGAGCGCTTGAGCAATACCCATGTCCCAGGATTTCGCATGCAATTTGTGTCGGGAACGCCGTATGATACAAGTAACGGCGTCGCTGTTTTCTGTATCGTTGACGTTACGTTCCTCGCAACCATCTGTCGTCATATGAAATCTCCTGTGGCTCACAACGCCAACAATTCAAAAAGTGCAACCGTGTCTGCGTTCCTGTACACAACTCGTGGTGACTCGTGATGGCGGGGACTCATCGCTCCATATGAGTTTCGACGTGAAGAATTTACACGCCAGGTTGGGATATATCGCGACTGCACTCACTGTCGACGGTCTGTTGGACCTGCGAAGAGACGCCATGTTGCATCGGAACACAACCACATTCTCTTAAGTACTACTCGCACTATGTTGACCCTGTTTTTTAGGAGATCAAAGATCCGACCCATACACTTTAAACATTCCCGAATGTCTCGGTACTCTAAACACTACGTGTATTTAAGTTCGACCTCACTTTCCAACGGACTTTATGGCTTTACCTCGCAGGACTAATAGACTTCCCAGTATCAACCCAAGCACGCTTACCACCAACCTCGAATCTCCATCCTTTTGTTCCAAATTAACGTGGAAAATTATCGACAACTCAATCTTCCATATCGTGTATCGCAACACTACTCATCGGCGTCGTGTCAGTTTCACATGACAACTTACGGTTGGTCCGAAAACGATCATGATGACAGCAATGTACAATCCGCAGCTACCTGTGTCATTACACGACCAAACGGGTCGGCCTATGCTTTGTCGTGGGACAAATCTATTGCTCACTTGCGCATGTTGTCCATATATTGCGCGAATGGCAATCCGTCCTATGGCCTTTTCGAGCAAAGTGGCTTATTCATCGGTCACTCACTCTACTTAAAACGCGTACGTACAATTTTTATACAATCCAAGTGATTCACCGATTCACAGCAACCAAACACTCCACCCGATAACCCCATATCTTGTGGTCAACTTACTTGCCCAACTTTGTGCGATAACTTAAGTGCGAAAATCTCATCTCTTAACTTTAATTTTCCTATCATGAAATTTTTAAAAGGTTTCGATGCTAAACCACTTTCAATATGTTGGCCTGTTCATGAATCCCAAGGTGCTAACTCACAACAAAAAATGACGACCCATACATTGAATCCTATACCGCTTTTCGCTAACACCGGTGCTCATCTCATGCCCCGACTGGCCAACGATTTGCTGCCCGGGTGTACCGTATCCGTCAAGTTTACCGTTGCAACGAAATTGATGAACGGTGTTGCTATTTTTAATGCCATTCCAGATCGTATGATCGTTTTGGATGAACTTGTTCTACTCTGACATCCTTGTTCGAACCGTCCTACTATGTACCGATTACATATAATCTATTCGTTGTATATCTAACGATTTCATTCATGTGCATCCGTTCAAGTGGTTCTCTTTCCTTAAGCAAGGGCTCTTGCCGCCGCCGACGGCCTTCAGTTGCTCTACAATTGTCCCTACGACCTTGTGAAGTGGTTGCATGCTGGCTCCATGACTCTGAAATGGAGCATCAACACAAGTAGCCAACAAAGTCGTAAACGGCAAAAGAGGGCCGCACTTGTTTTCCGTGCACACACTGAAAAGAACAAAGTGACTGATTTTGTCTTGTGTTTCATAGACAGTACATACGACATAGCCTTAGTTCTCCTCGTCGTCCTCGTCAAATTCTTCCAACTGTACCTCGTGCTCCTCGTGCTCGTGCTCGTGCTCGTGCTCGTCCTCCTCGTCCTCCTCCTCGTGCTCGTGCTCCTCCTCGTGCTCGTGCTCCTCCTCGTGCTCCTCGTGCTCCTCGCCCTTCTCGTCCTCCGCGTCCTCCTCCACTTCCAACTGCCTCTTCCAACTGTACCTCGTCCTCCTCGTCGTCAACTCCCAACTGTACCTCCTCGTCCTCGTCAACTTCTGCCCACGGTACCTCTCCAGATTGAAGGGGGTAAAACGCTGTCCAGTGGCCGGGATTCGATTGCGCACACGGCGTCATACGCCGCGGGACGTCCATTGCAAACCCGGGGTCGTAGATATCCTCGATGCCACTCCTTGAGACAAGCGCCTTCCATATGCTCTCGTCAGATTTCTTAATTGGTCGAAAAACATCGGAAGACAATCCGGCTGCGAAGAATTTGAAATATGAGGGCCTTGCTTTTTTCTCTTTCTCCGTTTGCTGTCGCGTTTTACCGATACAAGGCGTCGGCGGTGGACACTGAAATGTAGCCGAAGATACTCCGACGCTAAACACGATATTAATTACTGGAAATTCTATGATGGGTATACGTCAGATCGAAATTGAAACTTTATATGTCGACGATACCCTGGGATTTAGCGTCAAAGACACCTGTCCTTTTCGGATGCATGTTGGCAAAGACCCAAGGATGATACCGATGGAAGTTAAAGACGTTCCTGCTCTGTATTGCGATCGCACCCATGTTGTCAGGGGATATTGACTTGCCACTGTAACAATAAGGCGCAATGGCGTCGATCCCAAGTTGATTATCTGCACATAGAATAGCTGCTCCGCGTGCCATCGCTCGCGCCAGAAATTGTCGGCTATGGAGTGGGCTAAGCAACAGAATTAACTATAGCAAAATAAAAACATACTTGACGACCTTATGATCGGTGGCTTTGATGAAATGAGTGAAGTGCATCCAGGAGTCTTTAAGAGCTCCTTCAAGCGTAGGCCCACCCTCGAACACTTGGGCTGTGAAGATTGTTTGATGGTGCGTCTCGGCAAAGAGGCAGGTGAGAAACTCTTTGACGGTGATGGGTGTATGGTACTTCATCGTCGGATGAAGTTGGCGATCAATAGACCTAACTGCTTCATCATGAGCCAATAGCATTAGAAGCATGCTAACCAGTTCTCCTTGATCGCCTTTAGAAAGATAGCGGTTGGATAAAAAATCCTGGAGAACGCGTACGGAGTTCCCCGGGGACTTGACCTCGCGCTCTTGCATGACGACCGCAGCTGCTTCGACCAAGATGGGCTCAGAAGGTGCGACAGTGTACATAACATCGGATTCAGGAAGGATGTTAAGACATATTCTCATGTGAGCCTCTACTTGCCGTTGTTCTGCCTCCCGTCCTGTCTCAGTGAGCGCGTTGAAGGTCAACGGCAATCTGGTCGCGAGAGGTGCGATTTTACTTGGCATGTCGCCACCGTCAACCATAAGTTTGGTTCGGGCAAAGTCAACAATGCCTTCTTTGATCTCCTTCGTGCCCTTCTCGTAGCGTGTCTTGAAACTACGTGAGATATGGTAATCAGATTTCTGACATAGCCTTTTGTACAAGACTCACAGAGGTCTTCCCAAACCGAGCATGAAGTCTATGTCCGTAGCGTCGTCGAGAGTACTTTGTTCATTGAGTGGCCTTGCCAGTTGGTCATAGCCAACTAGAGTAAATGGTGGCCATAGAAGAAGCTGACCTTTTTGGATACGGGAGGACCGCTCTTCGTAGAGACGTGGATGGAACTGCCGAAGAGACCCAGTCGTGGACATAAACACACTATAGATCGGATATTCGCGGATAGACCGAAGGGCTCGGCGAATTTCCACAAACATATCCTCAGATGCATCGTGTTCCGAAGATAATTCACTCGCTTCGTCGAAACCCAATATCAATACCACTTCATTGGGCTGTAACTTTACTTTACTCCTGCTCCTCATGAGTTCGATAAGGGTCGAAGCGGCGTCTTGCATATTTCTTTTCTCTCCATCTGAAACGGATAATTATGTTCCTGACGAAGCTGAGACATGTGGATACGACTTACCGATGACGAAAGGCAGGGGAGGAGTCGAGGCAGTGCCTGTGGGGGGAGTGCCAGGTTGTGTTGCCTGCATCTGGAAGCAGATTGTTGCAGGTGAAATGATGTAGGCTGTAATTAAAGATGATTACCTTCTTCGCCCTCTCTATGACCTCGTGAAAGAATGCCTCCCGAATTTTCACTCGAGAGCGATCACCATAACCTAGGTACTCTCTTAAATGAGACGGCGATTCAAGAGAGAGTGTTGCAAGCTCCTCGAAAAGAGCTATTAAAAATTTGTTGGCGATAGCCCGGCTGGTTTCAGTTGTTTGAGGTGAGGTGAGGTACTGTCGAACTTCGTTGTCGGGGCTTGGGTAACCTGTAAACGATCATGAAAATCAAATCGACCAAAAAATGGATAAGATACACCGTTCATCCCCCGTGGACCCAGATTCATGATGACGGTGAAAACACTGCGAGACACTTCGTGCAACATTCTTGACTTCCCGGTGCCGGACGACTGCACCACGGCAATGTGGTGAGCATGCTTCAATAGCAGACGTATTAATGAATAATCCAGTTTTCCACAGTGTTGACGTACCATTTTCCCGCCAGGGTCTTTATAGTGAGCGTTGATTGTGCGGATAAACGTTTCGTCCACCCCAGATTCGTAATCGCTTTGCCACGCAGCAGCAGAAACTAGGGACGATGTTAGTTGCTCCTTTTATATTCATATGACATACCCTACCTTCGATTTGCCGAGCCCTTGAGACGTAGGCGCTGTCAACCAACTTGGCTCGAGACTCTCGCGGATGCAAGATCGCTAGTAGGCATGTTAGAATTGTCATGCGAGGGTGATGCAAGAGAGACATACCTAGATCACGAATCCTGCTAAAGCGTTTGGAATCCCAGGCCTTTTGTAGTTCTTCTGTAAGGCCATCCTCGGCTTCAAGAAGGTCCTTGGCTGCAGATAATTTGCCATATTTCTGATTCAGAAAGGGAGAGGTGTCTACAATAGTTGATAGTAGGAGGCTGGGTCTAAAGTGGGAGCTGTATTCCTCGTAGAGTTTTAGAGCTTTTGCGTCTAGCTCTTCATGTTCCTCAGAGTTGTCCGAGTAACTGAGGGTCTTGAAGGTTTGACGAGTTTTAGTCGGAGGACCACTACCGCTAGGTTGAAGATCATCGACTACTTCACTGGCAGGTCTCTTACCCTTAGATTCAGCCATCATTTAGTTAGAGGAAGGTGTGGCTAGAACTCTCTGAAGTAATTCAAGCGGAGATGCCGTTGACGTCACTAAAACACGGAACGTCGGCGCTTCGCGCTGCGTTATCCTGAGCCTGGTTTTATAGTTTCACGTACTTCCGTCGCCAGTCGTCTATATATTTGTGTATACACCCCGTGTCAAAGCACTCTAATTCATGTGTCGTGTAATGTCATATATCGGATATACCCTTTCTATCATCAAGCTTCGACTCGTGTGACACCCCTCTCTGTTTTTCTAGGCCAGCTCTCTCGGGATCTAGTATGGTGTCCTTCGTGGTGTCCTGTGCATCATTCTCAATATCTTTCGTCGCACTGGCATGGTTCTCGTCCGAAGCGTCGTTCTCTGGCTTGGATATCTCTTCTCCTACTTCCGGTCTTCGTCTGAGACTCCATCCGCCTTGCCAACCAAACCACGTTTTCCGGGGAGAGTGTGGCCCGCGGATCAACAGAATGCCTAGTTGCATGCCCATCCAAGCCAGAGACAAATATGCTGTAGCACGCCAACCGTGCTGCACGAAGACTTTAGTGCCCGCTGCAGTGCCCATCAGTTGTCCCTGTTTAAGAATAGAGATTAAATACAACTTTGGTACGTGTATATGGGACATACCAGAAAGATCTATACATGGGGAGAAAGTAAGTCGAAGATCGAAAGGTGTAAGAATAAAATAGGTGCACCGTAAATATGTATACTGCGTTCAGTCTTGCCCTTGCCCTTGGATCAATCCTGAAGAACAATTAATACGAATTGCTACGAACTCTCTCCTATGTAATAAAGATCACTTACCCAAAAATTGCAGACGAAAGTGATACTTGCTGCATTTGCCTGCCTACATCCAACCCTAACAAGGAATCAGCGAGCATTATGGACATCAATACGTAGAAATTCACCAAAGCACGCCAAGATAACTGCTGCTATGCTAATGCCACCCCCGGCAGTTTGCACAGCTTTAATAAAGATTGGATTAGGGACAAGATATTGGATATAAGTTGTATTCCATACCTTGGAAAACAAGCAGAATTAACGTTGCAAGCACGCTGGCATTCCAGGGAACCAACGTATCAATAAAACGTCCCACCAGTGGAGCTAAAGAAGAGAAAGATGTCACCAAAGCGCTGCGGAAGCATGGGAAATTTTTACCCGTGCATACTCCCAGCATGCCGATAAAGCCAAACAAACCTATATATAGAGGATGAGAAACCTAACCTGCTTTATGAGGTTTTCACCAACCTATCTTCAGGCTTTATAGCGATAAATGAGAGCATCAGCAAAATGATCAAAACACACATACTCTGAAAAATGATAGGGAGGGCCACCAACTGCCGGAAAGGCCATTATAACCATTTTAAAACAATTCGGTGTTGCCTCACTCACGCAAAAAGGTCAGCTATACCAAAAATTAGTCAAAAATTTGCTGGCAAATAGTTTTGACGCACAGTAACCCAAAAGCTTGTGAATGTAGCGCTAGAGGCGCATGAAACTATGGAAGCCTGTACCAAAATGGGCTCTGAGACAGCAAACCAGGCCATCGACTTCAATATGCCAAAATAGCCAGTGCCAGGGTTTTTCGCAGGGTAATCTGGCAGGAAGAAGTAGAGCAGGCCCAGTACTGCATATTGCAGTCCGATAGCCATGAAAAAGACGTTTCTCCAGCTGGAGAAATTGGCGATAATGCCTGCTAGAACTCGCGCGAGAAGTATACCGAACAGAAGTCCAGCGAATACAACAGAGATCGCAGCTGCCCGACGATTAGGCGGAGCTAGGTCCGCCGCCAAAGGCAGTAAAACTTGAGGTGTAACAGTGACTAGGCCTACAAGGAAGGAGAGAACCTCGAATACAACTACTGAGTTGGTGAGGGCTAATCCGATCGATAGAGATGCCGAGCAGAGGACAAGACCGAGAAGAAGTGGTCGTCGATGAATTAGATCACCAAGGGGGGTAATAAAGAGCAGTCCAACTGCATATCTGTGATAGTTACCCGTAATTTAGCAAACTTTCTAGAGAATTGCAACATAACAGTACCCGGCTTGTGTTAATGTCGGTATCCTATTCCCCAATAAAAATACTAGTCTCAAAACCGAGAAATTGAAGGGCGTAAAATGAGATAAAACAGACCTTGAAACCTCACTATAGCTGACATCAAAAGCTTCTGACAGTGTGACTGGATATCGCGTGCGCTGGATTAGCTAATATATATATTCTAGTGAGTTGAACCACACACTTAACAATGGCTGGCAATAATACAAGTTCTGGACAGCTTTTATGGCAATGCTCCACGTTTAGATGACCATGTAGTGAAGACCGAGAAGGAGTATACTCACTGAACGTTGTGGCTGTAACGAACGTCAGCTGTAATAATATCCCAAATTTCTGCGGTCTTTCCTCATAATAGCGGAGATGAGGGAGAATGGGGAGGAAGCCAAAGTCCTTTGTACGCTGAATAAATTCCTTCGGCTCGACTCGGACAGGCGAAGGGGAGCCTTCTAGTGTGCGTTCACGATCGAGGCTGACCGCCCTGGTAGCCTCAGTCATGGCGTGAAAGTGGAACCCGAAAGGCCCATCTCACGCGCAGGCGTTATAAGCATATGCAGTTCACAAGCGGCAGGGTGTGTGTGCCGAAGGTTTGCACATAATTCCGAGTGTGCTGTTAAGTACTAAAAAAAGAAAAGAAATTGGCTATACTATTTAGGCGGGAGCATTCGTAAGCTTAGGCGCGCTAACAGCATGGAGTCACGTGATCCTGTTGAACAAACGCGACTTTCCACCCAACTACTAACCATCATGACTTCGCGTAATACCAAGGAGACAACGACGCCCGCAACTCGCTCGTCCACCCGGACCAAGGGTCCCGCGACTCGTCCTCAACCGACGCGAACGACGCGTGCAACAAGCAAAACGAAAGACGTACCTCAACATACAGATGCAGTGGCCCTGCCCCTGACAACCCCTGCCAGAAAGCCCTTATGGAACCGTGATAATGCTCTAGCACTAAATACTGCAACCATCAAGAAACCTTTTACCATTAAACCCAAGCCGAAGACGTCAAAGATGAACTCTGAAGATACAGATGAGTTGGAGCGAGAGCCTATCAAGGTATTTACTTGTGGTTTGTTCTTTATCTTAATTGCTTAGGTACTTGCCATTATAGGCTTTTCTTAGAATCAGACCTCAAACCTCAGAAGAAGAGCCCACGTCGACTCCATATCTTTTTGCCTTATCAGACACGTCGGTACAAATGACAGATCCGTCACCGTCAACGTCCCGTCTCCGACCTGTTTCTACTCAATCAACGTACACATTTTCCAAAGTTTTCCCTCCGGAAACCAAACAAGCGGAATTCTTTACCTGCGCTGCTCTTCCATTGATTCGCGACTTGTTGGACGGCCAGAATGGCCTACTGTTTGCGTACGGTGTCACAAACTCGGGAAAGACATACACAATACAAGGGGCTAGCGGAAAAGGAGAGGGTGGATTGCTGCCAAGGACGCTCGATGTAGTATTCAACAGCGTCGATGGTTTACATAGTGATGCACCGGTAATTTGGCTTTCAATACCTACTAGCTCTTCGCTGACACCGTGATAGTTTCGACCTGTCCGTTTAGCTGGGGTGGAGCTCGATGATGATGGATTGACGAGCGCGCGTTCGAGCATTACAGCACTAGACACCTCTGAAAAAGCGTTTAATCTTCCGGTGAACGCAGACCAAAGTGTTCTTGCTAGCGTCATTGCGGAGCAAATAGACTCTGAAGATAGAGACGAAACCAGTAAGTACTCATATTAGACGATAGCTTTCCGGGTCACCTCACGTTCGCATACAGTCCTCAAAGTGGATCGCAACTATGAGTATTCTATCTGGGTATCTTATGCGGAAATTTATAATGAGAAGGCCTTTGACCTGCTTGGAATCTCATCTTCCGACCCTTCGTCGCCCAACGCTCGATTGCCGCAGTCGAACTCTACTTTTGGTCTGCCGCGTTCTCACTCCACGATTGGAGGACTCACTTCCTGCGCCAATCTAGCTGCATTGGCAAGCGCCCCAAGTTTCACAGATCTTAACAACCCTCTCCTTATCAAGCGTAAGGCCCTTGCTTTAAAGACTGATCCTGATGGTGGAAAGTACATAGCAGGCCTTCGCGAAGTGAGGGTGCGCAGTGGAGAAGAGGCTAAAGCGATCGTAAGGATGGGTCAAATCAACCGGAGAGTGTTTGGTACTCTTGCCAACCGAGCCAGTAGCCGATCTCACGGAATATTTACTCTGAAAATCATGAGAGTGCACAAAGGTTGCCCGCATGTAAGTTTCCTTCTTTTCTGAAATAAGTAGAGAGATCGAATTTTTTTTAAAAGGATCCGGAAGCCATTCAAACTGCTCGCCTCTCTATTGTTGATCTAGCAGGTTCTGAACGAGCCAACAATACCCATAATACAGGCGAACGTCTCAAGGAAGCCGGCAATATCAATAAATCCCTGATGGTGCTCGGTCAGTGCATGGAAGCTCTTAGAACCAACCAGAAGAAACTAGCAGCTGCTCCTCCAAATGGTCCTGTCAATGTTAAACTAGGACTGGTGCCGTTCAGACACTCTAAATTGACGGAATTGTTCCAGGACTTTTTCGTCGGTGATGGCAAAGCTGTGAGTTACACTGAGAACTCCTTGATTGTCAATTCCCATGTGTTGTAGGTGATGATTGTCAATGTGAACCCTTACGACACCGGCTTCGATGAAAACTCGCATGTTATGAAATTTTCCGCATTGGCAAGAGATGTTAGCACCGCCACCCAGAAGCGGATTCCTCCATCCTCCATCCCACGCCTGGCTCCCCATACTAACCACAGAAAAGTGACTATTTCTACAGGGGGTAAGGCAGGAACGAGAATCACTGAAACTCATTTAGAAGTATTGGAAGGTGACAATAGCGATTTCTTTTGAATCTTAACGTATGCTTATTCGACGTAGAGGATGAAGAAGTTGATGAAGAAGATAGCGAATCAGAACCTCCGAACCCTCTAATCGATGCCCTGTTTGAACAGGTTGAAGAATTGCGCGTCCGGGTTAGTAAAATCAATTTCATGGCTTCTCCGCATTGGGCTGAAGGTTACCCAGCTTTTCGAGTCTGAGATGAGATGTGCTCTGATAGAATCGGAGACAAGGGATGAAGTTATGAAGGAGATGGAAGACAGAATGATGCGTATGGAACGGATGTTTACGCAACGATTAATGAACGAGGTAAGTCCCTTGGAAGGCTCAATGTTGTCAGAAGCTTACGGCACTGTAGCTTGAAGAAAATCAGCTCAAAACCGATAGGAAGATCGACATGTTGCATCAGGCCGGTCTTATTGGTGCGGCTGTACGTCAGCCGGAGAAAGATCTCGACGATTTAGAAGATGAGCTTGGGGTGGAAGATAGCTTGGTCCGTGGACGTACTACTTCTGCGTGAGTATACTCATCTGAAGGCATTGAACCCATTAGATAGTTGAATCTGAAGACGAAATCGCGGGGGCCCCTTTGCCATCCGCAGCCTCGAGGATTATCTCTAGTGCAATGTCGCCATCAGGATCGTCTGTGGTTTCCGATATTGACAGGTCGCCTCTAGCAGGTAAAAGTGGCCAAACAAAGATGCTCCTAGCCTCGAAAGACTCGGACGTCAGTGGCGATATAGGTCTCTTCGATGACGCAACCGAGGACGAAGCTGTCTCTTCCCAGTACTCCTCAGAAAACGAACAACAGAATGTCGAGCTTCAATCTCAGGATGGCACTACGGAAAGCGAAACAGCAGAATATTATGAATCTGACTCGGGTTCTGAATGGGTTCCTGATACAGGCCCCAGGCGTAGCCCACCCGCGAAGCTCGGAGAAGTAGATTCGTCACCAGAAGAGCCTGTGACAGTCAAGAAGACGAAAGTCTTCAAGGCAGCTATGGATCCCCCTGATTCGCCGCTACAATACAAGTCCAAGAAGAAATCAGGAGGGGCTGATACTAATGATCTAACCATGCAAAAGGAGCACGTATACTTTGATGGCTTGCTTGACGAGGGTTTTCAAGATCATACCGCGGACTCCACAATCATCATCCCCATCAAACAGGCTCGGAAGGCAGCCGTGACTCATGCAGAAGACACCGAATATGTGCCTCGCCCCGGAGAAGTAGACGAAATTCCAAAGAAGAAAAAGCGGTAGGTCATATGTCAACTATAATAACTCGATCTTTTTTGAAAGTATCTGCAGGACATTGGGTAAGAAGACGGTTGTGACGGAAGATGAGATTGATGCGGTAACGAACAAAATTGCCAATGTCGGCCTGGAAAGTAATAGGTTAGGGGGTGTAAGACGCCTCGCTACAAGAGGAAATAAATGATTGACTCGGCCGTGTTCTGAATACTTGTCACATCCTAATATGATCTTGTATTCTCTATTATTTTGGTATTACTACAAAGGAAATAACATGTAATCTAAGTTTTAGGATTGACTTGATTCAAAGGGTGAATATATGAATTATCAACTGTGTCCAGTGTGTTTTCGAGCGTCCCCCCATGCGCCTAAATGTGTTGTGGACTGCGTGTCCTCCGCACGGCTTAAAGCGGCATACGTAACACTTCGCTCTAGATCGATGCTTTTGTTCTCGCTGCATCAATGGGAACAATCAACCTCACGACAGTTCATGTTACGAGAAAAGGCAAACCTAGAGTTCAAAAGGGACAAATATAATGTCCAGAAAACACCACAAGTGGATTGAAAGGGAACGCGATACGCTAGAGGCATGAATCTAAAATTTACCATCTGGTATGCAATCAGGACAACGCTCAGAAGCGTAAGAGTAGACTTACTTGAGCAAAAGGCCATACTGTCCAGTTGGCCAGCAGAGCAGGAGCAAAGAGATCTGTATACTTCTGCTTAATATCACTAGACTCGCGACCTTCCATAACACCCATAGATCCAAGGAACATGCCGAGCTTACGCATAGTCAACGTCAAGGCAAAAATTAGGGTAAAGAGGTTATTGACTTACTCCAAGCGGCGCCCTAGTTTAACCAACATCAAAGATTAGGTAGATTTGAAATAACCACGTCCGACGCACATAACGAGCTGGTCACAGACTACTCGCTTGGTTACAGCGGTGAAGCTCGCTTTACCTGCCACGGAACGCAGGGGATATCTATATTCAAGAAACTTTGCCCATCTTCCAATTAAAGGACCTGGATAATCTTTAGAAAAGCGCAAGAACAGTAGACAGCGGACGCATGTACCCATCGCGGCACCAAAGATAGCGAACCGAGCTGTACGCAGGTAGTCATAAGAGGGAGGAGGTATTTGAATGGAATCTGGATCATGCTTAGACAACTGTTACAGCACGTTTGATCAGTTTCTACCGTGCAGTCTGGGGCTACTGACTGTAATTTGTGTAATCTGTGCCACGACATCGCCGAGAGCATTCAATGTCGCGTTCGCGCAAATAAGCGTTTCAAACGGGCGTTTATCGAAAACTTTCTGGTAAAATTTGAGGAGAGCAGCCATGATCATCCATAGGAGTGTCGTTCAGGCTTTTGAGGATGTTCCTGTTCCAGGGGAGGGTCAGTCATGATGTCACACGTTTGTAGGCGTCTAGCGCTATCTAAGAATATGTTCTTACGTAATATTGACCTGCAGTTAGAATGGCCTCCAGTCCGCTGCCTTATCTCGTGTTTTGTGGCATCAGTGTCGTCATTTTGAGGGAGCTTAATGCTCAAGTCTGGGAGCCTTACATGGTGTGTCCTTCCTACTTGTCTTTGCTACTTGTCAATTTCGCATCCTACCCTCTACTGTGACAGGATGAGCCCTTTCATGTCCCCCAAGCACAGGCCTATTGCCGTGGGGAATGGACCACATGGGATCCTAAAATCACAACCCCTCCAGGATTGTAAGCAATTTTTGAATTTTTCTAGCATTCAGGCTCAATATTACTCTTTCACAGATACCTGTTAAGTATTATTTTGAGCCGTGTGTTCGTGGTCAAATGCAACATTTCAATGCTACGCCTCACCCCATTGTTGACCCTCCTCTCTCTCCCTATACTTATCTGCCAAGTCCGGGCGTTCCACCATCGTATACGACCACCTCGCTCTTTTCTTAACGTTCCATTTGAGGATGTAGTCCTCGCTGCATTTCCAGTCGCATGGTTTTTCGGTTTCCTGTACTATACAGATATTCCCAGTCTCGTATCTGTTTTGGTCACCGTAGTGGCGGCAACCAGAGGCCAACACGCACTAGGAGGTCTTGTGGGTCCGTCACCCCGTTCCCTAACATAGGCCTCTAATCGACAGAAGGAAGCTAGCTTGGACTTCTTAGCTGCGGCTTTCGACAGACTAACATCATATGGGTCGTTTATGCTTTTGCTATCAGCCAACTCACAGTCCAGCGTTGGAAGCGCAACGGCGAAGGACCGAAGTTGTACGACCCGCCAGCCTTGCAAGCCAGTCCACGTGAGCATTATCTTGTTCTTGTTTACTTGTACATGAGCCGCACTTATATATACGCGTACTAGATGACTTGCCTAAAATACTCATGAGCTTGCCCCACATTCTCCCTTCGTTGCTTGTGTCATCAATGCCATACCTATTTTGCATAGCCGCATTTACAGCGTTTGTCGTGTGGAACGGCGGTATCGTTCTTGGTGAGTATATTATACTCGAGTGATGAGCATGGCGTTGACACCAAGTGTCAGGTGACAAATCGAATCATATTCCCGTGCTTCATATTCCCCAAATATATTATTTTGTTGGATTCGCAACATTGTTTGCTTGGCCAGCACTGGCGAGTTACGATGGCGGGCCTCTTGCACTAGTGCGAGCCGTTTCGTGGCGCATGTTTGGTTCTTCCAGGTGCGCGAGGCCATTGTTTTAGATAAAAGATGGTTGACAAGATTTGCATACGCAGACGAATAATAGTAACGTTAATACTGATAGTAGGCATGAGTTTGACCATCCACAAGTTTACGTGCGTTCTATGCAGCCATCCATACCCAGC
Source organism: Ramaria rubella (assembly GCA_015039355.1). NCBI lineage: Eukaryota > Fungi > Basidiomycota > Agaricomycetes > Gomphales > Gomphaceae > Ramaria > Ramaria rubella. Next base: position 730,498 of record MU134296.1, on the reverse strand, counting down.
CACTGACAGCTCGACAGCATCCACCACCCTTTCCTCTTATCCGATAACCGACACTACACGTTTTACGTTTGGAGACGGGTATTTCGTTTGCACCCCATAATGCCCTATCTCTTCGCGCCTGGCTATCTCGCTTGTGCGTGGGCCTGGTTTTTGCGCATAGGTGCGTTGGCATGCGAGGTACTGTATGAACCATTATGCTTAGCATTGAGCTAGGCAAGGATCAAACATTATTACAAACGCTTGTATTGCCCCTCGCCATTCTCCCAGCGCTCCTACCTACGCCCCTCCTCGAGCCACGTTACTTTCTAATCCCATACGTCCTGCTGCGTGCTCAGATTGTAGATGTACCCACCTGGGCTGTTGTCACCGAAGGGGTTTGGTATGCTGCCATCAATGGAGTAACTATGTATATCTTCCTTTACGCTGAACGGCCTGGTGTTGGGAGGTTCATGTGGTAGGTAATACTCATATTTTTTACAATGACCTTTGGAATCGCAGAACAAAGAGATGCTCTCTACCCGCGCGACGTTGGAGACATATCTAAATGGCGGTCAAGGCAATGTTATCCTGAATCAGGCGGAGTATGCGCACCTGGCTTTCTAACTGAAATTGGTCGAACATTCTCCGCCGTATATTATCGATGCCATTCGCTTTCAGAGCAACCAGATAAAATCGTCCGGAAGGGGCCAAAAGACGCTTTACAATCAAGCTCCATGACACATACGTAGCACAAAACGCGTCGCACTTACCTCTACGTGGTCCAGGAATTCATTTGTGAGCTGCATGCCATCGGCACCGCCCGCCCACGCGCCCTCCAAACCCTTTCCCGCCTGTGCGGCTTGCAACTCTTCGGACACCGTGGGCACGTATGGCGGGTTGAATAGTAAGACGTCTACTTTATGCCGCAGCCTGTCCAGAAATGGTTGAGCAAGAGATGCACACACCGGGTGCAGATCAACCTGTGCGCACGCACCGCGTCAGTGTAGAACGCGTATTTCAGCGAAAACCCATTACGTTGTTCTGACGACCTGTACGTAGTGTGCAGCGTGACGCATGGACATTTATGTCTGTGCAAAGGAGTACTGTCACATTTGGAAAAGTGAGATGGTATTTAAAGGATTAAGGGACACTTTGACAGACACGAGCGCGAGCCGAGAATCTTTGCGAGAAATGCGGAGACGCAACCAGAGCCAGAGCTTGTGGAAGAATGCTTGAGACGACATCCAAATAATAGGAAGAGTACGCTAACCCGATCTCCAGACAGACGGTGGACGCAGCAGATTGGAAAAGATAAGCATCCTGTTCTAGGGCATCTAGTAGGATGAATGTGTCTTCTGGAGGAGCAAACATTGATTACGAAAGGTGAATGTGGCAGATAGACACTGACCTGCGGGTTCGTAGACATCTTCATAATCTGCAGAAGTAAGATGAGAGAGATCTGGAGTTGGAATCATGCGCGTGCTCGACGCGAACTTGGTGTACACAAAACCAGCGTCTAAACGCGAGGCGTTACTGCCTACTGGTGACCTGCAGTCATGCCCCCTCCAGTAAGTTCTCCTACACGACTCTCACGTCCGAAACGAGAATCCATGACGATTACACGCTCTGTCGGGAAAGCTCTCGCGGACGTTATGAACAAGGACTCCATAATGGTCACCTCTAGCACTGAATCGGATACTAATGGTACCGCTAGCCCTCCAGCGAGAACGAGGGCTGCAGCGACGAGCAGGCCTGCCACTCGAGATGGTGTTCGAGCTGCTCGCCCTTCTATTGATGCCTCTAACGGTGCGAGTGGCAAGTCCACACCAAATCTCACGAAACGGCCTTTACCCTCTTCAGCTTCAAAGGCTGCTACCACCCGGTCCAAGGGTTGCATGCCCCCCCCTGCTCCGCCCACAACTAGAGACCCCTCTCCTAATAAACCTACTGAAAAGCCCTCTAAACCACGTGCATCGCTGACTTTGCGCGGTCTCTCTTCTACCTTCCAACCCAAACCCGCCAACCCACCTTCGGCACTACCAAAACTCAAGCACAAACCTGCTGCTGAGTCGGTGAGCCTTCCCCGCTCCGGAGCGAGGAAACGGCTTAGCGGTTGGGATGTGGACAAGGCCCCAAACACAGCAGCAGAGGCCAATAAGAGCTCGGATGATGATGCGGACGACGACGACGACGATTTTGTCAATGTCGAACGTCCTATCAGTCCTCTCCCCCGCAGAGTGACTCGCAAGAACCTTCTGCCAGTCTCTCTTTCCTTGACTCCGTCCACTCCCCCAAAGCGCGGAAACGTCTTACGCAAGGCGTCCAGTTCCTCTTCTTCCATGTCGCCACGCGCCAAAAAGACAGCCAAGACTTCTGCGACTTCTGCATCACCCGTGACACGGTTGCAGTCTCCCCAGCCTCGACCAGCCTCCGTCGCATCTAACGGTTCTCAGCGAAGAACTCCTATGCAAAGCGCTCGCAAACATACGTCCACCTCTAGTCCCAGGGCGACACCGTCTGGTCGTCCAGTGCACCGGAAATCTCCTTTCGTAGATCTTTCCACAACCACTAACTCCGACTTAGAGTTGTCGCCAGGCAACCCATTTCAACTTCCCAAGACGAGCGAGAGCTCCTTAATGTCTCCTCCTCTAAGTCCGTTTTTGGAAGGCGTTAGTTTAGATAGCATCGATGCAGGCGACGTATCTGCATTGCTTTCAACCGTTATATCTCCCGTGAAACCTGCAGCCGGCCCGTCTCAAACTCTTGATGTACCCCAAACGCCTGCGCGTCACCTCCAAATATTCCCCAAGAGTGGCAAATCTTTCCCTCCACAAACACCCGTTTCAACGCGTAACGATAGCACCCTCACGACCGACCCACGCCAGTCTATTTTGTCCCTGCGCCAGTTTCTCGAAAATTCAGGTGATCTCGAACACCTGCTCTCTCAACCCCTGCCTTCTATTTTTACTCCAGATGCTCGCGAACGTCTACTGAGTTTTGGTTTCTCGCCTGAAGTGCCTCCACCTTTCCCGTCAGCCGTTCTCAGGCCTGAGCCGCAGACTCCGTGCCCAGCATCTGACGGACGCTCATTCACTTCCATTTCGCAGGTTCTCTTTCCTTCTGTGGCAGCGCCAGAAGAAGATCGGAGTGCCGTTGAATTCCTCCAGATGCAGCTTACAGCTGCTGAAAACCAGCGGGCGGAGCGCGACACGAAGATCGAAGCCTTGGAGAAACAACTTACAATGTCGCGGGAAGCTCGGGAGCGTGAGGCTGCTGAGTTGTCGACACAGGTGACGGACCTTGAAGAGCGGTTGCAGGAACTGTTAAACGACAGGGAACGTGAAGCTGAGAAGCGGGCAAGCGACTTGGAGGAGCGACTGCGGGATAAGGACACTGAGTGGGAACGCAACGTGGCCGTTGCGATTGCACAAGTACATCAACAGAGTCAGGCGGACCAGGATCGTCTGTTGAATTTGGAGCGGCGCAAGGCGAGCATTCGGAGCGCAGCATCGGCATGGGAATGTGCGCAAGAAGTTGCGTGCAGCGAGCTGGAGCTTATTCGCGCCAATCGACGCTTTGTGGAAGTCACTCTAGCGGGACTAGATGCCTCGATGGCTCAGCTGCGGGGCTGTTGTGGGAATGATGCGTAATTATGATCCAGAAATGATTGCTGGGACAATACTAAGTTTTTGATACAAACGGATAATAATGTATAATAGACACAGGCTCAATGTTTCCCCAATGCTTCCTCATGAATAACGACTTACAACCTCCATGCATGCATCCACTAGACAAGCATGGTTCTCAACTGTGCTAGCTTCCGCTAGCCTGGTCTTAAGTGCTTCTCCGACGACCTCTGAGCTGCGACGGAGGATAAACACCAACTTTCATCAGGCTGGAGAGTGACTTACTTGGCCTTTCCATACACTACAGATACCTCGTAATGCAGCGAGTCCATTGTTGCGGGCCAGTTACTTAGCATCTCACTATCAAAGTGGAAGCTCACCAGGACCTTGGACGTCTTTTTATGGAGCAGGAGCGTCGCTGTAGCCTTGAAGCCCTTGGCGTCCTCTATGCTCGACCCTGCTGGCATGAGCTGGAAGGACAGTGGATATTTGATAATGATGAAACTGAGCTGCCAGCGCAGCTGCGCGTATGAAGCCCAAAAATCGGTTAACCGTTGGACAATCTACTGAAGCGTGAGCCTTCTTAGCCCTCCCACCAAGAGGTGACGCACCGTTCTGAGGGTCAGTTTATTGTTATGGTCCTGTATTGTCCTGTGACGCGCTATACGATACATGATCTCGGTGACCAGGGGGAAATCATCGCTTGTGCTCCCAAAGGGTACAATATTTAGAGCATCTGGTATTGGTGAGAATCGGCGACATGGAATAGTGATTCGGTACTTTGAGTCGTAGATAAACTCCACTATTTCGGAGCTCAACTGTGTCGCACGCCAGAGATGGAGGTCTTGCAGGGTGCCAAGTTCGTCTGTACGTAAGTGCAAGGTTTATATATGTTTGCCGTGGAATATTGAAAAAGCGCACCCCGAAGCCTGAAAACTTCAGCTCGTGTACTAGTCTTCTGCATATCCATATGTCTTTGGGCCGTCATAATCGCACTCTTCGCTTCACGAGCTTGGTCCTCCAAGTCCTCCAGTGTTGCTTCCAAGCGAGTGAGTTTCGCAGTCCCATCCGCAATATCGTTCCGATAAACATCGAGTTCCTGTCTTCGTATATTATCAGCCACATGCCCAGTAAAAGGCGGTTTCCCCTACCTTTGCTCGGCAATAGTCGCCTTGAGCTCTGACAAAAACGTTTGGTCGCAGTTCTCAATCTCGGCTACGGCAGCCTTTTCTTGTTCCAATTCGCGTGTAATCTCCTCGTACTCACAGCGAAGGCTCGGCAGAGTCTGCCCCGCCCGTGCAATAATGTCTGCAAGCTGCCGTTCGTCCTATCCTTCTATATGAGCAAGCTGCACATAACCTCAGAAAATAACTTAACAGCGTCCAGATTGTCCACAACACGCTCAGCATTGGTTTGGAGACCCTGTACCCAGCCTCGCTTCCATTCATACCAACTGGCCTTTGCGGATAGAATAGTATGCGCCTTGATGAGTTTTAGCACGTACTAAATCATATGTAAGTGTGTTTCTTCCCCCGGCAACAATAACGGCGACGGCGTACTAGTATCTGCTCTCTATCCTCTTCCGACGCAACCGCATATTCGCGGAACAAGAACGGAATATCTTTCGCGGCGTCCTCCTCCGTCTCGCGATACTGAGCTTTGAACTTTTCGATTGCAGACCGGATATCATTCGAAATCTGTAGACAAAGTGAGCATGACTCTCACGCACGAATCAGTAGGTGCTTGCTACCCATGTCATAGTTTCCAACTGCGCTATGTCCACCGTCATGGCCACCGCATAATCAGAAAGCGGATAGGACTCGGTTTCACCTAACAAAATCGCGGTGAGAATGCATATTATTCACCGGGCTCAACCCACCTTCATTCGACTCGCGGCGCTGTAGTTGCGAAGGATGCACCGTAGACCGCCGCGGACACGTCAAATCGTCCATGAAGCGGATGCCCGTCATCATAAAAAATTGGTCAACGGATATAGGAGCCTTTAAACGGAACACATGTCAGTTCTAAAGCGCATCTGCCTAGGTGTATGCGGGTCTACCAGATCATCTTCTTGAAGAGCATTATCGCCGTCCACAGTCGAAGCCCAGCCCCCCGGGTCGATAGTTTGTACGGGTTCCGGAGAAAATGGTGGTGTTGGCGTGGCCTCTCGTACAACTTCAAAAGCTTTCACAAGCTCTTCCACAGGGGACACTGCATGCTCTTCCTCGCGATGCCGAGCCTCCCCAGCTGGCGACGCAGGTGCAGGCGATCCCCGCGTAGGACTAGGCACAGCAATCGACTGTCTCTTCTTCTCACGTGCGCAATCCCCTTCTCTACCTCCATCTTCACGTGGTGCCGCCTCTGTCTTCACCACAAGCGCAGGCAGCTTCGAAGCAGGTGGAGCGACTGTCCTTTGAGGCGACGCAGGACGTGGGGGCGGGGCGACCGATTGCCGCCTTTGTGCTCCCGCAGTTGACGACGCGAGCTGGGCAGAACTTGTCGTAGCAGCCTCATTGGCGCCAGCGAGACTCTTCCTGTAATACCCGGAAGGCCGTCTCGCCTTGTTCGGGAGGCCTTTCTTCGGGGATGCCACGGCTACGGGCACTTCCGCGGGGGCAGGCGTGGGCGCAGGGACCGGAATTCTCTGTGTAGACGACTCATTGGTAGAAACGGCGCGCCTCTTGCTCGGGCTCGTGGGTCCATCCTGGTTCGAAGGACGCTTAAGAGTGGGCGGTGCAAATGCCGCGGTGAACTGTTTGATGGGCTGTTTGACTGGGGAGGGTGGTCGAGTGGCGGAGGCTTTGGCAGGGGATGGGACGCGGGCTCGTGAGTGAGGGGGGGGGGCGGTTGGTGCGGATGGTTTAAAGACGGGAACAGAGGGGAGCGTCGATGTAGGTTTCGGCGGCGCAGGAACAAAAGGCGGAGGCGCTGAAGGCACAGATGCAGTCACAGGTGCGGGGGGGACCAAGATAGGTCCACCAACCACAGACACCACGCTCATCGTGGCATCGCCATCGTCCTCTGCCCTGGTATCAGACGCGCGGAAGCTTCCCATAAGACTCGTCATGTTCATAGTCCGGTCCCCCATGTCCACGCCGTCAAAGCTGTCTTCGGTGCTTGTGAAGCTGTCCTCGCCACTGCCACTGCCTGCGCCAGCGTTATGCATTTGGAACTGACCGCCTACGCTGTCGCGAACTGCCATGAGCCGCGTCATGGCGGTCGTCACGTCCATGTCAGCCTCCCCATCTTCACTTGCTGCATCACGCTCATCGTCGTCCTCATCTACCCTCCCGCCGTTGGCGATAGCCTTGAGCGCCTTGAAGGCGTCGCTCTCGGGAGGCGGAGGGCGGTCGAGAGACACAGTAAACTCTTTGGTATCAGAGCCGCCTCCAGTGGGTGGGATAGCGATGGAGGAGCGCATGCGGGATCTGCGGCGGCCAGCGGTGGACATTGTCTGTCTCCGCGACACTATGCCAGGCCCGAAATCTCCAGTCATGGACATGTCCCCTTCCTCCTCTTCCTCGCGGTCCGCGTCGTCATCCTCGTCTGAATCTGCAATAGCGCTTTCGTTGATTATGTGATCAGGGGGTAGGTTAATTGAAACTTGTGGTTGTGGTGGCACAGGTAGAAAAGATGGTGTGAACGTTGGAGGTGGTATGTCGTCGGCTGAAACATCCATGGACTCCTCGCCTTCGCTGAGGTCGTCTTGTGAAGCATGGACGCTAGACCTGCGACGGTTGTCCACACTAGCACGACGTGAGGGAGATTGCGGCTCAGGTTCATCCTGCGACGGTAGGGTCTGTGGCACGGCAGCCGGCGATGCAGCTGCAGGCGACGAACCGGGTGAAGATGTCCCATTTGTATTTTGCTCTGCGGAATCAAAGACGCTGCGCCGTGGCGCTTGTCAAAGACTTCTAGGGACGGATATATGCATAGTGTAGTAACGTACCGAACGTGGGCATGAGCAGCGAAGCTGACCCGGCGCCCCCCGAGGCTTTTGCGGGACGGATTATCATGCACTATCGTATGAAACTCACTAGGCGGCCCGCTGTGAATCGTGCCCGTCACCTCTGTCTCCTCAGGGCTCGACGCGGGGCACGCCTGTGAGACATCCTGCGTCGAATCCTGCGTCTGGTCCGCCTGGTTGGTAAAAGGCTTGAGAATGCCTTTCGTCGGACGCTGCAGTCACATAATAAGCGCAAAAAAAGGACAAAAATACTTTGGGCTGCTGCACACCAGAAGAGAACGACGTCGTGCAGCGTCGACCTTGAGATTTTCGCCTGGAGCGATACTATGTGCCCGCTTGCGTCGACCAGAGGCAGTGGCAGCATGGGCAGATCCTGAGCTGCCCAGCGCGAGAGACTTGCGTGAGCGAGGGGAGCGATTCATTAGCGAACTTTTGTCGCCTGCGGGCGGCATGACGAGTGCAGGGAAGGTGTTGCAGGCTATGTCGAACAATTCGCGTGCAGTCACGCGTATCACGTGATTGTCACAGAGCTGCGATTACATAATTCATGTGAACGGAGACCGGGACCGATATCACCGACAAGAGCTGACGGCCAGTATTAGAGATGTCAAGCTCAAGGCTTACGAGGTCTTTGGAAGGTGGCACCCGTTGCTTCTTACGAGCAATATCCTAGTACAATTTTTTTTTGTAAAACGTTGAGTATACCCCTGCATCTTGAGGCCTGAGGCCTCAAGATGCATCGATGATGACGCATAGGCACCAAATATATGGCATGGTGATACAGGAACACCGAATTGTTGGCCATATATAGACAAAACTAAATGAGATTGCACCGCACGGAAACGATAAGACTGCGTGGCGCTTTTTCGCATTGAGATCTAGGTTAAGGTGGAATACCTTGATTGAACGGAGAATACAACGGTACACAGGATATGGTGAGAAATGGTAAAACCATAATTTTGCCAAAGGCGTGACAAAAAAAATAATAAGAAGCCGCGGGAAAAGAGGACGTCCGTGTGGGGGTGGATGGGAAGCGGATAAACACAAAAAACGGAAAAGAGCTTGAATACGACGGCACAGCCAGACGGTAAAGAAATGACTAGTCTGCGCGCTTCCAGTCTGCCTGTGGCTGCGGGGAAGAATGGCGTGAGAAACGACTCGGGGTCGTGGGGAGAAAAGCACTCACTTCGGGCTCACGGCGCCAGTCGGCGGGAGAAGGCTCACGCTTCCAGTCGGCGGGCTGGGATGGGCGTAAGTGAGAATGCGACAGCGGCGTGGAGACGGACATACCTCGGGTTCACGTTTCCAGTCGGCGGGCTGTGAAAAGAGATGAGCAGACGGCAACAGAAAGCAAGCAAACAAGCCACCTCAGGCTCACGCTTCCAATCGGCGGGCTGTGGAGAGAGATAAGCAGACGGCGACAGAAAACAAGCAAACAAGCCACCTCAGGCTCGCGCTTCCATTGGGCGGGCTGGAAAGAAATATGAGCAGACGACGACAAACGACAAACAGACGACGCACATCAGCCTGACGCTTCCAGTCGGCGCGTTTCCAATCAGCAGGTTCTCTGCGCGAGTCGGCGGGGGCGCGGGCAGCAAGGTCGAGAACCTGTGGGCGACGTGGTGAGCAAACGCAGCGGAGAGAAACAGCGATGGCGACGCACAGGCGCTGCAGCGGCGAGGGCGGAGCAGAGGAGCAGAAGCAGGTAGCAGGAGAAGATTTGAGGCATGTTGGGACAGAATCAGACGGGACTCAGACTGAGAATCGAGCAGTCGTTTTGTACCAGGCGAGCATGTGCATCCAAGATCAGGAACCAGGGCCCGGCCGACGCCAATCTCACGGTCCCCACACGCCCACGCGTGCGCCGCCGTGCCGCACTCGGGTGCAGTGCCGGGTCCCGGTGTCTGTGATGTCATTCCTTGTTCAACCGGTGCTGCGTTGCATCCGGACATCGCCGGCGTGTTTGCCTCCGCGGCACAATGGCACGCACTCCCCGCTCATGGTCGGTGCAGGAGGACGCGCTCCTCAGACAGGCCGTCGCCCTCTACGGCGACGAGCCTGGTGTCTGGAAGGCCATTGCCGCCTGTGTCCCAGGCCGCACCAACAAGGCTTGTCGCAAGGCACGTCTGTTGCGCTGTGTCTGCGCCTGCGCTTACCTGTCTCTAGCGATGGTTGCACTCCCTCTCGCCCTCCGTTCGCAAGGTAACTCTCGCCGCATCGTCTCGCCTCTTCTCATTTTTTTGCTCTGCAGACCCCCTGGACTCCCGCTGAAGACGCCCTCCTTCTCAGGCTGTATGAGACACACAAGCCTCCCCGCTGGGCCCTCATCGCGAGGCACATCCCCGGGCGCACCGACGACGCCTGCTCGAAGCGCTACCGCGAAGCTCTGGATCCCCAGCTCAAGAAGGATGACTGGACTTCGGACGAGGATGCGCGGCTCACAGATCTCACCGTGCAGCTGGGCAGCAAGTGGACTCAGGTCGGCCAGGCCATGGGCCGCAGCGGCCTGGGCTGTCGAAATAGGTATACCTGCTAGCGCATCGCCCGTTTTCGCTGCTCACTCTCTGCAGGTGGAGACTTCTCCAGCGCAAGCAGCATCCTAGGCTTCCCCCTCAGCCCGCTCCTCCCGCTCACCACGACTTCAGTTCCGCGGCTTCCTATCCGTCCAACCAGGATGACTATCCTGCTCTCTCCTCGGCGGATATACAGCTTCCTACTTTCTCCCCAATATCACCTCCAGAACTTGTTTACGAACGTGATCCCGGCGATCAGGATCACGATCCAATAGACCATGCCGGTCCTTCCTACTCTAATCTCGTCCCCGTGACCCCCAGCGCGCCCTCTTCCTTCACTCGTCACCCTCCTCTCTGCACAATCTCCACCTCATCTTCCCTCAGCGGTGCGCTTGCCTCAGCCTCATCTTTTACCCCAGTATCCTGTCGAATTTCCAATGTCGACCCCCATTTTGAACCCACCCCCGAAGATACGCTCATGACTACGATCGAACGAGATTCCGGCCTTGAAGGAGATTCCGGCATCGAACGAGATTCCGGCATCGAACGAGATTCCGCCCTGAAAGGAGACTCCAGCATGAAAGGAAACTCCAGCATCGAAGGAGATTTCAGCCTGGAATCCAGCCCGGAAGGAGTTTCTAGCCCGGCTCCCGATCCATCTCTCCAGTCTCCCGATTCTCTATCAGCATGTCATACTGCACCTCCCGTGACTCCCACCCCAATCGTGGTCCCATCTACTCCCCCAGAACATCCTGGTGCAGACCCCGGCAAAGGCACGTCAACGGCACCTCCCAGCAAACGCTCCCGGTTGCACACCAAACCACCCCTCGATAAAGACGGCGCAGAACATCCCCGGCTTTCCTCCCATCTCCCTGCAGATCTTGGGTCAGTCTCTCGTGATTTTGACAATCGCTCCGTTTTCTCCTTCTGACTCTCAATGTGTTCTTAATGGCTAGTCGTACGGTCTTGCCATATGCATGTGGTCATGCTCTATGCTGGCCCGGACCTTCCGGCTGTGGCGCCTCTCGTTTTGCAACGGCATCCGAGCTTGCCGAGCACCGGCGCCTCCACACTGCGGCAACGAACTCCGACGCACCAGATGAAGATGGGAAAATCTATAGGTGTGCCTTGCAAGGCTGTGGGAAAGGCTGGAAGGTGCATACATTCATTTTTTTATATCCTCCGTAAATCCGTCTCCTCAATGATATCTTGGCTTGCTTGCTGCGCAGAACATCAACGGTATACAGTATCATCTGCAAATGCACGTCGTTCTACTAGTTGCATCATTATGTTTCCATCTGATCCAAGTGTGTTTTCATGAATGCTTCAGATCGAAGGCGCACTTCAAGGCTGCCCTAAGCCAGACAAAAGCGCCATCAGATACTTCTATCGCTGCTTCTAATGCACAATTAGGCCTGGGTCCAATCGTAAATGAAACAGGCACAGACACTTTGTCACAGGAAAAGCAGAAGACACGCTCAGCAAGAAGGGAGTATCGCTGTCCGCATCAAGGCTGTACGAACAGCTATAAACAGCGCACGGGTCTCCAATATCATTTAGCTCATGTACGTCTGTCACTTGTTGATTCTGCCTATCTGTTATTCATCCGAAATTATAGGGCCACCCTGACAACATTGCCCAATTAGATGTAATACCTCCAGCCTTGATGCGAAAGATTAAGTCATGCCCTCAGCCGTCCGCTCCATCGGTTCCCGACCACAAACGCAACACCTAGTTAGATAGCTGCTTAGTGACGTGTCCTCCGCACTTGCTCATGATGTTGCGGAGCTGATGTCGAGGATCCCATGCGGATCTTTGCGAATGCATCCTTGACGGTGGCGTACCAGAAGTGATCGAAATTCTCGTGGCGCCTTTATTTCCAGAATTCTGTCATGCTACAGTTGTCGTTCCAATTTTAGATTAACATTTTGCGCTCGTGCAGTATTTGGAAACCAGCATGAACGTGGGCGCTTGTTAGTGGTCCGTATATACGGGAGTTGCACGCGGAAGACGGAGAGCCTTTGGCCATATGACGTATCACGTTGCGTCAAAATCTTTTTCTGCCCTCGTCTGAGTGAGAATTCGTAACTCTTCATATCTTGCTGAACAATCGCAGGAATGACACCCTTGACATGGGCAAGATAAATGTGCCAGATTCTTACATTAATGAAAGTCCGAAGTCTGCTGTTTGTAAAGATTGTTGCGCCAACTTAAAAATATCGACCTTATTGCATTCGGGCTATCGTGGACACATGAAGCCCCGCGAGCCTATCCTAACTCCGGTGAAACCGCATAACGACGACGTCACTCTCGTCTGCGTTAAAGAACGGACGAGGACAATCCTCATGACTATGCGTTTGCATCTGCGGGTCAAGTCAGCTATGGACGTCATGGTAGTACAACCGAAGCAGACATACTTCTCGCGCCATGCAATCACCACTCGCTGCATAAATCACGTTCTGATGAGCACTCAAAACACCATGTAACCATGGCTCACATGTGGTACCATCATAGACCGCCGAAGGAAGGTGCTGATCCACCGCCGGCTGACGCATTCGCACCGGCGGCCTGCATGCGTTCTCCTACTTTTTTATTGACCTCGAAGAACTTGGCTACGCATCTGTCAACGCAGACACTTTCGCCTTTGTTCAAGTCCGGCTCTGCATAGCGACTGGCGATGCACTTATTGTGACAGGACCTGTGAAGGAGGAATTAGATGATCTACGCTGGTCTGTGATAGGATATTAAAGGCGCTGACGAGACAAGACGATTGAAAACGTCTGTGACCATGTCCAGCCTGTGCGTACAATCAGGCCGTTTCCATCAAGACATCAAATGACGAACTCTGCCATTGCCATTTCTAGTTGAGCAGAGTTCACCGAACCCGAGGAACCACCTGAACCTCCACCGATACCGAATAGAGAGGACATGGTACAAGTTGTTTTTTTGAACTCCGCTTACATCAGTAAACCCTTTGAAAAAAGTATGATTTCGAATACTCCCTCAAGCTCCCCAAGTCCGAGGGATATGTATACGAGTAGCTACTCTTTTTTGACCCAATTTGTTTCGATTCCAACCCCAAAACTGAGTCGCCCCCCAACCGCCCGTTTCTCCTCCGCTCGTTTACCTTCCTTGCCCCACTCGACGACCAATTTACACAGTCCCTCCAGACTTGTCCACGGGGCCCGATAGCCAAGTCCGCCCTTTTCCGGTGGCTGGCGTGCTCTATGGTCGTCGAATATGAGGTGTACCTGTGTGAGACTAAACACGGACGGTTGCAGAAACATAAGCTCGCCCTATATGTATACACGTTAAAGTTGGGTATAAGAAATATAACAACACGTCCAGACTCGACCTTGATCTGGGGAAGGACCCGCAATAGAATGGGATGCAATAGCCGCAGGACGTAATAGGTCTCAATAATATGGGCAAGTATCAAAATCAACACAGGAGGCAGATCTTGAAACTTCGTTTTGGTCGTAAGAGTGGTGAGAACGTTGTATACATCTCCAAATGAAACGGGTGGGTTAGGGTCCGAAACGTTGAACGCTTGGCCCCCGATATCTTCGTTCCTGCAGGAAGGCTCCGAAAGCTCCAAAAGACGCTGCTCGTAGAACAGGTGGGCGACAGAGCAATTCTCAACATAGATGAAAGACTTGTCGCGTGTAAGACATCCGGTATTTACGAAAAGGAAGACGACTGACTTGGATAATATTTCTAACCCAAGTGCTGGTAACAATATTGAGATTTTTCTTTAGCGGAGTGCACAATGACGCACTAATTATTCTGTCGTACCAGGTAGGCACCAGCAAGAATGTCTCCTCCTGGTCCATACACACCATTCCCAGGCCGTATACAGCCTGTTCGAAGGATACCACCATTTAATAGAGGCGACTTATGGACGTCACGAACAAGAGACTCTGCCCGAAGCTTGCTGACCGCGTAATTAGAGAAAAAATCGCCGTGTTTCCCAGGCGCATGGGTATCGTCGTCTAAAACTTGCACAAAATCCTTTGGGTATCTCTGCCAGGGCCAAAGCCAAAAGCGCGTCCGCCTGGTGTTAACAGACGCGGAGGAGGTATAAATCAAAATAGATGCACCAATCGCACGGCAAGCGGCGATGACATTCTGAGTACCTATCACATTGACATGTTCCGAGAATGGAAGAAGCCGCTCTACACGCTCCCAGAACCGAATGTTGGCAGCTGCATTGAAAAAAAAAGATCAGCAGCTGTTCGAGATTAAAATGAAAGTGTTCACCCGAATGAAAGACGGTGATAGGAACATCATCAGCTTCTGGCCATGGCGCTGTGAAAGCAGCCATGACTGCTTCCGCGTTGGAGACGTCAGCCTGGTGGAATGCAACTTCCGAAGCAGGACCAGTTGTGAGATCCTGGCGAGTGGGTGCTCGAATATCCACGATCCTGATGCGTCTCGGGTCTTCACCGCGAGACACTAGATGAACAACAATCCAGCCTAGCGATTCAAGTTGTTAGAGTTATTTAGGTACGCTGCATTCATAGTTTCGCCCTCGCCTGGGAGAAATCCTGCTCCGCCAACCACGATGTACCGGCGGCCGGTCTTTGGAGGAAAGTCAATTTGAATGGGGTCGTTGGAAAGCCGTTCATAAACTGAAGTGATTGTAGCCTTGTCAAATCTTGTTGGAGAAATAGCTTCTGCTTCTTTCGGCACAGACGAGAGCGACCCATTGACATGAAGCAGATAAAGACCCAGCAGCGCAGCGGCAACAAAGAAAAAGAGCCACTGAGAGTCCATGTAGATCGAACCCAACTGTACCAGGAGCTTTTGCACGAGTTCTTCTCACTAAAATTAAAGTTGCACGTGCACAAATTGTAGCAAAAATTCAAACGCGACGCGTTCCAGCGCCAAGCAACCAATGACTTCTACAGTGTCTGTCCATCGTTGTAGGTTTGTTGATTACACTCCCACAGCTATCACGGCAATTGCTCTACCTCCCCTACCACTACCCCTCGCAAAACTCAAGAGAAAACAACCCGCATCATCTTCCTTGGATTTTGGCACATTAGCAGTCGGCCGCGCAAACGGCAACGTAGAATTGCATGAATGGACTGGAGTAGATAGCCAAAATCCAGCTCCCCAAGCATGGGTGGTCCAAAAGGTGAGAGAATCGAGTTTTATTATTTACATAATGCACTTTTCGAGCCTGGTCGTAGGTTTTACCTGGCCCGGTGCCTTCAAAAGTAGACAGCCTGGTTTTCACTCTGCGGCCAAGAACAACTGCTGTCTCCGAAAAAATACAACTGAAGGATCTTCGTCTCTTTAGCATCGGTGGTGGAAGTGAAGTGTTAGAATGGAATCTTGAGGGTGGAGGCATTATCGTATGACGGTTTTGCTTCTCTATAGTTTGGTTTACCCATTTATCTCAGCGATCCATATCATCTCAAGCAGGATCAGTGTGGTCGATGGCTGCCAATCCTGCTTCTACCCTGCTTGCCTTGGGCTGTGAAGACGGCTCTGTGCGGTTACTTTCGCTGGCCGACGACACTTTGACGCATTTCCGCCGCTTCGAGCGTGTCAAAGCTCGGTTGTTGAGCATCGCTTGGGGTCCACCTGTCGTGAGGCGGCCATCTCGTCTCAAAACAGTCCCTGATGACAACTCTTCGCCTGACGAGGACGAGGAAGATGGGTGGGTCGACACGTGGCTTGTCACTGGATGTTCAGACAGTAGCGTACGCAAATTTGACTTTGGCTCCGGGAGAGTCCTTGATAGGATGACGACCGACAAGGCGAGAGGTGAGAGGACGCTTGTTTGGACCATTGGCGTGCTTGGGTAAGTCGCGTCGTGTATAACAGCATAACAAATATTAACCTTAAAGAAGTGATGGGACAATAATATCCGGAGATTCCCTTGGGTCTGTTAAATTCTGGGATTCAAGTACATGCACACAACTTCAAAATTTTCAGACCCATAGTGCCGACGTCTTATGTCTGACCATTGGATTTGTGCGTATGACCTTCGAGCTGGTGTATGCTTCGCTCATGCAACTTCAGGGTGGCAGGTCTGTATACACCTCGGGAGTAGACCAGAAAATCTGTCAGTTTTCCAATGTACAAGTCATTAGCAACACTGCACACGCGTCGTCTGCACCATCCTACAAATGGGTACACACTTCCTCTCGACGCCTTCACTCACATGACGTGCGCGCGCTGGCCGTTTGGCCGCCCTATTCTCCACTATCCTCGAGCCACTGGCAACAAATACCCTCCGGGACTACTCCAGTGCTTGTCTCGGGTGGTTTGGATATGTCCCTTGTCATTTGCCCATGCGCGCCGGCATCGTTGAAGAACAAAGATACTGTCAACCTCTTAGCTTCAGGCTCCATTTCCACCTTTGAAGACGCATACTACCAATGCCTACCGTATACGACTGGGTTATCGCCTGCCATTCAGGTAGCACCTGAAGCCAGACTGGTGTTATGTCGACGAAATACAGCATTGACCGTGTGGAAAATCAACAAAAGCGCAAGTTTGGGCAAACTCGGTCTTGCGGACCTAGAGGTATCTGACAAAGATCGGAGTGCTGACTGGTCAAAGGTAGTGGAAATGGACTTGAAAGTGCGAACGAATCTGATCGCCAGCGCAATCGCAAACGACGGCAGTTGGATCGCAGCGTCCGATCTTTATGAAACAAAATTATTCCGCTGTTTTCAAGATAAGGTTAACGCCCACCTCATCTTTCTCATGAATTTAACTGATCTGATATTTAGAGTGGTATGCGGCCAAAACGGATCAAACTACCCGGAGGTAATGATATAGATGCTATGGGAGCTACATCATTGCTTTTCACCAGTGATTCGTCGAAGTTGATCATAGGTGCCTCCATGGGCAATTCACTGCTTGTGGTTGTTGATCTCGCGGGAGATGATACCAACGGCCCTCGCGTTCTACGAAGTTTTGATCACCATCGGATGCAAAATGTCGTGGTCGGTGGGACACGAGCAGTCAAAAACCTCCGGGCATCCGTCGACGTTAATGGAGTAGACTCCAACGAATCACCCGACGAAACAGACACGATAATAGAGGACAGACCAACATTGCGTTCACTCGATGTTCTATCAGCCACATCCACCATCAGGTGCATGGCAGCAAGTATGGATGGACAGTGGTTGGCTTCAGCTGATACCCGCCATCGCATTCACGTATTCAACATGGACTCTGTGCAGGTAATGCATCGTATGATTCTCTGAGTTACAATTGTCTCACACATTCTACTATGTACTCATTTATTACTTAGCACCACTGTGCCATGCCTTCTTTCCCTAACGCAATCACTGCACTTTCATTTGATCCGAGCTCGCCGTCGACCCTTGTGATCGGGCTTGCCAACAATACCTTCCAAATATTCGACGTTGAGACAAGACAATTCCCCGCATGGTCGCATGCATTAGCTCAAGGACCTTCCCCCTTTGGTCACCTCCATGACCCACTCCTTGGAGTCACTTTTGATCCCGACTCCGCGGAAGCAGGAGTTGGGAAACGAGTGCTTCTCTGGGGCTCAAGCTGGATGTGCAAGGTAACACTGGCAGTGTCCACCGGCTATGGTGGCTTCTCGAAGAAGAGAAGAAGAGAGAGTAGACGACTGTCGACTTCGGATGGGATTGTTGCCAAAAGAGGTGTTGCGAATGGCCCCACCACTCAGGACCGAGATGATGATACCGATTTCCGCCTCATTACTCGGTATCGGCCGTTATTGCTCGTGGATTATTTGGGACCAGGCGAGCTTCTGGTTGTGGAGCGCCCACTGGTTGACCTTCTCAGCACTCTGCCTCCAGCATACTTTAAGCCTACATATGGCTCGTAGACTACAATTGTTTCTAAGCAAGAACCCGTGACGTCTGCATGGCTGTATGAGAATACCAACTATCAAACAACAGATAACGTGATGCAGTAACCTGTACAAGACAGTTTTCGTACGGTGTGTACCAGGAAAAATTGAAATATATATTAATTTTACATCAGGAAAGGCGGGTTTTCTTTGAAGCATTTATATCGCAGGACAATCGTCTTACAATGAAGCCATAATTCTGAGCAAAGCACTGAAAATGCACAGTTGTGCAGTAAGTACACCATTGACATTTTACCAATGCTGACAATCATCTTGGGTCTAAGTCTTCCGGTGCAATCCAAATATCCTCCTCCTCAGGACTCCTATCAAAGAGTTTGGAAAAGCACGGTTGGCCTGGGGTGTTGAAATGTCGGTATGGTTCAGACTGATTGAGTCTACTGCCGCAGCGATAGCAAAAATGTTGCCTGTGAATGAGTGAGCTAAGGACAACGAAGGGAGGACTGAATAAGAACAAACCGGCATTTGGAGCACGTCATCTAGTGAGAAGCGTCAGCTCAATATGTGGGGGATCGAAAGACAATTTCGTTTACATGATTGCATCCCATAATCTTTTGCTGAAACGATATCAGTAAGTCTGAAACATTGTTTGAGCGACGTCACATTTACCACACGAATATGGCAACCAGGACACCTAGGAGATGAAAGTTAACTCATGTAAATGGCAGCACAAAATGTGACACACACCTCATTGTTTTCTTGTCCATCCAGCTACGGTTTAGCTGCTCCTCGTGGAACTTGGCTACAAGCTTCAAGACATTATTCCTTCCGTGGCGTTGCTCGATGACCAACCTTTCCGGCGATCCCTCTGCGTGTTGGACATATACTTTGACGAACTCCTCAGTCGTAAGAAGCGCACAAGATGTGTGCGGGCCGTGCCAGGCGCGACGACAATACATGCAAAAGGCAAACCCGCACTCGCATGTCCGGAGGCGATCCCATTCAGAAGAATCACCATCTTTAAATGGAGGGGGACACTTGATAAGCCGTTGACAAGAAGTTATGGGACACCGAACAGTAGTTGGATCTGATCAAACGTACATATATGTGGCAGTAGGGAATTGGAGTCACGCACCTCGTTCCATCTCTTGTTTCTGTAGAAGCCATTGCCATCGTGAAACCATCTCAGGGGATACGATTTCTTGGACGTCCGTCATAGAAGCCTGCCTAGAGCATCTCACGCATTCAGGATCAGGGCATCCGACACGCGTTACTTCGCCTTCCGATATGCAACTACTCCAGAAATCGGCAAGGCACGACCGACAAGCCACATGCGCGCAGGATGAAAGAGATATACATTTTGTTCCGGGAAGGCGATTGAGGCATATAGGACAGGTATGTGTTGAAACTCGAAACTGCGCTTCGAGAACGGAAGCGTTGTATTTAGATAGGGCCAGTAAAAGTATCACTGGGTCTGGATTTTTCAACCTGTGCATCACAACAAAGTCAATGATATTAACCAAGGCTCAGAAGATTTAACTTTACTGTATGAATTTAGGACTAGGCTCACTAGGCTGAAAGATATTAAGAGACGAGAGAAACTCTTCGCCGTTCTGAATATGTTCCATCCATAAGCCAAGCACATGCTCGTTATTCCACATATCGAGGAGTGTGTGTTTTAACGTTTCTATAAGCTCAACAGGGAGCCAATCATGACGAGATTGCAAAGCATGAAGTACAGGGGGTTGTTGAAGAGGATAAGTAGGGGGAAGGAGTACATTCAATGAAAGAGGCGGAAGATGGGAAATGTTGACCCTATGCATAGTTTCCGTGTCATTATCTTCTTGAACCTGAACCTGGACTGGCTCTGAGAGCTGCACGGCAACCTGGAGAATGAACTCATGGCCATATTGTGGCTGTTCAGTTGGCAAAAACTCAGGGTAGGTAGACTGTATAAGAATGAGTGGGGATAACAACTAGCCTCTTGACTTCGCACCTGTAAAGCTTCCCATTCCTGGTCTTGCAAGACTTTACATTTAGCGGTGGTTGAAGTCATTAGGCGCCCGGTTAATTTCCCACTTTTCGTCACTTCGAATATTGCGTATCTTTGACAATGACCCCTCATTGGGAAGCGCTACAGTCATCGCAATCATTCGTTCGTGCACTCAAGGCTAACACCGACCCTCCTCTCGTGGACGGCCCCTCGAAAATCCAGATAGCGAGGCTGGGATGGGATTCAGAGTCTTTTTATATTCCTCGCAAGGCGGGACTCATTTCGGAATGGATATTGACTCGCTTCCACAAAGAGAAATATAAGAAAAGGTGTCATTCATGTTGGTAAATTATTTGAAGCGGGCTGATTTTGCCTACTAGTAATGAGAATCCATTGCTTGACTCGAATCACTGGTCCTTGCTCGCTGATATTCTTGCTCATCCAAGTGACACCCAAATTGGACCCCTTATAGTTCAGGCCTCAGTTCCTAATCTGGTTGCTTCTTTAATTCCATTGTACCCATCGATCGCAACATGCTCTCGTGCTTCCCTTCTTCGCCCTCTTCTCCGCTCTCTCACCGTTCTATGGCCTCTTGCAGTACAACGAGCAAGCTTAGACTCCTTGGCCGAATGTTTTTGGGGATCACTTACAATTGCCGACCAGCTTAGCTATGATCCAGCTGGTGATGGATTCGTTGATATACTTTCACTCGTAATCACTAGCTTTCATACTGCATTAGATAGCGCAAATTCAACTGGCAAGCGAAAAGTGAGCAACCCTAACTTATTTCGGTGGCAGTGAATTCAATACTTTCTAGTTGTATACTGCAATGTCCCAACACCAATTTATTCCCTGGTTACGCTCTCTGCAATTCGTTCCACCAACACATCCTTTTCATGATGATATTTACCTCATCGGAATTGAGATTCTTTACAATCCCGATTCGATTCGTAGTGTTCTGGAATGCCATCCAACCGCGAACGCAAGCAGCAATCTATTTTCTATTCTGTTCGGATCATCCACGGTGTCAGATCCAGTAGCCCACAAATCGTTACTAAGAAAATTTCCAGGTCTTTTTAAAGCATATATAATGGCACTTCGCAGGCTCCGCTCTTCGATATTTTCGGGCACTCTTACAATACAGGAAGAACGGGAACGCATCCGTCGTGCTTCTATTCGTTTCGGAGATGAATGTTTGTCGTTTTTAAAGAGTATGTCAGGGGTAGAGCCGCAAGAATCAATTTGGAAAACAATAGTACATGTCTTACAAGTCGTCGAGGAAGAAGTGGTTCTCGATTTTACTGATCAAGATGCACATGCGACAAAGCTGAAAGAGCTATGGGCGGATGCTCTTGGACATTTGGATCACTCATGGGATGGTGGGTACACATTCTGCGACAATCGTAACTCCCTCATGCGTTTTGTTCCTATAAGATTCACATTTTCCTCTGGTCACAAATGCGCTGGATGTGATCGCCTGTCTGCACCGGATAGAGCCCGCAATAGAACCCCAGATCTTGACGCAGATTTTGGAACGCCTTGTCACGGTGCGTGCAATAAGTTCTTCTTCATTGCGTTGTCTTCACAACGAAACGTCTAGGCTTCTCCGGCATTGAGCCGACCTGCACTGGCGTTGCTCTGTCAATTGGTGTCTTATCATTCCAAAACACGGACACTTCATACCCTCGTGTCACATTTGATTTCTGCTCTAAGTTCCTCTTTCCTATTTCTCCCTGTCTTAGACCCAAAA
Organism: Ramaria rubella; assembly: GCA_015039355.1. Classification (NCBI taxonomy): domain Eukaryota; kingdom Fungi; phylum Basidiomycota; class Agaricomycetes; order Gomphales; family Gomphaceae; genus Ramaria; species Ramaria rubella. The sequence continues at coordinate 708,845 of MU134296.1, read as the reverse complement.
GCAATTTACAGCTTATGCACAAGTTCACCCTTTCTGTCATTGGCATTTACGGACAAATTTACCAATGCTCTTCGCACCTTTGCGACCCCTGGCCAGGTTGACGAAATTGTCAAGTCCATTTTTGAGGCATTAGTGGAGTTCCTTCCCGCTTCTGACGTTTTTGAAGAGCCAGTGAAGAAGCGTCGTAGAAGTAATGGCAATGACCATGCCCAAAATAGTCTTACTGGCCAGATGGACCTAAGGGCTCTGCATGTCGTCAGGTTCGCCCTCTTGGCACGTTTGGCGGCGACTACACTCGATTCCTTGTCTCGGAACAATATGGGCCAAGATTCAATGGAAAAGACAGAGGCTTGCTTGGTAGGCATCGATACCTTGATATCGGACGCAATAGGGGTCGTTTTTTCACTAGGACATAATCATATGAGTGCGATTAGTCACACTCGGAGGAAGCGATCATCGCCAGAAACAGTTAATGAATTAGGTTGGATGCAACAATGCTTTTGTTCGGCGCTCCTACGACTCTGGTACGAGTTATTCGCACAGAGGTGCGGGTCTTGGATCGTCCACGGGAAGCTAGATCGCTTTGAGGAGACATTTGCCAGTTGCTTGGAGGAGGACCTACTTCCGGAACTACACTTGGAGATTGTGAGTGTGTTGAGAGTGGCTTTGAATATGCTTGATATTTCCTTCTGCCACAGGGTCGTGTATTTTATGCACGCAAATTGTTTGTCGGACCAGATGCATTACATATACAAAAGTGGCACGCACTAGATGCAATCTTAGATTATATGGAGTCCAATCTTCCCGTCACCGATGTGACCCCGCCTGGTATGAAGCATTCCTTCACAAAACAACACAGCGCCCTGGCACTATGGAGCTTGACGCTGGACCGATATCTGTCAACTGTAGAGTAAGTCATCTTTGTTCTTGAACAGCCAGAGCACGGTTTACTGAACCCTCCTGTGGTAGTTTGTATGCGTCACATCAGCAGCTTGATCGTCTCGTCGGTTTGATGATTCGGGCACGACATGGTGCGATTTCTGAAGAGCAGGATCAACTGTCTGCAGGGTCTGTTCTTACACGTGCCTTGACATCTGCAAACTTCTGGGAGTGTTCCAATCTTCGAAGTGGGTTGCCTTTCCAATATTGAAAATTTCAGCTAGACTTACGTGCTACCTATTAGCGTCAATGAGTTCAGTTCTGGACACACAAACTGCTGCTTTCGATTCAATAGATAATCTCAAGTGGGTGTCTGCCATCGTGGATGGGGATGACAAGGCCCTTAAAATGTTCCTCAAACTGAACAATGTCTCTTTGGTGGACGTTGAAGCTGGAGCCGAAGTGTATCATTTCCTTCGCTCGTTCCCGCCCGATTACCTTTCCAGGGCCTCTAGGCTAGCTCTTTCCTTAAGAGCATTGAGTGCGGACATCTTGGTGCGAGTGCTCAGTCCCAACACTGAGCCCATGTCTCGAGGGCTTGTTGAGTGGAGGGCGCTGTTTCGGTCTTTCGTTTTCTCAGCTGGCAAACAGGCAAATATGAAATTTGTGGTCGATCTGGTAGGTAGACATTTTCTCAATACGCTAAAATCCCTTTGTTGAGCCGCAGTGGGATTAATAGGTCTCAAATTCTAACTGGTTGGCGTATTTGACTCTGGCAAAACACGGACCTCTTCAACCCACTGAAGCATATACGCGCGCTACTCTAGATTTATTATCTCTGACGCATGCGTACGTTTCGATTCCAGCGTTGCAGAGTATTACTCAGGTTAGACATCAGGTTAACAATGCGCGCCGCGTTGCCAAAGGAAAGAGATTTGTTTACCAATGTGGTCAATAATTTCCTGCGCTACAGTCTTTCTTCAGATGGAATCATAGATTGCGAAACATTGGCTTTTCGGTCTTTCTTACGTTTTATTTGCACACTTGTACAAGAATTTAACATCCGGAGGTAGGTTATGTTCATGAAATTCTCCAGCTCGCCGGCATTTTTCCGAACTTATTGACTCTTCACCACAGCCTACCGGAGTTCGTGCCACCCTTGCGGCAAATATGTACTAGCCTTGAAGAGAAGCTACGACCAGCCATTAATGATGCACTCAATCCAACCGGGGTCTCTGATTTTCTTGCCTCGGAACGTGCCATTGAAGCGTGGCATGTCCTTCTTTCACTACGACGTTGGTTGTTAATAGGTCCGTCTTTCGGAATCATGGCTACACTGAAACTTACTCTCCACATAGAATCATCTACAGAGACCTTGGGAGAGACCTTGGGCGAGACATTTCTGGTCAATACGGCTCGCGTTCTCGGTTCCGGATCGCCAGATCTTGTTTCCAAAGAATTTTGCGCAACAATTCTATCACTTCTCACCGTGCAAAGTCATGCATGTCCTCCATCCGACTGTCGCCATGTCACTCCTCTTGTAGCAGCATACATCCTGTTCGTCACTTGTATACCTCAAGCTGGTCAGCGATTTCCTCTAACTGCGTCATCCGGATTAACATCTTGTCTATTTAGAGTCTACTTGCGATATCGTTGTCACTCGGGCCAGCAAATCCTTTTCTGTTGCGCAATATGCGAGCGCTTTGGATCTTATCACCGCAGCTATGGAGAACGAATCGAACAGTCAACCTCGACTTATGGCGTTGATACACTTGTCAACTCTCTTCCAGCGAGAGGCTCCTGATCGTAAGCAGCGTTTACAAAATATAGCTCATCGGCATTCAACACTGTTACTTCTAATAATAGGAACTTCTAAACTATCACATGAGCATGCATCGCATTGTCTACGCATATTCATCAACCAGTCCGTGTTAGCAAGATGCACGTCATTACTAGCTGCGCAAATCCTAGATTTTATTAAGTGCCTATGCACTGAACGAGTAAGGCCACCCGTGTATATCACACAATATGCTGTCTGATAATTCTAACAGGTTGCTTTGCTGAAGGCATCTGATGCCGCCTGCATACTAACTACCTTGTCGAAGCTGCTTGTGGGATGCCCAGAGCACGATCGATCCACGACACCCTCAATTTTTCAAAGTATCGTGCACATCTTAAATGCTCTGGTTCGCTTACGCCGAGATCTGCTCAGCCCACATTTACCACAGCTCTCCATGGTCCTACGGCAATTGATCTCTGCACTCCCTGGCGTTCGCCCCCTCCTCGGTATCAAGCAACATCGTCTCGTAGCTGATAGCTTTCCCCGGTGGATCAATCCCACTGACCCAGTCGATGAACTGGAAGCGCAATCATTATCACGCCTTCTCACCGCTATCAATACAAAGTCGCTTGCGCGTAGCCATGGCGCTAGCGAAAACCAAAAAGCAGAATCCCTTGCGCGCCCTTTCGCACGACACGCACCTTACGTCTTGCTATCCTATCTGCGAGTAATGAATGATCCTTTGATTGTGTTGCCAATCAACATGCGGCACGAACTTGAGCCTGGGCTATTTGCGTTATGCACCATGATGGGGGAACATGGTCGCGACACACTCATGATACAATCGCTGGATATCGGCGGTAAAGCGTTGCTTATGTCACTTTGGAAGGAATATGACCGACAGAAATATATTGGTAGGGGATAATTTATTCTCCTAGGATGCGCGCCTTTGGCCCGACACGGACGTATACGTCTCTGAAATCTACAGTGGGCTGTTTATCCTGTGACACGCCATTAAACTTCAAAGTCCCTTTCTCCTCGGCCATATCCTTAAGGAGTTTGATAAAGTCGTCAATTGCTTGAGGGGTAGTTTGGATGTGCACGACCAAGCGGGAGCCGCCTATTTTGATAGGATCGGGCAGGGCTGAAGCTCTTTCTCCAATAGCCGAGTAGTCTAGGCCAATAGTAGCGGGATTGAAGAAAACCTGTGAGGCAATAAGTGGTGAGCACACAGAAAGTTAAGTTTGGAATTCCATCACCATGCAGGTTTCCGCAGGGGATGTGATTTGAACACCAATACCTCGGAGGCCATGTTCAAGTTTCCTTGCCAAGTCATGGACGCGTGGCAAGAGTTGAAAATTGTGCGAGAGTGCATACGCAGCGGAGCCTGCCAGAATGCCAGTCTGCCGCATTCCACCACCAAAAAGTTTCCGGAGCCACCGCGAACGAGCAATAAATTCCTTAGTCCCTAAGAGGCATGAGCCTATGGGTGCGCCTGTGAACCTCTTGAGTATTCTATGAATTCGTTCAAGTGAAGTTGTGACCGTACCTAGGCCTTTGCTGAAGCAACAGCTGACAGAATCAAAAGGGGCACAGAGCTCTGATAATGATGTCCCTGTTTCGGCGGCGACGTGCCAGATACGCGCGCCATCCAGGTGCATGCGAATACCTTCAGATTTGGCCAGTGTTGAAATTTTAACTATTTCATCCTGGGGAAAGATACATCCTATAAGGGTGTTTTCCAGTGCGACCACACGAGTGGGGGCACTGCATGACGTTCAGTGACGCTGGTCTGAGGAGATTTTTGAAAAGTGACTCACAAATGCACATCAGAACTAATGATAACATTTTTCTCCACATCCGCCAATGTCAAGTGATGGCCTGGGCAAGGTCTTATGAGCCTAGTAGATCTAAAGAAAGCATTTTGACCACACCATTGGATGGAACGACGGCAGTAACAGCAGCCTGTGAATGATATGCTGCACCTCCTGCTTCATAGCTTTTGAAACATGTCTTGAGCACAGATACCGGAATGAAGACACAAGAATAGCATTTGGTCTACTTGCCTATTAATGTGAGATCGCACATCACAAAGAACAGAATGAGGAGGCTGAGTGAGGTGAGCTCGAAGAGCAATCTGATTCGACATAGATCCAGAAGGGACAAAAAGAGCAGCCTCCTTGCCAAATAGTTGAGCGACATGCCTCTCTAGGTGCTTGGTTGAGGGCTCCTCGTACACATCGTCTCCTAATGACGCGAGTACAGCATAGGCATACATCTCCTTCGAAGGTACTGGGGTGCAGCATGGTGAGCGGGAAAAATCCTTAATTGAGCGATCATACCCGTTATCGTATCGGCTAAATGAAAGCTGTCAGACGAAGCAGAGTGAATCCTAGGGTCTTACAGATGAAGCTCCTAGACATAGCACGGGCCATGGCTTCATTATCCGCAGGTTGGAGGTTGACATCGACTTTGACTTGCTGGACGAGCTTTTCTCTCGCTCGTTGAAGGTCACTTGTCATGGTATGAGTCAGAGAAACCCAAAGATTATAGTGTCGACAAATATAAGTACCTATGGCCAATCCGTGCCGGCTTCCGGTGTGAGAGCTCTCCTCAAGTGGTGTTTTCTGGCTCCGACGATAGCTCCGTGTCCTCATCCTTGACATGGGCAACGTGTGTGTTCCCTCGAGTCTCTTCAAAGCCTCCATTGACGTGGTTTCACAGGGCGCAAAGGCTCAGCAGAAACGTGACCGAGCTGCCAAAAGTGGTGCCAAAGAAGCTAAAAGTTCCTTAAAGGTCAACGAACAAGCGAAAAACATACAATGCACAGTATGCAAGCAAACCTTTGTGAGCATACCACCGTTTAAGCTCTAATAATTTATATATGATATCTACAGTTGGTTACAACGCGCCAGCCAGCGTGAGAATTGCATCATGTTATAGGAATATTCTTATTAAATATTTTCTGTCAGGCTTGAGGAGCATGCATCTAACCGACACTCGAAGACACTCGACGTCTGTTTCCCATCATTTGTGAAGTCATAGATCAGGATTTTGTCTACCATTCATACTTTTGGTTCACAGCGCAGACAGGCGACATATACGATTTACAAAGAGGTTTCTCGTTTACTACAGAACAGTACACCCTTCCGTCTTTGGTGAGGACTCCACATATGTTTTGTGTGCCTCAGTGGCGGTGCTATAACCCAACGTGTTATGGCTGAAAGGTAGAAAAACCCGGTTTCAACCTTTACTGGCTCTGGTTGACAACAATCGGCATACAAAGAGAATGTGTGTATCCGCTACTGTCAGAATTATTGCTGTGCTCCCTCGATGGACGATCCTGTATTCCCGTGCCGACTAAGACAATGCCTAATACCCTCATTCTTCTGCTCTCGATTGGCGCAAGGATGCGCTCCTTGACACTGTCCTATCTAGGCTGCCTTTTGTGGCAACCTCCGCAAGTTTTGGCAATAGGTTATCCATCAATTCCGCGGGTTCAGAGCCATTAGCCCCAGTTTCGCAGAGGAAGCTATAAAAAAAAACCCCTTAATGCTGTGCTGATAATGCCCTGGATCCCGGATTTTTCTCTCGCAGGATCGACCTTGCATCCAAAATGATGCCAATTCTTCACAAGTCGTAAAATCGACCACAGCAGGGCAAGAATGGCTCCATCCCAACCGAATTTCGGACGGAACACTGACGCGTTGTCAATATTGAAGACGATTGCTCCAGTAAGGTACCCAACACTGTAAAGCATCAAGGAGAGCGGCGCTTCAGGTCGGTCTACATTTGAGTGAAGTTTCCGTCCTTTCGTGCGAGGTATGGAGAGCCACCGGTAAACTATGTCAAAATATCCACCTGCTTACGACCTTTGTGTGTATTTAATCTGAATAGCGTCTATGTTAGTATTTCTGATTTCACGACGAGTTCAAGTTCCCATAATTAAATTCAAAGACGGAGTATCCTACGTACCTGTGTACTGTAGGCATATTGTCGCGCGAAGGTTACGCTATGGGTGGATGATGAGGCCTAAGGTGAGGCTATTTGCGAAGTTCATCCCAATTGCCTAGTTGTCTAGTATTTTTGTCTGCGAGCTTGAGCAGGGTGTTCAGTCGAGTCTGTGGATGCAGGTAAAGGAGAGAAGAAATGCTACAATTTCTTGTATCGCCTGCCGAGGTCACGGTGTACATATATACAGTCCCTCTAATACATAATGCTCCTACGCGACCGTCAAGGACCTCGCAACACCCACCAACCTCCTATCCCTAATGCGAAAAGAACACCAATAGCACGCAACACAATTACGACAACTAACGCTTTGCGTACAGCGGCATAAAAGGCATTCAAAGCAGTACCAGCCCAATTTATCCTGCATTGACGTGAGTTCTGGTGCAGCTGCGAATATCAGCAGCAGCTACATACCGTTTGTTATTGCTACCGCCAGACAGCACACTAGCCTCCCATCCACGAACTACTTCACGATATCGTTTACCAAATACCCTGAGTAGAACGTCAGACAGCAGTCAAACCCATGAGCAGCGAATGCTGACCATATCCAAAAGTTAACGTCCGGGTAAGAGAACCGCGGGAATACGGAGCTAGAGAGCATCTGTTCAGGACATTTTCAAGTAGGGCAACAAAACCAAGCGTACGTCATAGAAGGAGCTAGATCAAGGCCAATGACTCCATCGTTTTCTGGCACGAACGCATAGTCTAGTGATCCAAGAACCTTTTCGCCCTGGCCGGGCGACGCATGCATGTATGCCAACAGGTCAAGCGTCATTCCCAGGGTCAATCCCCAAAGTTTGAGTTCTCCAGTTCTATGCAAAACACGCTTATGTTCAAGAAATTTCTTCTCCACTCCGCCAGGCCGGTCCAGGACGATGGCAGAAAACTGCATGCTACCTACAAGAATCCGCACAAGAATTTTGATCCAGGAATGCCGCGGGGCAAGGCGAGAAGCGACGTCGATAGTCACATTAGACCACGTAGGGATCTGCGTTGAGAGTGTTGAAAGTGGAATCCAATGAAGTGTTGTTTCCGCAGGAGGGTCAGTGGGTGTCTCGTTCGGGGTGACTTGGAGAAATACTGGCAAGACAAGCTAGAGAGAACTGGAAAAGCGCAGGCTAAACGAACAGACGGACCGAAAGGCGACAAGATCATGAGAAGTCGTTTACCGAGGGAGGTTGTGATCTCTCGATCGTCAAGCTGCCCAACACATATATAATCACGCTCAGCCAGGTCCAAGCCAATCTCCTCCCACGTTTGTCTCATAGCTATAAAGGAGCAGAGCAATGTTGAAAAATGAGAAATTCAAAAGAGAAAATGGTAACTCACCGGTGTATAAACCGCCTTCATCACCCTCCTCCATGCGTCCACCAGGGAACGCAACATGGGCCTCCTTTGCGGCCGCCTCTGGCCCTTCTCCTTTCTCCCTGTGCAAGAACAAAATCTCGACTCGCGAACCACTTGCCTTGACCCAATCAAGCGCGAAAAATTCCGTGAGACCAGGACGATCGGAAGAAGAAAGGGATGAGTGTAAGTGCTGCGGCGAAGGGACGACTCGTAGAATGATAGCTACTGCGGCGCGACGAGGTTCTGGCTACAGTTCAGACAGGATGGTTCATTGCAATGAGAGAGCTCACGTGTGGCAGGAGATGAAATGAGACGGGGTGGTGTCGAACGTATTTTATGCAGGGCATGAGCCAGGTGGGGGATTACGACCTGGTCGTCTGCTACAGGTACATAGAGCGTAAGGGAGAGCGCTGAAGCAGAAAAAAACATATTACTAGCGTCGCCCATACGTCTAGTACTAGTGTGCGTCGGTACAATTATTGTGGACTCGTCCAGCGTCACTAGCGGTCAGTGAAGTTGAGAGGGTTGCGCAACTCGGCGGTGACGTTCAAATTGGGGACCCCGACGCCGTACATGAGAAATGCGTCAACAACATTCATGCAACACGCAAACAACGCGGCTACATATATACATAGAGTTACGTTCTGATTGCTAATGTTTATTGCCAACCGTGCTCTCGCATGCTCACAACGCAGTCTCTTGCGGACTCAGCCAATGTCTTATACACTAAACCCAACTGCTGGATCTTGTTCGACTGGAAGCGCCACTGCGGCATGCCTTGATCCACGTCACCTGGTTGGCCTTGAGGCAGATTGCATAAGAGAGGTGTTGTACTGTTGATAGTGTCGTCTAGGAGACCAATTATATATTATAGCTCCCAATGACGAGAGATTGCTCACATATAAGTTGCCAAGATGCAGCGTCTGCAAGGATGTTAACGCTCAAATCAAGTGCGACGGGCTGCCTCGTGGTTTCTCACCCGCGCATGTAATAAATCGTTCGCCAGATGCTTCCTCTCTTTCCATGGTCAAGACGTGAGACTCAGCAACATCTCTCACGTCGACCCAGTTCCCGAATGTAGCACCCAATGTTTTCTCATGTCGTATGCCATCATAGAATTGCATCAGAGAATAGCTCAACTTTTCATGGCATTCTACCTGCATGAAACATTGGTCGAAAATCTTTAAGATTATTATCACACTCACCTGGTGAATAATAGGCTGGGAATGGTATGATCAGATACCATTGGAACCATTAGTGTATACACTTCTCACACCAATGACCTGCCTTCCAATCAATTCGGAAGAAAATGCCACGAACTGCATGAAATACCAGCGAGGGCAGTATGGTAACTAAATCGAACTTTTTACCTTCGACAAATTCCCAGGCGGCTTGTTCAGCCAGGGTTTTAGAGGCATAATATTTTTGGGTTGGTGTAGCATCGGTATTTTCCAAGGCTTTGGGAGCACTCAGATTCCAATCATCTTCAGTATAAACGCAGGGATATGGCTTAGGTTCCATGAGAGCAGCGGCGGAAGACGTAAGAACCATTCTCCGCACTCCTGCACTATAAAAGCAGGAATCAACATGTGGGGAGCGGCGTTATTGTGCACAGAGGAAATTTACCCTTGCTTTACGATGCTTCTCAGTATAGACAACGTACCATTGACTGCAGCATTGACGAGCTCTATGAAAGCCGGGTGAAATTAGGTAGGAATCATCGTGGATAGGGCACACCATCGGGATCTCCAGTAAGAGGAGATGCAATATGCTGTACTCCGTGAATACCGTCCAGAGCCTCGTCAAACGCACCGTCCTATAAATTGAAAGTTATCTACAAACATAACCTACATATTTGGCCAGGTCTCCAAACTCAAGCAAACTTACAGCTTCAATATTTGGGACGACTATGTACTCAAACTTCTTCGGGGGATGTCCGAAGAGGCCACGCAGAAATTCTCCTTTGGATGAAGACCGAACCGCCGCTCGCACCTCATACTGTCTGTCCAATAGCTTTCGAATGACCCATGAGCCAATAAATCCTGTACCACCTGTTATGTAAAATTGCAATTGATTGTCTCAAAACAACACAGATGGCACGTTTGAACCGCAACAAGCTCACCAGTAACAAGAATTTTCGCTGGTGGTAGTATGTGGGGCATAAGAGAAAACGGTTTGTCTCAGTCCATTTGACACGCTCAGTTCTTTAAGAAATGGGCGCTAGATGTGATCGGTTCCGGTACGTTGTGTCCACCGATGCAAAATAAAGCAGTTCTCAGCAACAACAAAGCGGAATTTCAGCATTTGCTCATCAATGCATAGAAGATTGCGATTCAGGAACCAGTAAGTATCTAGAAGCAGTCCGCCGAGTTCAAATTCAAAAGGGAATGCGAGAGAGAAGTACAGAGGCTTCGTGAAGCTTTATGTAGGTCCAGGAGCGCATGCTTGCGTCCATTATTAGTGGCGTCTCAGCTCGTGTGTATCCCTAATCGTTTGTCAAGAGTTTTATGTGAGCTGACGGAGGTAACTGTTCGTTGATAAAAGCGCGACGTACGAGCATGGGACCCATCTCTCATCTCCAAGCAAAGCGAGCGCTCTCGGACTGCTTCAAGTTAGAATCATCACTAGGATGGCACGACGCTCGCGGAAGCAAATTACACAATTCTAAAGTCCGCTCTGAATTCTTTGCAAGGCTTTTGGAATGTGTCGTTTTGTGATATACAAAGGCACGCAACCTGTTCAACTCTCTCATGTATGCCTCCTCGTTTTCTTCTTCAGGGAGTATGTCTTTATAGTCAGTTTAGCTTCTAACACGTCCTGCGCATTCTATCATTCGTCAAGCCTTTGACCCTCGATTACGAACAGATCATCGACGCCCTATCAATGGCGATGGTTTTGGAGTTGGTGTGCCATTCTGACCATTCTATGGTGACTATTAGAGCTCATCTATACTGTACTTGCACCTTCACAACTTAAGGCTGGTACGACTCTGTATACGACCCAGAACTTGGAATTCAGCCCTGTATATTTACTTCTGTCACTCCAGTTGAGTTTTTATATGTATCACAATCCATCTATGCTACTAATTGCGTCGATCTTAGGCATGGAACAACGACAATCTTACAAGGTTGGCAGAGAAAATTAAATCGCCCCTCGTATTGTGAGATATTATATATTCAGGGTATCAATAACCCCTGCTTATGCTACATCTGCAGTGGCCATGTTAGAGCATATACTTCTGGATCTCTCTCCTTAGACAATTGCCACCCGTTCGCATTCGGTAAAATAATGGTAAATCTTTCCAGGCCGCTTAAGACTTGTTTAACCCTCTGTCAGTTTATGCACAACGGAGAAGTTGCCGGATTCCCTATATTTAAGCGCAAACTTCAATCAAGTCTTAGCGATGAAATATTTTCTGTAGTAAAAGGAAACACTGGTACGCATCTGTCGCGTGGTGCATGCGCTATTTGATCTAACTTATCGCGTCCTAGATTCTGAATGGAGTTTTGCGTTATTCCTGTCAAAAGTGAGTATTGTGGTTGACTGCCTTGTATTTTATACTCACTAGGAATTGCACATCACCACAGCTCCCAGATATACATGCAACTCATTTTACCCCTCAAATTCTGCGGGACGCTATGTTCGAAACCATAGCCTCACTGAATTTATTTGCTAATGATGTGGGAGTTTCTGAGGTGAGCAAAGCTATCTATTGGAGTTGTTGACACTATTATATTTGCCTCTTTTAAGCCAAGTCTTCTCAATTTTGTTGTGAGTGACGGTGAGAGCGTGGTGGCGACACGATATATATCTTCGAAAGTACACGAGGCTGCATCATTGGTGAGCTGTCGTATGTCGTAAGAACAGTGCAATACTTAACGACGCTTGTACCGATAGTGGTACTCTTCCGGAACTTCATTTGACGAGTACGCAAATGGTGGCCACTATCGCATGTCCAAGTCAGATAAACGAGAAAACATTATAATGGTCGCAAGCGAACCCCTCACTTTTGAGAAAGGTGAAGGAAACGTTATTAAAGATGTCTACTTTTTCTAAACATCCTTTTTCAGCGGACTGGATGGAAATAAGAACCAACACGATGATAGTGATCACACCAAAGATGGCAAGTTTAGTCCACTTTTGAATTAGTCCTCCCTCTCTCAAGGCTGTCTCCCAGAATATCCTACAAATTCCTATTGTGGATGAATTCCACGTTGCTCCTTCCGATCCTGCATCGCGAAACGGAGGAACAGGTTTTGCCACAGACAAGGGATTTTGACTGAGTTTGGAATCTTTGGATCTCGATTTTTTTTATGCATAAATAGCAAGTTATGCTGTGTGTATAATTTCATGTCTTTGTAGACTCGGACTCTTGCTATAAGATTTCCATAGACATAATAACTTTAGTTCCTCTTGTCTTTACCAATGCAACTATGTAACCTTCTCATGTGGAATACTATGTACCCTTCAGCCACCGCCGTTCGAAAACGCGCCTACCACGCTCGAGAGTCGACGTGCTTTGCACCTTGCAGCTCCCTGCATTGCTAAAAGCACGACTTCGTTAAAGTTCGTTTCCAAGTTGCTCGGACGTTACTTGGACGCGTCGATATCAACGGCGACGCGAGATATGGTCAATTTATTCCTTTCTACCGTGTTTCATTCTGCAAGGCTTGGGACGGTTTTGCAAATCCTCATATTTCTGCCACTCACACTGTCTACGATATCTACATCCGCCTTCCTCATATTGTCATTCCTCCTGTCCGTTCACTCCATCATTCATGGCACCCTAATCTTACTTTGGGGATCCGAGTCTCTGTCGTTCTTGCAAGTTCCAGTGCATCCCTTTCTCCTACTTGTTTGTTTCAATTTATTCTCGTCGCAACAAAGTGGTAGTCCGTGGCTTCTGACCGCAGCGGAGTGGTGGGGACAGTGTCTGAGGCTTTGGACGCCTATCTTCATCGGGTTAGAAGGTATCTCAAGCCTTCTGGTCGCCCAAAGTTGGGGGCAAAAGTCCAAAGATTTGGCCGCGAGAGGTGAAGAATGGCAGTTCGGTCTTCTCGTGGCCGCCGCGGCCGCCTACGTTGGTTCAGCGACCATCATCGTTTTGGTGAGTGACAGTTACTTGTATAACCGGGTTTCCCCAAACTTCTGTTACCAGGCGTACCCTGCCGCAGCGATTTCACCATTTTCAGCAAGCTTGCTCGGAGCCAGTGTTGCAACCCTCGTTTTCTTAACCTCAATCGGATTTGGTCTTCGACGGACCAACGTTATCGAGTCGGCAGGCTTGGCACTTTTCCTTGCCTACAACGTATGGCTCTGTGGCTTTGATGGTTCTTTCCCGTGGAACACATCATGGAACACATCTACAGCATCATACTAGTAGGTGTTTATTATCCTTACACTTGAACTGAAGTTTAATGTATCCATCTCCTTCGTTAGCGCCCCACTGTTATCCAATCTACTTCCTCACCTGCAAACTCTCATGTCCTTCATCACACACACGTTGCCAAAACCTCTATTGGCGTCCTTGTTCTATCGTTTGATAATTCTACATCTTGCATCTCGAATCCTACCTAGCATTGGGTCTGATGCATGGGACGCCGACGTTGGAGTCGATGGAGGTTGGGAAGGCCGACCCGTGCGCCGCAGCTTTTTTCTCCATCTACTGTTTTTTATTGTTTACCTTACGCTCAGACTTCGCGGCTCACACGGATTCTCCTGACTTACCGGCAATTCATTTTCATAACGGTGTATTCACACCTACTTTGTATGTTCTTTTCACTCGACGGATTCCATATTCTGACCAAATTTCCCATGGAAGTACTTGATCACTCATCGCAGGTCTGGTGGCGTTGGGCAAATATATTTTTCACCTTAGCGCTTTGGGCTTTGGAACTGCTAGTCAGTTCAGAAGATGACGACATTGGGAAAACATGGAAAATTGAATAATGCATTCTTCCACTCTGCGCGACATTTGTACATATACACATCCAGACCGGTGAACAAGAAAGAAAGGAACTGCTTAGAAGTCCTTCCAGGTCTTTAGAGTGCACTTGTCTTGTTTGGGGGTGTGGCAACTAGTTTATCTAAAAAGGCATTGGAATACTTCAAGCATTGCCTGTATGCCTTCTCGAACCCGTCCTAAAAAGTTTACTGGATTTCAGGGTTGGAGCATGAGCAAAGAAAATGCGCACGATTCCCCCATAATATGGATCTTCAATAGATTTTCCATCGTCATAGGAACCCCAAAGCCTTACTATAGCAGTTGCGTCTGCAGGCTTCATTAGCTCTAGATTTGCCAAGTTTGATTTATCGGATGCTAAGATGTGAGAAAATTTGCGAAAATCTTCCGGAGTAACCTTGCGCGCCTCATGAGAGATGGCAACTCCATGCTTGCGACATGTTGCTGTAGATCTAGGGTACATAGTAGGTCTTGAAACTAAGAAACAGTATTGACTCGATCACCTTTCATCTGGTTCTACACACAACAGTCAATCAGGCCAATTGGATGAGGCGGATATCCGAAATACCTTCTCCAACATGGTATCCAGCGGTTCCAGCGCTATCTGAAAGTATATGTCTGAGGATTTGGCGGTTTGCAATGCAGAAAGTTGGCAACGACGTGCCTACTTTCACATCCAGACCACGTTCCTTCACTTGGTGAGCAAGCACAGCCTCTCCCATTGGCGAACGACATATATTACCTGTGACAATTCATTCATCTGAATATCTCATTTCATACGACGGTCTTACCCAGGCAGACCACAAGAACAGATGCAGAAGACATTGGAGTCACGTGATACAGTTAGACCGTCACAGCTGTCACAAGCCCACAGTGTCATGCCTTCTCCTCCGGTGCAGATCTTTCTAACAACTATCGCTTCCCAACCTAGCCTGAGACAACGTCAAGGTTAGTCTGACGTCTGTTTGAAGCCACCCTGTATTTATATCATATATAGAGTACCTACTACGTATACTGCAGGTTCGCAAGATTCAATTCACCTCATACGATCTTGCCTCCAATGAGACCGCCAAAAAACTGTGGAGAAGAAAAGCACCGCAAGGTTAGTTCGTGATGAAACATTGGAAGCCACATGAGCCTCACGGATATACCTAACAGGGAAGCAGGAACTTCCTGGGATTCTTGTCGGAGGACGGTCTCCAGGCGTAAGGTCTTCTTGAATACTGGCAAGGACTGTACTGAATGTCGCGCGGTGACGTCCAGACATTTGCAGAATTGTGAGCAGTATCATGTCAAACATTAATATATATCTTACACCTGCCAGCGAGGAAGCCGTTGAATACGACGAACTTGCGACGTTCTTGCGTCTTAACGAAACATGGGACGAAGACATAGACAGTGATCGCCCTGCCCCACCCGTACAGCCCATTGGCGTTCCTGGCGCCTCGTCTCCTTCACAAATGACAAATCACAAACCCTCGTTTGCAGCCTCTCCATCTCCACTTAAGTCTAAAAGTAAAGGCAAAAGTGATGAAGAAATTGATGTCGGCACCGAACTTGTAGGTTTTGGATTGCAGGGTGTTAAAGTAACCGATGACGAGCTGCGAGAGCTCGTCGAGCAACTAGGTCTAGGTGGGGAAGAAGCTGGTGACCTTGTGAGAGGTCTAGGTAGCGGTGATGATGCTGAAGATGGCAAGGAGGTCGCGGAGATGCCACAGTTCAAAGAGGAGGCGACAAAGGTCGCAATGCTTAACGAATCCCAGATCAAGGTCTCTAAAGATACAAAGGACCAGAATGCGCAATCTGCATCTAATTAACGATCTATGGCTATTCTATATCTTATCATATTATTTACATGAGCTTGTGGGAAAACTTTATAGCCGTAATTTGATTTTGGCTTCATAGGTACAGTCCACTGAAACTACTATCGCAGTGATGGTAGGGGATAATGTGGGTTCTAGAAAGGACTACAGTTTTGCTACTCCTCTTTGCTGCATAGTAACCAGAGAGCCGCCATCGAGAATGATGGTAGCTCCACTGACATATGCTCCTGCGCGACTTGCGAGGAACAGGGCGGTGCCTGCGACATCCTCTGGTGTTCCAATCCGTTGCAGGGGAATAACAGCTTTGATTATATCCCCAGTCGTTCGTAAGGTATAAGCCATCACTGATAACGATAGTCAGTCACGTCGACATTAGTGTTCAGAGTATAATACTTTTGCTTTCAAATGCTCCTATGGCAGATAATCGAAAGTCAATCCCCTGAATCGGCAGTCAGGATAAACAAAGTAGTTTACCACACGCTATTGTGTTACTGGTGACGCCATCCTGCCCTAATCGGCCCGCAAGATGGCGACTGAGTTGATGCAATGCAGCCTTCAAAAGATGTGAGCGAACATAGTGGTCGGGGAGATGAGAGTAGTACTCACTTTCGAGGCCGCATACGAATAGGTATGGCCATGCGGTACACGTTCGCCTTCAATAGAGCCGATCTGTATTATGTTAATGATCGTAAACATGCAGCAAAACATAACAACTCACATTAATAACACGGGCGGGGTCTCTGAAGCTGGGACCATCCATACCACCTTGCAAACCTGCCTCCCGCAACAACGGCAGGCATTGTTGTGTAACGGTGAATACTCGTTGCACATTCAAGGTAAGAACTTTCTTGAACGCTGAATCCTGCAGGGCGCGCATGAGTACGAACGATCTTATGGTTGAGCCTTGAATATACTGTATACGAAGGAAGACTGACAGGATGCTCGTCCACATCATCGCCCCAAGTCGCACCAGCATTGTTTACGAGAACGTGTAACACTGTTGCAATAACTTTAGAAAAACCTGAGGCATAATGTATATATGCGATGGCAATGTGCCTTTCTCCCTGGATTTGAGCTCATTCACAAGTCTCTGGACTTCCTCAAGCTTCTGCAAGTCCGCAGGTAGTGAAGTGCATTGACCTGGGCCTAGTGCCGAAAGTTCATTCGCTGTGGTGTCGCATTCCTTGGCCGTCCGAGAGGATATATATACCTATACATACGTATGTTAATATCAGTTAACTCCGAGTCCAAACCGAGAAACACGCTATGATGGATCCCACCTTGCAACCATTTCGCACAAAGCCCGTAGCAATCTAGTGACCGAAAATGATTGGGAACAGCGCGACCTTCCAGTTGACGGTGAGCGTACCATTTTACCGATCCCTCGAGAACCACCGGTGATCAAGACAATCTGAAGACAAATTTGGAGCTGTATACAGATTGCCACTAGCGTCGCACCTTGCCTTTTACATCGAATAAAGATCCTATTTGAAACGAAGCCATGGAAGATTTTGGGATGGAAGGCTACACGTACGGTGGGCGAGCTGTATCAACACGGCGCCTGTGACTTTTCTTAGCGAGCAACTGCCAGTGTACTAACTCCTCTCCACAAAGTTGTGATAACACTTCGAAACACCGTATACATACTTATAGGTTTTAATAGACGTCCGTTATAAGAAAAGTATGTAACTTCCGATTAGGACAAACCGTCTTTTAAATTTTGAAATATAGACCCAAATCATATCTCGAGACACAAGACAGTATCGCCAAGCTTGTAGAAAATATCAACTTAAGAACAGAATCAGCATGACACATGATTCGAAAGCGTAGCATGTACATGTGTCAATCGCACGCACAGACCCCAACACCAGAGTCTGAGATCACAATATCGCAATATCTTTAGGCAGTGACATTATTATAGAGTGGCAAATACATATCACTTGTCCCTTTTTGAGATGGGTGAGACAGAGGCTATAATTATCTCAATGGGATAAGCTGGCTGCGTTCTAAGGCTTGGTGGGAGACGGGAGGGACGGTCCGGATCGATAGGACGCGACTCTGGTGATTGCAGCAGGTCAACGTTGATGGTCGAAAGTATAATTCCTTTGTTCAACAAAGACCAAACTGGAAGGATAAGATTTTTGGCGAGCTGATAAGGTCTCTCGTTTCTGGCATAAAGTAGCAGCTCATTTTCTGCAGAGGTCGTCTGCTTGAGATGGCTTTCTTGTAAAGACCATGGAAACCCGACGCCTGTGCTGAGGGGTCTTGAGGTTTTTTTTTGGCGATCTCGAGATTTCGAAGAGTATACGCCCTGAGCTGCGTGACGGAGATATTACGACAAACAATGTATAGAGCCTTATATGAAGACTGCCGCAATGGAAGCAGGAACAACCTAGGTAGATCGAATGCCACAGAGACATTATCGAGCGGCATAATTGAAAACCACGGAGTAGCCCAACATTTACGGTTGAGGTTGGTTCAGAAAGGCGGCAGCCGAAACAGGATCTGTGATATAGTAATAAATGATGGGTGTATTGACCAGGGGGTTGGGGATGGTCATGGCCATCGTCAAGGGAGGTGATACTGACTCAACTAAACTGTGATTAGCAATGGTGCTTAAGGTAAGGGGCACAACTTGAACTTTAGATTCCTCGGGACGAAGCGGGAGCTGTCGAGATAAGGCAATGTTCATTGACGAATATGAAGCTTCTTGAACGGGACGGATCTGCG
Source organism: Ramaria rubella (assembly GCA_015039355.1). Taxonomy (NCBI): domain Eukaryota; kingdom Fungi; phylum Basidiomycota; class Agaricomycetes; order Gomphales; family Gomphaceae; genus Ramaria; species Ramaria rubella. The sequence continues at coordinate 690,313 of MU134296.1, read as the reverse complement.
TGTTTGGAGTCTCGCGCGTTGAGAGGACGTTTCAAGAATGTTGAGTGACTGAATGAGATAAGGGTGAAATGAAAATGGGCCCGTCAAAGAGTTAGGAAGAAAATCCGTTATGCGTTCTAATGTTTTCCGTGGCGCACTGAAATAACTGGCGGAGATAGCCTACGGTGATCTCTAGGTTGAACCCGTGCGCACGTTAAGGGTGCTGCTTTGCAGAGCGGTCTGAGTGGGTCTGAACGCGTTACAATATGTCCATGACAGGATACATAGGCAAGGTCGCCTAGTTAAAAGCACGAGATCTGGTAGATTGGAGCCTGTTCAGCCGGGGGACTGATGGCTTAAACCAATGAGATGCAATGCAAGGAATCGATGCAGGGAACTCCGTCACTTGCTGTTATAACATGCGTCGTTAACAGCAATTGGCACATACAATAATAATACATGGCCCCGACGACTCAAGCCGATGTAGGCCAGATGCGTTTAGCAGTATCCACAACAAGCGTCAGCTTACGCCTGACATCTTCCGCCGTTACTTGATTACCTTCACTGTGGGAAGCAAATCCGCATTGAGGGCTGATACAAATTCTGGAACGATCCTCAACATGGTTAATAAACAACCAAGCTCATATCCGAACTCACTGATTTAAAGCTTCCTGGACGCTTCTTTTGTGCTCTCCGTTCGCTACGATTTCCGCAGCTTCTTGAACGCGTCTTTCGAGGTCATCAATATTCTCCAGCTGGAACCGGCGACATGAAAATAGCATTCAGTGAAATGCACTTGGTTTGCTAACCTGACGAATCTTTGTAGAAATTAAGCCCAAGACGACACTTTTCTTTGGAGGTAAAAATTTGAGAGGTTCAAATGTTCCCGCACGCGCCGTGTCGTATTCAAGCTGTAAGTAGCGACGTTAGTTTTGTCTAAGGAACCAAGGAGTGTCCGCACATAATATGTTTCGACATTTAATTCGTTGAATAACTTAATAGCAATGCGATCATAGCCACCTTCGGCAAAGTGCCGTCCGTCCTGGCAAGTATAAATATTAGATCCCGTTGCGTGCAAAAGCCGGAATCTCACTTTGAAATTTCCTCGACATAGATGTACACCGGCAGTCATGTCAGCAGGTTTTCCTTTTAAACAGCTATTGTAAGTCCTGATGTATAAGTCGAGCAGTGCCTCATGATTGATTCCTAAGCAATATCTCATAAATGTTGGAATTAACGGCTAAGTGAAGCGAATTGAAGAGCCCACCATCTCTTGTCATGCCTTCGAGCATAGACTCTGCACAAAAGTACGCAAGCATGGGGTCATCGAACTAGCGAGGAAAATAAGCAACACGGCCACGAGGGCGAACCCGTTTAGAGGGAAACTTACTTGAATATTACGGCATCCGACGGAGTACAGATCCGCAATCTCCTCGCGGTATGCTTGGGCAATATCTGCAAAATATTCCTCTGTAGCGGTTATACTCAATGCCATGTAGGGAATTGCAAAAATAAAATGCACCATCGTTCTTATAGACCTCTTTCGGGTAGCTGCAGAGTGATTAGGGTTATTAGCTCCCGAATTTACTTTAGAACTTACGCGTAGGGTCCATGACGCAAATGAAACCAATGAGGCACACACATTGTAAGCTTGATGTTCTTAACTTCCTGGTACACACCGTCAATCACCCAGCGATTATACACAAGAGGTGCAGACCTCGGGAGGTACAAATTTGGCAAGCCCCAAAAATTGATCTTTATAGAACGGCTTGGTACGTTTAAGCTTTTTCTGCGCGGGTTCACATTTCATTAGCTCATCTCCCGTGATGCCCCTTGATTGCAGATAAGGAAGGTACCTCGCAAACATACGAAGCGGCGTTTTTAAAATCGAGTTCCTTGAACGCCGAAATATCCGGAACATACGTCTACAAAAGCACCATATCTCAGATGGGTGGCACCTAAATCCAAGATTCAAAATAGTCACTTACCATGAACATGTGTTCAGGAACTAGCGGGTGGAACATTAGCACTAAAATTGTAAACGGCTGGATGTATCGTTATATACCTGAGGTCAAGAATTTCATCCCATCCAAGTTGTCGAACACGCCATCATAGAACATGTGCCTGGGTGCGCATGAGCGAACTAAATTTCTAAACGTTGTAGTATTCACCTCCTAAATTCACCATCGGTGACTGCCTTGATACCAATCTCACGCTGCAATTTGACAATCTCCGAAATGTACTTATCCTCGACTACTTGCAGTTCTGCAAGCGTAATCTTGCCCTGGTCGAGCTCGACCCTCTTCTGAAGGAGTTCGTCCGGGCGTTTCAAGCTGCCAATGTGCTCTGCACGAAAGGGAGGAAAGAGCTGAGGAGTTGAAGTCATGTTTTGAGCGTAGTGTGTTGAGTGTGATGAGAATGTTTTATAGCCACGGTGCTAGTTTACGGGCAGATCGTTCTTCCTCTGGGAAGAGGCTTCCTTTTTTTGCTTGAACTTGCAGGATGACTCTCACGGTGCCACCACCGACGCAGACCGACGCCCAATCCCAGCGAGAAGTGCCTCGGGCATCAGGCCTTTTTCGCCTTTTTCGTAGGTTCCGTCTTCCCCCAGGCCGTTCATGCCCTGAGTTATAGTGCATTACATAATTTGACGTCAGCCCTCCTTCAAAAATCATGTCCAGCATGCGGACAACCCTCAGCTGGCCACTATCCAAGAAATGGCCACCATTAACGTCGCATCCAACACTACCACGTCTACTATAGCCGACACGATCGCAGCTACCCTTGCGGGCGCAAATATCATCGGCGTGGGTGGTTGCTCCGCACGGCCAGCCCCCACCGTATACCAAGGAGTCAGACTCATCCGCAGGATGCCTGAACAACCCGCTCCCCATCTTCGTCGACACATCTCACCCTGCAGTTCTAGGCACGGCTGTCGAAGCTGGGGCAAACTGTCTGAATGATGTTACAGCACTTACAAGTGACGGCACAGGGAAGCCGGGTGAGATGGTGTTGACTGCGGGAGCTTGGGGTCCACAAAGCAATGATGCACCAGCAAGGTGCACACAGCGCAGGCGAAAACAAGTATAGTGAGCGAGAAATGGTAGATGGTGTGCAGCGTGATTTGGTGTTCAGCATACGTTGCGACGTAGGCTGCGGCGATGAAACCTGAGCTCCTGAGACGACTGGGCGATTTGACTGCATCTTCGGTTGAAAGGCATGATCCAAACCCTATGAAAGCATTTCCGACACTTGTGGGACTGGGAGGGAAGCCTTTTTTGGGCAAGTTAATGGGAAGAGAGACGGAACCGCCGGAATGGGATTGGCTGCCGTGACAGCCGCGCTGCACCAAGATTCACAATATGTATTGGAGATAAGAAACGTGTTAAGGATGGCTGATATTGTTTGGAGAAGAGCATGGACTCATGTCTGAACAAAATAGACAAGGCAGCCTGAAATGACACACAACTAAGCACTTTACAGTGTCCCAGCTGAACGAAAAGAAATTCTCTTAATAAGACGTTGCATAGAGCAGTGTATAAGAGTAGCATGGTAGGCGTAATGATAACACATGTAATATGATGTCGACGGATCCCAGAGCAAATGTTTTGGAGCGATACATCGCTGCGTGTGTTGCACAACTCGCAACAATGATGCTTTTACTTCTCTGGGTTAGGGTTCCTGACGCAATGCACAAACGTTAGCGTATTGTCACCAAGAGGTCAAAAATGCATAAAAAGGATCAGATAGGAGCGAAAGACGTATAGATGATTGTTTCTCAACAGATTTGGTTCAGTGTGAACTATGCATAGGATTGGGGATCATCATGCGAGCGGCGCGCAAGAATGCTGCGACAAGAACTCAAAGTAAACAGAAATCAAAGACTCACATTCGCCGCTTGCCACCAGGCAGAAGTGTAACATTCACGAATCTATATCAATGCACAACTCATTAGTATGGCCCCAGGAATAAAGTAAAAGAAGACGTACCTGCGGTTGTACACAATACGCTTGTACGCACGGCCTTTCGGAGTCTTCTTCTTCTCCTGCTTGTCGACTTTTGGTGTCTGCGACTTTACTTTACCCGCACGAGCGAGCGATCCGTGAACTGGTTAAAAGGCTAAATTAACTTCTTGCTTATCGATGTCACCGGCATTAGCATGTACCTGTAAAACAGATAAAAGGTCGACAATTTAATCGAAACTTGCACAGTAATACCTTTTCCCATATTGAATGTGAGGAGGTCTTGAAGGTGCACGCGAACGAAGTGGCTGTGGCAAGTGGTGTTGATGACTGGCGGGTTGGTGGCGGCTTCTGAAGACGAGCTATAGTTTTGTAACAAGGTTTGCGGAGTATTCTTTCGATCCCCGTCACGTTCCGACTCCGAACTTGCCCATGCCAGCCCGGCTGCCAACAACGAACTGGGATCATGTACTGGTTGAATTCGCTATTCATTGTTGCTTGCGTGCAATTTCTATCAAAGTCTGAGGCTAATGAGGCTGGATCTCTGAGCTGTTTGGCAGCCAGTTGAAAGTCGGAGGTGAACTGATGTCTACCTAGGTCCTAGATGCCCTCTTGGGTATTCACAACGAGGTCCCCGAGAATATGTCGCACCTACCCTTTTCCAACAAAACAGACTGCGAAAGCTCATACCATATTTCTCATATCGCCCACGGACGGAAATGACTCCCTCAAGATTAACAAACTCATCTCTGACATGCACGAGAGTCCGGGTCATATCTCCCCACACACTTCTTTTTTTGTCCCTCGGAAGGCAAATCGATCAAATACCTGGTGGATTGTACCACTACCAAGTGTAGTTGAGCAGGAGATTTCCCCCTAACTCCAACGCTGTTTCAACCTTGCTTGATTGTATTCGCAGATGCATACCCCATTCCATTTAACGTCGCTCCCAAGCTTTGGGAGAAGAATGGAGAAGATGACAATTGCTCACCTAGTCCCGCACAATTACACCAAACTTTTTGCGTTGCAGCTCTACCTGGACGGCGTCGACTCGCCGACAATTTGTAGATGATGTTCACGCTCACAGCCTCGGTCCCGTAACCACACTCGACTACCTCAGTGGATCGGATGTATGTTGTTACTCGTCTCCCATAGATCTCTGTTTGACGCTCTCACCACCTTCCGCCGCTATTGTTTGGATACCCACGCAATTCAAGACGATACTCTTCGCTCGCTTTCTACGCGTACGATGTTTCTGCTAGGTTTTGTCCCAGGACTGTGCTTTTGCTTTTTCCTAGGCGGCTGGGAGCTTGGAACGCATGGCCACACATTCATTTATGAATGAGAAAATTGTCTGGCAGCGTTGTTGTCTCACCACTACCGTAATCAACTCGGGTTTCTTGGCCGGGATGGCATTTCTTGTCATGCGTGGGACTTACCTTTACATTAATTCGCATTGATTTCTATGGGAAGCTTCTTAATTATAGAGCTTCGGGCGTGAACTCTATATTGCGCGTTGTGTATTATATCACCTTTATTCTTGCTAAGCTCGAAGCCCAGGTTCGAAGCCCCCAGGGAACCAGTACGCTATGGATTTTATGAACCTTCCCCACACCGAATAGCAAAATGGAATACTACTAAATTTTTCGAAAGGAGTCTCACTCTGGCTGAGAGGACAACAAAGCACAAGTTGGTGGATGCTCTCAAAGCTGCCAATCCGTTAACGATTTTCGCTACAATTGTACAGACGGCCGTAAGTATACGGGACGGTTTCAAGAAATGCATCATCTAGCGTTTACGTTTTAGTAACCTGAGCCTGCACGAGTGCCCAACTTCCAGGGTGTGACTGTCCAAAGTTCTTCTCCAACTCCTCGTAGCGGTCCCACCACCATCCATTGACAGTTTCATAGTCTCCCCCAGTACCTCTAGGTTGCATCCACGGCTTGTCAGTCAAGATGTAATGCAAGCATCGAACGTCCTTGTCCCGCCACAATGGGGTGTGGATGACTCGGAGTGTCTTCAGAGAGTTATACACATACGGTAGAGGCTTCCATCTGCCTTTGAAGAAGTGCGCGAGTAAATCCTGGTCTACACGGCATGCTAAATTCCAAGGATACATTCTATTGAAATAGAGAGCACGCACCAGGAAAGGAAAACGTAGATACAAGAGGAGAAGTGGCCAAAAAGTGATAAAGGTCATTCGCCAGTGCGTCGGACGGCTGGAGAAGAACAGTGCCGGAGTTGAGGAGCGCATATGTTCGACGTGAAGCTGATGTAACTTCCACAGCAGATGGAACAATGTCATCGATGACTTTTAATGGGGTGTATGCACAATTCTCCGGGATCCTGAATAATACGGCGTGCAGTATGAAGACAAGGTGGAATGGAGTGTTTCCTCACCAGTCGGATGGATAGTGGGCTAGTTTTCGGGGATTACATGCGCAGGCGTGGCAAGCTGCTATCCAATCCCGTCCCGGGAGGTCGATTTCCAAAAGGTCATCCATATTCTGCAGCACCAGCATGTCTGAGTCAAGCAGGGCAACTCGCTACAGTACAATCGCACAATCAGACTAATTTTTGCACAAATACATTACATACGTCGTATTCTACAAGTTCAAAAGCCCTGTACGAGGCAAGTTTAGACGTTGTATTTAAAAAAACTATCCCACCTTAGTTTGGTCCAGGTGTCCTCAAATCTTCCGTCGTGAGCGGCCAATGTATGACCAGCCTTTGGACTCAAGCGTAGTATATCTCTAACTTTGATCGCTGCGTTGGAGAGCGTTTCCCGAGCTCCCTGAGAGAGTTCGGGAGTCGCCATTACCACGAGCTCGTACTTTGAGCCAACCGATCGCAGCGCATGGTTCAAAACCAGCGTTCCAGCAAGGTAAGAGTCTCGAGTGAGCAAGGTAGCGAATGTTCCCTTCATTTGATTTGCTGATTGAAGTTTGATGGATGGGCGCTTGTAACTCGGCAAATGGCAGCACTATTCGAATTCCGCCGGCATATCGTCAACCTCGCCCTCAACGTCCTCAAGCCCTGTCAAGGTGAGCTATCTCTATTCTGCTATGGAAGACATTGTTAGACCTAGTGTCTATGATGGAGTCGGATGCTGGTGCATTTGACGCGTGAAATAACCCAGTTATGATGGATGCTACTACGATGAGGAAGATGTACTTTTTCCTGCACTTGCTAAACGCTATCCTATTCTTGACAGACCGTGTCCTAGACCATGGTGAAACACAACAACGGTGCGTAATGCTCTGCTAAGCCTTAGTGATGTCCTGATTTAGTGTATTACAGTCCTTCCCAACGCTCATTTCCACAAGGATTGGCAGCGCCGCGTACGCACCTGGTTTGATCAACCCGGACGCAAGCTCCGCCGTCGCCAGGCACGTAAAACGAAGGCTGCCGCTCTCGGTGTCCGCCCGCTTAAGCCTCTTCGCCCTGCAGTCCGCGCGCCGACCGTCCGTTATAACACTAAACTGCGTGAGGGCCGTGGATTCACATTTGCGGAACTGAAAGAGGCGGGTATTGGAAGAAAGGCCGCCCGTGGTCTTGGTATCATCGTCGACCACCGCAGGCGGAATTTGAGCGAAGAGGGCAAGAGGCTCAACGTGGAGAGGCTTGTAGATTACCGGAAGAAACTGATTGTCTTCCCCAAGAAGGCAAGCAAACCCAAGAAGGGTGATTCGACAGTAAGTACAATGCGTATGCGGAGTAACTATCCGTTCAATCTTGTTTTTGGATAGGGTGACGACTTGAACGCTGCGACGACTCGCCACGTACCGACCCTCCCTGACCCATACGTCCACGAGGCACCCCGTAAAATCACTGAGGAGGAACGCGAGTTTAAGGCGTACCGCGCTCTTCGCGATGCGCGCGCTAACGCCCGACACGAAGGAATGAGGAAAATCAGGGCAGCCAAAGTGCGTCACCAGTTACCTCTTTGCTTAACTTTCCAACTGATTACCACTCAATGCGAATATAGAAAGAAGAGGAGGAGGCGGCAAAGAAGAAGTAATCAAGTGGCTGCATTCTTCGGTTGGTCATCTGCATGTTTCCTGTATACTTCTAAAACTTTGGAGCCGGATCCGCCGGTTTATCGCCACCATGCCTATGCGACGCAATCCATGCTATGTTTACGCTCCTATCATATTTATGCGTGGGGGTTAATTGTTTATGACGTTCCTTAATTATCCAAGTATTATAAGGGATGAGTCGCACCCGGCCGCCTCGTGCACACACGAGATGCCTTGAAGTATGGGCTTCTCGAGTCAATCATACGCAGTCTGGATTCCGAAGACGAGAAATAGCGTGAGAGGTATCACTTGAACTAAGCTTGACATCCTAAGTTGTAATTAATATCAGCATGTTTTTACCTTTGGACGTGTGGTTTGTGTTTTGCGCTCCTACCAACATCACAGAGAGTATCGTTAGACTCGGAGCGTATTCATTGTCGATCGCGATATACATCATATCAGCAGCCTCTCTTGAGGTCTATTACGCATGTACTTATGCCACTGCACAGGGTATATACAGTTCATTTCTAACTCTATTGTAGACTGTTGGTTTTAATTGCATCGCTGACCCCAGCATCCGCCACCATCTTCACAATTCCTACCTGTCTCGCCACTTCCCTCAGCACACCGCGCACCTCCTCATTGCCTTCAACAAATCCAAACTCAGCATACTCGAGCCCCTGGTCCTTGGCATATTCTTTGACCATCTTGCTGGCTGCTAGGAGATTATGCCGGGGCAAGCGCGGGAAGAGATGGTGCGTCACTTGCAGGTGTAGTCCGCCGTGCACAAAGGCAAGCGATGGGGGACAGACAACATCAGTGGTCGTTCGTAGCTGGCGATGTGGGAACGATTCATGAGGACCAAGATCGACTGTCGACCGCGAAAAATGGGACAGCACGATCTGGTAAAATGTCACTAACAAGTGAAAACAGCGCGAAAAACGGACACACCTGGACATGCAATGGGCTTGGAACGATGTGGCTGATAAGAATATACACAAGGGCCATCTTCCAGTTGCCGATCCCATACAGCACGCAGCCGTACCAGGCCCAAAATGTGGCGAGCGCTGCGACTTCGACGTACCAGTGCCATACGCGGCGAGCACGCATAAGAAGGAAACCATACGAGTTGGCGTAGAGGTTGAATCGCGCTAATGACATGACCACGTAAAATAGACGATGTTGCAAGGATAGAAAGAGCGCCGCCGCGCCGTCGAAGTGCATGATACGTTTGTAGTATGAGGAATAAAGACTATTAAGGAAGGTGGTACTGATGGCAAAGAATGGAATATGCTATGGGGAGATGAGTATCAGTGGACTAAGGGTGGATAAGGAATACCTGGATATCGGGATCATGAGATGGATGGTTTGTGACCACTGAGGAACTATAAGGATCACAATAGCTGTAAACCTATGGGAACTCACGGTGATGTATATTGTGGTTCTAAGGAAACGGTCTATTACCATGCTGAATTCAAGGGGGAACAGAGGGACTCACATCGACCCACCAACCGATACTCAGACCGCCAAGGAAGTCAGCGATAAAAATAGCGAGGAGTCTGTCCCACAACCAGTTATGGGTGACACCACAGTGACCCAAATCATGAGCAGTGAACGTCAATTGGTGCCAGAGCAGACCCAGGAAAACGGCGCTGGTGATGAAGTAAGACCGAGAGTATGCCGCGACTGAAATGGCAGCAAGGAGGGTATAACGGAGGACTTCAGGTCCATACCCGGATAGGTACGGTGTATTGTATAAACCAGCCTGTTTGATGCGGCCATGGAGTACGCGGTATGCGAGGATATGCTCCTGCTGGGCAGTGGAAGAGAGGACAGATGGTGGCGGGCGAATGGAGGCGAGAGACGGAACCTTGCCATCCTGGCATTCTGCCTTTACCAAGAGGATCTGAGATGGAGGAGCGTCCGAGGAGAGATTTGTGGCGTCCGCCTCTCTATACCACGCTTGTTCCCCCTCTGGACCTGGTCTGCGCACCCAGCCAGACATGATCGGGGGCAGGAGGGGCTCCCAAGGGGTCTCTACCCGGGCTACGACGTAGCTTTTCATGCGCTGCAGAGTGCTGTCCGAGTGGTATGCATCCATCTCCTCGGAGGCATCGCGACCGACGAAGTGAAGGATGGCGAGGGCACCGCCAGGGTGGGCCGCAAGCCACTTTTGAGGTATACGGTGTACGAAACCATGGCGGATTACAAGGCATTCGCCCGCGAGAATGCGCGACTCCAAGGTCTGACGTGACCACAAGGGGACCGCCATGGTTGAGGTTATGTAAGTTCGCGTGAATGATGTTTGTGGACCCATACGCGCCTACATGGACGGCTGTGGATGCAGCCGATAAGCTGTCACGTCACGTTCCTGGTGACACCGGGGAACCTGCCTTGGCAGTCACGGGACTGTGGTGAGGTGTGGGCCGTGTAGCTCACATTGGCCTCTAGTCCTGCATGCCAGCATGGCTGCCTCTCATCACCGCCGTCAGACTTCTGATCCCTTCCGCGACAACTCCCCCAGCTCTGCCCACTACGACCGCAACGGCCCTCGCTCAGCGCCCTTGCCGCCCCCCAAGGAAGACATGCTCTCTGCAGTCCGAGAATCTGTTACCGTCAAGCCAGTCTCCGACCCCTCCAGGTCAAAGATGGGCAGATCATACACATCGTGCGTCTTCGTTTGTCTCTTTTTTTGCCCCCCGTTCCTCACTTCTTGATCTAGCAACTCCTCAGGCACTGTCACCCCTCCTCGTACGCGTCGTTCGGTCTCAACAGACTCCGTTCCGCCACCAGTAGACAAGTCTGGCAAGCCCCCTCGTGCAAAGCCTTCCAAGAAGGCCAGCATGCATGCAGATACCATCGATAGACTTGATCACTCGGGTGTCGGTGTCGCAAGTGTGTTTCTCCCCTAATTTACCCCTTCGCCCAACCCTGACGTCTTCCAGTGCTCCACCACGATGGCCCATTCGATGCTTGCGCTCCGTCTCGGAACAAGCACAAGCACAAAGCCCCCATGATGGCCTGGGGCCCAGGAGACAGTGTGATCGATCCGCTCTCCAACATTCCCGACTTTTCATCAGACCGTCGTCTTTCGCCCCTGGCTCAGACCACTCTCACTGCCATGTCCTCCTATGATTCTCCATATGGTCCCCCCAGCCTCTACACCGGCTCTCCTGTTGGTACTCCTGGCTCCATTCCCAAGAAACGTGTCGACGCTCTCGCCGAGGCCTGGGGCATGGCCGAGCCGGAGCCTTTTGAAGAATTCTTCGCAGGTGGTGGAGACAGATCTGCCGCGAGTTCGATTAAGAACGGCAAAGATGGCCGCACCACCCCGACTTCTAGACGTGCCAAGGATGCTCGTGATACTTACAGAGATTACCTTGACGACGGCCGCCCCTCTCGCACTCCTCGAACCCGAACCACTGTCCCTCCCCCCAAGCCCATTTCCCTCCCAGGGAGCCGCTCCCATGAAATTGCAACTTCTCCAAAACCATCTTCTTTACCCGATGCGTACGATCCCCAACCTCCTAACAACAGTGAAAACGCACCTCGGCGATCTAGATCATTGATTTCACGTATCCGCAAGATGCGCGATGCGCCAAATGTTCCCGTGACTTACAACGAAGATGACGAGCCTTCCGAATCGCCCAACACGGATTCACCTCCTGAATCATTTGAAAGTGCTACAACCCCGCCAGCTCGTCCTACGCACAAACATCAGACATCCTTCCTTGGTCGTTTCAGATCACCGGGTGGGGCAGGTGGTGGTGGCGTAACGACCACCTCACCTGTCTCTGATTCGTCCGAGCGCTCCGCAGACTTTGTATACGTCGATGACAACAGAGAGAAAGATCTCCCTGCTCCACCGGGCGATTACTTTGGTGACGCCATATCCTCTGGCCATGGTCTCGGTAGGAAGACTTCCTTGATGAAGAGATTCAAGGGGGTCCGTCGTGCTACTAAATCTTGATATTTCCTTGCGAACCCAGATTTCCAGACATTTTCTTATGGTCGAATGGCGTACTGTTTTACATTCCTCAGCTGCTTACACCTAGTTTCGACATGCATTACACCCTCTCTTGTTTTACTACTTAGGGACCCACATCTTCTTGCTCCAGATTGTACTCTTGTACAATCTCGTCTATTCATGTATGGCTTTCGCTCTAAATGACATTCGCACACTGCTCTATCTGACTACGCGTGCGTTTAAGCCCTGTGCCACAAGTTTCTCTTTAATCTCTGCGATGCCGACCTCCTCTCGATGGAAAATCCCTGCAGCTAATGCAGCTTCCGCCCTAGTCTCCTGAAATACTTCGACGAAGTGTGCAGCGCTGCCCGCGCCGCTGCTCGCCACTACCGGTATGCGCACTGCCGCCTTCACAAGTCGTATGAGCTCAAGATCAAAACCCACGCCAGTTCCGTCACGGTCAATACTGTTCAAAAGTATCTCTCCTGCACCCAAACGTTCGACTCCACGGGCCAATTGCACCACCCCCAGTGGTCGTGTCTCCCGTCCGCCAGACACGGTGCATTGATACCACCACGCCTTGCCATTCTCTCCGCGTACAATTTCGTCCATCTGCGACCCAGTGTAAGTGTTCACGTCCACATATGCACGTCGTGGATCTGCGGACACAACAACAGCTTGTCGCCCATACGCGTGTGCGATTGTCTCAATCGCACTGTGTCCTGAAGGTACGCCTCCAGAGGCAAAGAGCTTCTCAACTGCAATGACCGCCTCACTGCCAATGCTCACTTTATCCGCGCCAGCTCGGAAATATGCGCCTGCGACATCGACTGCTGTTCGGGGTGTCCCATCAGGGTCAACCGAATCCTGAGAAAGAAATATCAAGATATATTTCACATAAATGGGGTATCGACTAGCAAATCACCTTGATGCCACCACCGATGGTGAGAGGGACAAAAATCTGCTTAGCAGCCGCGCGCACGACGGCGAGCATGGGTTGGTCGTGCAATGGCGATGATCGAAAGGACGTGATGTTCAAGAAACAGATTTCGTCTGCACCTGCCACATAATATCGCTGAGCAAGTTCAACGGGTTTTCCAAGATTTCGTACCGCGCCAGCTGTATTAGCTTTCAACGCGACCGAAGATAATCCTGGTGCAGTCTTCTCACGCACATCGTATTGGTCGCCTTTTGTGACCACAAGGTCACCCTCATCGTTCGAACGGACGTCTAGACACGCGATTACACGTCGTATAAATCCATCCTTCTCCTTAGGACTCTTCATGATCACAGACCTGTGTTTTGGAACACCCTCGACGGCCGTTAGAGGTGTTCGCAGCCAGCTATCGAGTAATTTCATTCCCGCCGGTCCAGACTTCTCTGGGTGGAATTGGGTTGCAAAGAGGTGACCTTTACGGATGGTCGACACGAATAACTCGTTTCCATATTGTGTTACCGTGTGCGCCCAGGACGCTATGTCGCTTGTATAGTCGTAGCGCGCACAGTAAGAATGCACAAAATAATAGGCTGCATCTTCCGACATGCCAAACCTTGTGTCTTCAGTAGTTGCTGCGCTGAATAGCGCAGAATTCCAGCCCATGTGAGGTACGGATTTTGTATCATCATTGAAGCGTTCAATACGTGACGGGACGATTCCTAAACCTTCAACCCCGGAGGGTGCTTCATCGGAAGATTTGAAGAGGACCTGCAGTCCAATGCAAATTCCAAAGTACGGTTTGCCAGAGTTTATATACCGCCGTAGGGGCTCCAGCAGTCCTCGTGCTGTAAGGTGCTCTATTGCCGTTTGAAAGGCACCGACCCCGGGGAAAATAACTCTCTAAAAGATTCTTGTAGCAAACTTCAAGCTGTCTACAGGAGGGCTCACTGAAGCGCGGTCAAAGTCCTCGGGTGACTCTATCCATTTAAAAGTGTGACCCAATTTGTGAAGAGAATTCGCAAGACTTTGTACATTACCCGCACCATAGTCAAGCAAGTATAGATCCATGGTTAGTGTCACGTGATATAATTACAACGTTCCGAAATCTCAAACTCAAACAAATCAAGAGGAAGCCCTACTTAAGTCGACGAGCATGGCATCGACAGCAATACCCCAGTTGTTACAGCCTCCCAATCGTTCAATTTCTGAACAACGGGCATTATGTTTCATCAACTCTACTTTGAAGACCATTTCACAACATGACCACGTCTTAGAAACTGCAGTCGAAGATACGCGTCGAAAAACAGTTGAACTTCGTGCAAGAGTGAGTTAAGCTTATTTTATTAGCTGAAGAGGGAATAATAGCATATTTATGCAGCTGCAAGCATCCCAAAACGCTGTAGACGAATGTGTTAGGAATACGCTCTCCTTGACTCGAAGACATATTGCTACTGCGCAAGAACTGTCGCTGACAAGACATGCCCTTACCGATGAGCTCACTTCACTATCCTCTGAGCTGGTTTCTTCCTTGAATAATGAAACACAATCGAAACCCACTCTGTTAGAGGAACTCGAGTCACTGCACCGTAGTCTCAAGGAGCTGGAGAGTGTGAGGGGCTATATTTCGATCATCGAACATGCATTGCGACTTAGGTATATTTCTCCATGTTTATTTACTCAATCCATGGAATATTAACGGTCTCCACCGCTTTAAGCGAAGCTGCGGTGGACGAGGTCCGTGGAACACTCTCCTCTTCTGAAGGACAAACATTTTCATTTTCCTGTCTAAAACAATACCGTCTCCTGCAATCATTTGTCATCACGGTTTCTTCTCGATGCGTGGAGGTAGAAAATCCCCCGCAAATTCAACCCTTCTCTTCTACCACATACGGTGAACAACCACTGAAGTTTGTCTCATTCTTGTTTAAAGTGCGAGACCGGACGTGGTCCGATATCAAACATGTTTTGACTTCGTAAGCATAGTTCGACTTAAGGTCAAAGTAACTTGGATCTGACGGTGCGATTAGTGCTCTATTGGCAGCCGCGGAAAGAATGGGTTGGCCACAGCCCATTGAGTACTCCTCTGTGCCACCTCAGGACCGTGCTCTTTTCGAATTAAAGTTTCTGGACCTCATTCGACTGCAAGACGTGTAGGCACACCCTTTTCCACTCCGTTAACCACCCACAGAATTGAACTTGCAGACAGCGGTGATGAAGTGCATGCATCTGATCCACAGTGGAAAAAGGACGGGATCTACGCGATCCAAGCACTGGCATCACCAATAGCTCTTCGCTTCAAATTCCATTTCGATGGCAAGAAGGATACTAATCGAATAGACAAGGTGACATTGTTGATGTTGAGCATAATCAGCATTAATTTCCCATGTCATTTCTAGCCGGAGTGGTACTTTACTCATATTATTAATGTGACACATACGCATCGCCATTTTTTGGAAACCAGTATACAGAGTCTTCTGCTGAAGACTCAGCATAAACATATCAATGCTTTTGTGAGCAGCACGGTGTCAATGTGCATAATCATTCCTCATTCATTTTCAGCGAGAATTTACGCTTCATCTCCTCCCATCTATATCACGCAAGTTACGCCACACAATTCCTCAGCTCCTACAATATCCGTCAATTTTGGCGCACACCATTTACCAAGCGTTGGCATTCGATGCCAGTTTGAGGGAACAAGGGTTTGCCCTTGAGGGAACAACCGCAATTTTTACCAAGACAAGGGATCTTGACAGAAAGGATGAATTATGGGGAGGAGTAAGCGAACAGATTCTGGGGAACAAAGAGTGGTTTGAGGCGTGGCTAGAGGGAGAACGCAAATGTAAGCCGCTACCTTCTTCTCTTGTTCGCGTCTCAATGTCGACCACAGTTACCGAGAACCAGTACAACAACATTATTAGTTCACCTAATGCATGGCAATTTACAGATGATATGGACGGCACAGATGTGACTGACACAGAAACCAACTCTCGAACGACCATTTCCGCCCGGAGAGTGAAGGCTTTAATTGAACAAATCACTGGTGAATTTTTTAATCCGCTTGAAGGCAGGAATCAACACTTAGCATTCGTAGATCGCTATCAACCACTCCCTCGCTTTGCCGCACGCACCAGATTTCTTATCAGCATACAAATACCAATACTTGAATCATACCATTCCCGTATATCATCTTCACTCGACGCGTTTGAGACTCTGTCTTCGTCCTTTGTCCGTGCTGTGCCTGGAGCATTAGCTGGGCAGATCGGCCATGGCACTGACACGCGTAGTTTGACGAGCGGCGTCGAGGGAGTTGGCAGACTTGTAAAAGCCGGGATTAGCGCTCATTATATGGCAGGGGAAATGGAGCGATGGGGCGATGATATTTTCTTCCTGGAGCTTTGGTCGGAAATCAATGCCCGAGCTGCATTGCGTGTTAGAGCTGAGGCTCATCCCCTACTACCAGACCCCTCAGAAAAAGCCAATTCAAGCACGCTACAAGATGTAGAAGCGATCGCGAAAGGAACAATCTTTCAAGAGCTTGTAACACAATATCGCAATCTCGGAGAGCGGGCTGAAGACATGGTTGTACGTCATGTCTGTTCAGAGATAGAATCTGCGGCAAGGATCTATTTCTCAAGGTGACTCCAGTCATTTACCTCCTTCTAGCTTTAACTAAGCGTTATCAGTCAGTGGGATGAGTCCGATACTCTGCCAGATGAAAAAGGAGTTTCAATGCCTTCAACACTTGTTGCTCCCATATCGCTCTTGTCGCAGCATCTCGTCTTCTTGATGCGGTCCTTGCCTAGCTCATTAGCCACTACACTCTATCGACGCATAGCGTCGACCTTGGCTGCTATTATCCTACAACAAAGAGTTCAACAACGAAGCACAGGCCGGCTTTCCCTCGCCAAAGCCAAGCAGATAGGAGAGGAGTGTCTACTATGGATCCAGGCTTGCAGATCCATTGGGCATCCCATGAGAAGAATAGAAGGTCCATGGGCACGACTGCTCGACGCTATTAAGATTCTTATCCTCGATGAAGAAGAATTCCGTATTACGGTTGACCACATATTTAGTGCCGGTGCAGATGACCTTGAGAAGCTGCAGGAAGAATTAGGTGTGACAGAGTTGGATCTAGGCGACCTAATTGACATAGTCAGGCTCAGAGAAGATTGTTGGCGCTAGATAAATATTTGCAGAAGTATATTGACTGTCAATGCAACAGAATGCGTGACATGTGACTTTGCGTGATCCTACATGTTCATTGGCTTGTCGCGTTCTTCTAGTGGGCCATGATTGCTGAAATCCTCTTGGTTCTTGCAGGACATGATTCATCATTATTCCAAGGATTGTCCATTCATCCATCATTCACGGCTCTCCTCCATCCTGGTGAACAACAAAGCTTAGAATCTTTGGCTCACATTGCGGCTCGCTATCGGCGGGTTCGCTCCTTCTGTATTTCAGCTATTGATTCCAACAACAGGTATATATGTGCTTTATGTTCAACTCTGAGGCATATTCTGCAGGAGGATTATGAGACTTTGGTGGTGGAAACAGAGTCAAAAATCCTCTGCCGAGATGATACTTTCGTAGGCCGAAGCTCTTTTGTTCCTATTTCCTCTGTTCGAGCTATCTTCTCCGAATGGGATGCTCCTTTCAAGGCTCTCGAGATGCTTGTGGATCAATTGGAGGATACTTCTATCTGGCCTGCAGGACGCCTTATCGATCTTCTTCTCGAACGTGCTAATTCGGGGGTACACGCAATCTCATCGCTTTTTTCTCGCATCTCTATTGCAGTACAACAATTGTGGTCGGCGGACCTCTCCGCGTTTCTAATTCACGGTTCTGTATCCCTCTTTTTACCACTCGCTAGGGAAACGTCAGCATCTTCCACATCGACGTACGTATTGGAAGATGGAGCGATGCCTTCGTGCGTCTCTGATCGAACGCGCGACTCCATCATCTACGTAGGGCGTGCTATCGCTACCGTCAAAGCATCCTCAAAATCAAAGCAGTTTCCACGTAGCATGGCAGTCGAGCATGCTAAGTTATTGGATGGTGCCTATCCACAGGACAGACATCGTTTTGAACGCGTCATCGAGGATGTAAGAAATAATATAAGCGAATGGTTGTGGCTTAATGTCTTGACTAGAGAAGACGTGGAGGGTACCGTCGAATCACTGTAAGTGCATTCAACTGACGATTCATTGCACTTGACTTTTTAACTCACCTATCCAACTTTCAGAGCAAGTTATTTTTTGTTGCGAAATGGAGAATTTGGCCTTGCTCTCATACGGTATGTTACTCTTTTTCTTATATTTCTCCTTTTCATTCTTCTTTTCATTTTTTTTTTGGCATCAAAAACAATCATACATGTTAAGGGAGTTCGAAAGGCTCAAATTGTCACGTATAATATCAAAACCATCTTCACGGCATGGCCAAATGATTCGTGAACAAGATTTGCATTTAGCTATGTTACGTGCATCTCTAGGCACATCAGCCCAGCTCGATCCTACCCTCACCCGCTTACATTTTGTTCTGCCTGCTGGGCCTCTTCGTCCGTTGCTGCCCTCACTGCAATCTACCATAGACTTACCCCCTGCATCACAGCATGCAACGTTTGACGACATGCTCCTAGGCACTCAGCTCCGATTGACGTATGCTCTCCCATGGCCCTTAGACCTCTTCCTAACGTCATCTGCTCTTTCCTCTTACAATTCTCTTTTTGCCTTTCTATCGACAATTCGACGGACTCACGTGCGAGTCCTGGATTGTTGGGTTTCCCTCTCTAATGCGCAACGTGCTCGGCGGCGATGGACTGGAACAGGTGAAGGTGGCACCGAGGAAGATCGAGAAGTAAGGGAGGGACTCCTAAGGTATGGTTGGGGGTGTGCGCGAACTATGAATTGGTTTCTGGAGGTTGTGATGGAATACGTGTGGTGTGATGCTGTTGACGAGGAATACGGTAAACTGAAGGCTCAACTAAGGAACACGCGGCCCAAGAATACTCGTTTCCTGACTGCTTCGGCACCTAACTCGGACGCTCCCACCCCTGATGCTCCAACTACCGGACGAAACGTGGAGAAAGGGCACCTCGACTTCAGCACCCTTCGCATACTTCATAATGCCTATTTAAATCATCTTCTTAACAACACGTTTATCGCCCAACCTCTATTATCGTCTACATTGAGGTCGATATTCGAAACATGCGAACACTTCGCAGGACAAATAGCAAGATGGGGAGGCGATGTTCTTCCTCCTTTGCTATTCGAAGGCAGCCTTGTTGAAGGTGGAGCCCAGGTGGGGGAGATGGTCCGGAATAGGTGGAAGATTGTAAAAGCAATAAATGAGGTAAGTTTTTCTTGTGTCATTTCATGCACACACTGACATCAGTCATAGAAGCTGACAACCCTTTTAGAGACATTCTATGAGCAGTTGGCGCTAATGATTTCCCAACCCCTTGCGTCGAATGTGGACATTTCCACGCGTTCATTCATGATGAATACCTCTACTACATTCCAATCGTCCATGCGTCCCAAGGGGTTGAAGACGGAATTTCCTGATGGATTCGGGGAGACACGACGACATGTAGAACGCCTCCTCCTTCGGCTGGACTTCAGTGGCGGGTTTTCGAATTCACGCAATATGGCAGCAGATACTATGAACACGGGTAACATATTGCGACAAGGAGGGCTCGCTTAAGCATGTCGCTAGATATTTGTGCAACTGCGTTTCTTTAACTCAAGGCTATCTTTTGGATTGATCCGTATGTGTGATTGATTGTATTGGTTGCATTGCGCCTTTCGATGACGATATTCGCAATCGTGGAGTTTAATGACAGATTTCCGCCATTGCTATACTCAGTGCAATCTCTGGCACGTGGTAACTTCATCAGTTCAGTCGAGATATGGATCGCGAGTGGAGCTTAGGAAATAGAAGCATATCACGCCATCGAGTGTAATTTCGAACGGCCTCACAGATTCAGTAGGCACCTGCTTCATATCCAACAAATTCATATATAAGACGGAAGAACGGTTGGTTTGTGTGCAGCGCAATGTCTAACGCCGAAAAGTTCCATCATGCCAACGTCGAATACATCAAAGATTTCGATCAACGCAAACTTCACGATCTAGCTTTACCTCCTAGTAAGAAGGTGCGTCATCATTGTCTTGAACTCATCGGGCCTTTGGTTGAAATACAGCTTACAGCTGATTATCGGTACGCAGCAAGTAGGCAGATTAGGCCCCCGTTTAGTCATTCTAAACTTGTTATTTCAGTGACATGCATGGATGCTCGCATAGAGTAAGCCCTTGTGTATTGTGTGTCAACATCATTTTGAGGCGGCCATACTATTACAGCCCTGCAGCCTCTCTTGGGATTCGAGAAGGAGAGGCACATATTATTCGCAATGCAGGTGGATCCGCGTATGTCCATAATACCAGTGTATTAATCGTTCTTTAACGATGTTTTTTGTTGACATTGAAGGCGGGAGGCCCTTCGCTCTGTCCTTATCTCTCAGCATCTGCTAGGGACAAAGGAGATTGCCGTCTTCCATCATACGGGTTGCGGAATGTTAACATTTACCTCGGAACAATTTCAGTCTCAGCTGAAGGTATAGGACGTGACATTATGTTTATAGCAAAGTTGATCGATCGGCCACAGCAAAGTCACCCCAACCATGCGCAAGAAATTGAAGCAATTGATTTTTTAGCTTTTCCGAAACTGGAACAAAGTGTCAAGGACGACGTTGACTACTTGAAACAGCATCCTCTTCTTGCGGACAATGGAAATATTACCGGCTGGGTCTACGAAGTAGAGACTGGCAAGGTATAGGCATCGATCTACTCATGGTGACCTATGGCTGACTATTCCTCGAGGTTCGTCAGGTCGTATAGCTTTGAACTGAGAGAAGTAACTCGCCTGTGTACAAGCATATGGTCCTGAATACCTGTACTTATCCAACGATCGCTATGGTCTTGTGTCACAAATTGTATAAAGGTAACAGGCGTATCGGATTTAGTAACTGCCTGCATAATGGACACTCAGGCTGATGAATACTTTGAGTAAATAAATGTAGTCATCGCAGAGAACAAGCATTATTACCTTCTCTTTTGCCCATCCAGAAATGCAACTCCAGCAGAAAAGATGGCCACATTCTGTCGCACATGTTGATGTACGTTCTTCTAGACAGAGTGTGCATCGGCGGGCCATTCGCTCCTCGACGCTCAGGGCAGGCACATACAGCATGGTGTGTTCGTCGTCTTCAGCTGAAGTTGGCTCATGCTCATCTGCGGACATAGATGCAAGAATTGACGACACGTTTCGTGTATCTATGGTGGGTTCTCCTGGTGAAATATGGTGCAAACGCCGTTCTCCTTTTTCACGTTCAGCCTCAGGCGTGTCAGGTGAGGAGTATGACCGGAGGAATTCGATGACCCGATATGCGAGTCTGATTGTGATCATGAGACCAAGAATTGAGTATGACGGGGGCGTGACATTCGGATTGGTTGGAATAGTCGATATCTGCCGGGAAATACATATTTTAGCTTGTTCAAACAAAATGGATATCATTGGCTAACGTGACGTATTCGGAAAATCCTCTGTGTTAAGTCATGGTAGTTACCACAAAAGTAGAAAACGGCGAGATTTATCTCGGACAGTGCATCCAATAATGTCGGCAGATGGTGGACTAACTTTGTAAACCAAGTACCAGGGACTCGTGCATTCAGACGCGAACCCAGGCTCCTGAGAAAATAGGATGGTAAAATGCTGAAGAGCACAACAGCTGAGCGAAGCTGTGTACAGCACGTTGACATGATGGTAACAACTTCGACAAGGCAGATATTCACCTTTCCAGAAGAAAGTCCAGGAGAACGCAAAGAGCGTTGCCAAATGTCAGTATACTCTTCTCCTAGCGTTTGGTAGGCTGGAATATAAGAAAAATCAGAAGGCGTTTTATGGATTCACGAAACGGGCACACAATAGCGGTTTACTAGCCCAAAATAAGCGAGCTTGGCGAAAAGTTCGATTTCCTTCTCCCATCGCAATATCCAACGTGTCCCTAGAAAAAGTCGTATTAACGATTGCGTGCGCGTCAAACTTCCAACCCACCAAACCATGTTCGTAGTGAGGCTTCCAACTGTTCACGAAGAGAGGATATGTGAAATACATCTCGTTGATTTGCTCTGACTACAGCAGGAATTAATAATAACTGTGATGAAGAAGCTATACTGACTTATTTGAGCCTGGCTTGCTGAAGGTAAATAGAAAGCAGACATTACAGCAATGGTGAGCTATGAACCCAAAAGGGAATTGCCGAACCGCGTTACTCGTCTGTCGTTCACTATGCAGCGTGTGCCGCAATCGAGTGAGCCCTCAGTTTGGCAGAAGTGTACGTCGTCGTATCGTTCCCCTCATTTCTTGCCTTTTCTAACATGCAGCCACTTTTGAAGTAAAGTGAGGTGTGACTTGTTTGCCATAAAAAACATCCTCATCGTAATTCCGGCAGAATGGGTGCCCTTATGGGAGGAGGTGTAGGTCTGACGATCGGCTTCATCTTTGGATCATACAGTATCATTAGGTTTGGGGTTATCTTTTCACTCTGAATACTATATAACGCCATTGTAGAGCAGGAGCAGGCCCGCGTGGCTTCCTTGCCACCTTGTCTCAGTATATGCTCAGTAGCGCTGCTACCTTTTCATTTTTCTTGGCCATTGGCTCTGTATGCGATCCTGTTGTCCGATGGTCTAATGTCTGTACTGAAGCGCCCTGAGGTCATACGTACGGAAGGGTCCTCGACATATGCAGCTCGCTTGCAACTATTACCGCCACAAGTGGCATCACGGGCAGAAGGCGCGGCATTCATAAAATTGCGATGGGAAGAGGAGAAAAGACGGGCAAGGCTGCCTCAAAGTTCATAAGCAAACCTTTAAGGTACGACGTACTATTTTTTGTAGATGCAGTTGTTCATGCTGCGTTGCAGCATATCCGGATCCCTCTCTTGTGGGATACAAAGCAAGATATTTGCTTGCTCATATGAAAGATGAAGGATTATCAGGGTTCGATGACTATCAAGCACCGTGGCTATTCACAATACTTTTGCCAGACTTTTGTAGCCATAACAGTACTTCCAACCAATTCCTAACTCTCCACACACCCTCAGGAAGGTGTATTATCTCTTCCTTCCACCATTCTGGATGTCGTCCCGATGAGACTTCGTGTTGTTGACGCTCGCTGAAGCTCATCATATCCTCAGCCGTCTCCGCATTCGAACTTCTTTTACCCCATTCGTAATCGCCGAATAACAGGGCGGGCGTGCTTCCTGTAGAAGTGTTCGTGCACCCGAGCACATTCTCCACCGAGTCGTCAATTAGAAGACTGGCCGAAAGCTGTCGGCATATCTGTCAAATGCATAAGTTCACGAATACCCATTTCATATTTCAACATACCTCACCCTTAGAAAGCCGTTTCTCGATATTTCCGTGATGAGAATCATCTTTCGAAACCACAAAGTCCCCAGAAAAGTAGATGTTCTCAAATACATCTGGTACAGGTAAGCCTTGACTAAGCCTTTGCTAATAACATGACGAGGATCATGTCTGACCAGGGAACCAGGTGTCAACCCATGCTAATGTCTCTTTGCGGAGTGTGATACTTCGTGTTGTCACTATAGCAAGGCGATATGTTTTGTGTTTAAGAACCTTCATGGATTCGACTGCGCCAAGAACAGGTGTTGCATGAAGGAAGTCATGCGACTTATAGAACATTTGAGCTTTCGCAATCACCTGTGATGCATCGCCCCAGCCAGGGTTCTGAATGCATTAATAGGGCACAGTTAAGAAGCCAAACTAGCACGGGACACGGGACATTCACCTGCCACCAATGATAATCTGTATTTGAGAGCATATAAGTGGGTGTGTCGAGGTTGATTGGAGATGCTCACAATGGAAATCGCTCAAGACCATATGCGTCCCGAAGGTCTCATTATGCCCTTGAATCTTGTAGGTTTCATGGACACGGAACATATTACATTGATGGAAATACATACACTTGGCGGCAGCGGCATTAGTTTGGCTTAGCACATCGTCTAAATCAACAAGTAGCAAGGGGGTTTTGGGCATCATCGCCTTCAACAAGTCGGTAGTGAAGTTGAACTGCGTCGTTTATAATAGATGCGTTCCACTGGTTGAAGCACTATTTGAGCGTGAGAAAATAACAAGCATGTACATAGTCCTCGGGCCTCAAATTTCAAATTCAAACCTTCGCTTCGAAAGTCATACTTCCACTACTTATATCTAATACCTTCCAGTCCACTTCCACGCCATTTTCCCGGAATATTTGTCTAGCATCTTCCGCAATTTTTTCAAACCCTTTCGTTGCAAGGGCAAGAATAGTAGGACCAGCCCCTGAGAGGCAAATTCCTAGCAAACCGTCGTGAGTCTGGGGAGTGATCGAAGATGTAACTTCAGGAAATCCTGGTATCTGCAAGTATAAAGACATTAAGGATAATTCAGCCCGGAGTAACAAAAGCCTGTATACCAATTCTTTTCGATATGGTTGGTGCACACGATCTTTCATGGCTTCATAGGTTAATTCAGGGTCTGGAGGAGATTGTGCCAATGCGGTGGTCAAAACAGCTAATCGTTGCATATTGAAGACCTAATAAAATTGTTTAAAATATGTGCGAAAAACAGTCAGTCGGAGACTAACCAGGTCTTTTCGAGAATAAGATTGCGGCAGTACATCCCGGGCTTTTGCAGTGCTAAGTTCAAACCGAGGTATAATAGTCAGGGCACGGATTTCCTTGGCCCAACCAAATTTTACAAAATGCCCGATGCCCAAAGGTGCCATCGGAGGATCCTTGCCCCAGTCTTCACCAGCATCAGGAGGGTATTCTGGAAGCACTTCCGAGAGAGGGACAGAAGCTGCCTCCATCGCGATGCTGTCCAGCTCGCGCAGATATGAGCCTACAAAGCCGCCCACCAATGCGGCAGTCACGTTGTCGGGATGTCGTTCGACCATCAGGGCAAAATCTAACATCCGTGAAACGGATAGACCAAGGGCCCCCATGGTATTTGCAAGGAGAACTCCTGCGATGACAGCGGCTCCCGAGGAACCCAGTCCGCGCCCGAATGGTATTTCATTATGCGCATGCATGTTCATAGGGGGGAATTTTTGAATGCCATGACAGCGCAGGACATATAGAGCGACACGAGTTATGAGGTTTTTATACGCATCCAGAGGGACTTCATCTGATCCTTCCCCTGAATAAGTGAGTTTTGGTGGCACCGATGCGCCTGTCGAATGGAAAATTGTGACAGACAATGTCAGGTAAAGTGACAAGGATAGGCCAACAACATCGAATCCTGGTCCAATATTCGCACTCGTTGCGGGTACTTTAATGGTGAACTGACGGAACGCAGTTTGAAAGTCGCTCATCGTCACTACGGTCGGAGCTTATTTTGTGCACTGTCGTCGTCCAGGATGGCGTCGTTCAATGCCCTTCTTCCAGCTTTGGTGGGCGTATTGGAGACGAGCCAACAGCACGATGGCCTTGCTTCAAAACAAACTCTTTTGAATTCTGCAAGTCGCTTTTTGGACATATAAAGCGTCAGGCTTATCCTCATGCAATACTTAGACGAATGGATTTAAGGACATTTTGACGAAGGCAAAACAGTTGGCCACTAGTCTTCCGGGTGGAGATATGTCTCTTTCAGACCAGGACGAAGTGATCTACATGCTGGAGAAACTTCGTGACCACAAACGGCGAGATACCCTGAATTCGAAATCTATTAACTTCATTCCAATAACAATAACTATTACTGGACAGGGCCCAACTTGCTTTATTCTCTCAGCAGATAGTGACTAGTGCAGAGAATATATCAGTGCCTGAGGATCATTAGAAAACGCAGACATAATGAAGGATTGACTCGCGAGGTCTTGATTAAGAAACATTTAAAATACTCGTGAAACTCGAGTGTAACTACTAGTAGGTATCCTGCGTTTGGGTATTACTTTGTCTAAGCTATAGGAGGTATTTATCCGCCGGCGGTGAGGCATACTGCTCGCATTGAAACCATGTTGCTACTGGCTTCCTCGAACGGCAGGTTGACAGTAAACAACACGTCACTCCGGTCGTTATTAAGGTATACTGGAAGATTTACCATAGAGCTGCCTGCATCCGAGGAGGGATCCGCTTGCACCCACCGCAACTGCGAGGGACCCAGTCGGACAGACTGTCCGTTGTTCAGAGATAGCCGGTGACCCGAATAAGTCGCTCCTTCTAAAAGAAGACCTAATATGATATTATATATTAGTTTGGGATGCCGACGAGAAATTATGCGCTCTCACCATCTACAATAAACGCCTCTGGATCTTGGATTTGCTCTAGGTCAAGTCTGAGATCAAGGGTTTCTAATGACCATTTCTTGCGATGCGCTACAGCTTGCCTAGTGGCCGTAACGTAGGCTTCAGGATAAAACAGTCCACCAAGCCAGACTTCAACGTCGCCGAGTGAATCAAGTTGTGCGATCCGTTCGAGCTGTGCCAGACGACGGCCTAGATTGGGTATCCATTGTGAAACAGCAGTCGTTCGCGTCACTTTATATCGTCGCCAATGATCCGGTATGGTACCTTGGGATAATATCAACTGTTGTCAAAGATTCATTCCAGTTCAAAATCGCCATACCTTTAGTGAGATGACTCATGAGAGTGCGGAGATGGTTCGTCTGCTTCAGCGTCCCTTCGCAGACCTTTATGACATCGCTTAAGTCCTTCCGAACCTGGACAAGTAGCTTACGCCCCACGGTGCCTTCGCGAGCGAAGAATCGGAATAATGGATCTCTATTGTCTCCCGACTCCTTTTGCAAAACTTTCGAACCCTGAACAACGATGACGTCAGGAACCACTCTTCGGAGAAGTATATGATTTACCTCGGGTAGCCCACCCAGCCATTCTTGACAATGCTGTAGCAGGCTCCGCATCCATGCGGGTTGTTGAGATGTGCCACCTTTGGACGCGGTGGTGACGGATGCTTCGTGTTCCTCGTCGTCCGCAAGTGTTCGCATTTTCCGTAACTTGCCTAGCAACATATTCCCTGGTGTAATGGTTGGTCAGTGTAGAGCATACTGGGATAATGCTCTATTTTACCCTGCGAAACGGCTATTACTCGCTCGGCTGTGGGGGGTAGACTAAGCCAGGATGGTGGTTCCCTGTCAGGAAGTTTCTGTACCCATGCCAAGAAATGTTCCATTTTTGTTCCCTCTGGGACGATCAAAGTCTGTAAGCCATCCGTGTGAGGCACTAGATCGAAATCAACATTATAAGCTGTCACGGTGAATAACCGGTCGACAAAGGCATCGAGTACTCTCTGGTCGAAATCGCTGTCGATCCTCCCTCCATAAACCGATTGCTTGACTAAAGTTCTCACTGCATCCCAGGGAATGGAAGCAGGGTCTATATTTGTGCGACCTTTGGAAACGGTGCCCAGCCATGTGTCGATGGTACCGAACGCGGCAGCCATATCGGAGTCGTTGAAGTCGTAGGTTTTACTCCATCCAAGAGGCACATACCGCAAGCGCTCTTGCACTACGGCATGGAACCAGGCAAGAAGGAAATAGAGTCGGACCTTTTCTGCGGGACCTTGGGTGAGGCGGGAAGCGGAAATACTGCGCAATGAATCAAGTAAGTTGGCTTTGATTCCTGGAGGAGGCTCATTCATGAATATTCGTGATTGGCGTAAAAGGTTGACAGGTATGACAGGATTGGCTTCCATGGTCAAGAAGAGACGGAAACTGCGGTGGGGATTCAGACTTTGTAAGCGTTTTTCTAGTTGACCAAGCCAGGACGGTGCAAGGTGTACATTTTTGAGAAGCACCCAAGTGCCTTGACGAGCGGCTACCGCAATAGCTTGATCGGCTAAAGTAAAACCTTCCTGGGACCCCATCGCTACCGGTGTGCACTTGACACCTGTGTTTTGAACCAAGTTATCCACTCGGTAGCTGGCGTCGTATCCTGTCACAGATACCAATGACAGCGGTGTGGCCGGCTGAACCTCATTCAAAACAACGGCGCTGAGATCGTAGCTTGATTCCACAGAAAGGTCGGTTGCAAAAACAACCCTCACAAAAGTAGCAGTTGCCTGAAGGAGTCGATCAGGCCTGAAACATTTTATCAGTAGTAAATTACGGGCTGCCCTAATGACGTCTATAGGTCGGGTTTTAGACGTGCATAAACTGCGCACAATTCCCTCTCTTACCTGGGGTAGACTCCCAGGGCCAAGGAACAGCCACTTCTGGATTTTCTGAGTCTAAGAAGGAGGCCCATTCAGCTTCATGTTCTACCATATGAGCTTGAACGGGCTTGAAAATAGGGTGGTGGGAATACGCTTGTAGTCGTTGTTGCTGATCAGCGGATAAGATCGACAGCTGTTCAGAGTTGCCAGCTCCACTTGCGGAAGGTAAGATACCGTCCCCGCTTTCAAGTAAAAATTCCATCTCTTCAGAAATCTCATCCGTGCCACGAATTTTTGTCTGAGCCAGGAGAACAGCCAGCATTACATGATCCCGGTGCAACAATGCACGAGATGTTCGTTGGTACACAACCAAGAAGAGGTCGTTTAATAGAATTTCCCGACGCTGACCTGGGTCCCGAATATTCTTGAGGTTGGGATTTTGGTGGAGAACATAATCAAAGATGTCGAGAAAGAATCGTAGAGAGAATTGGTAGAAATGATTAACGAGGTTAAGTTGCTCCATAATAAAGAATATGGAGGAGCACGCTTGCGCTAGAGGAATGTACTCTGCGGTCACTTCTTCTACTTCTTTCATTACGACGTCAGTTTCTTCGACTTTGCGGGTGATTTCTGCAGCCTCCCGTTTCAGAGTTTCCAGAGTGTCAATGACCTTGTCATCATCCAAGATATTGCCGCTAGATTCGTTGAGTGCTTGAAGTAGTAGTTTTTCCAGAGTACGTAACCGAAGGCGAAATTCGCCCTGCACCTTCATCAAGTCTGTCCGTTTACGGTCCGTTTCGGGACGTTCAACCTTGAGCACCTGGTCCAGTGATTGACTCTGCAGACTGCTGCGGGTCATCGTGAAATTGACGAATGTGACGCGACTGCAGATATCGGGTGAGAATTCGACAGAAGGATCCCTCGTTGATAGGAACATGGTAAATGACGGAGAGAAGTCAATGTCTTGACTTCCCAACCGAATAAGAACACGGCCCCCTGTTCGCCGTATCTCCTTGTTCAGCACTGCGTTCAATATTGGGTCAAGATGTTCCACGTCCTGGATGAGGAGGGCATTTCCAAATCGAAGAGCGCTCTCCAGAACTTTGAGGAACGCCTCGTCCAGGAAGCTGGTGACGGTGATCTTGCGTTCTTTATGTTCGTTAAGAAGGAAAGTTGTTGCTTGGCCGGTAGGATCGATGATGAGCGGATAGCGGTTGAATCGTTTCAGCATTATGGCATTTTCTGTACAAAGCGTATCAGAAGGTAATGACTTGGATTGCCAGCTGAGACGATCGTCTGGTGTTGATAAATACTCAGTTAGTGAAAGTTCGGGCTTGTACTTGATGTTAGCGTCTGCCAAGTGTCCCGACCATTCTTGCCACATGCCTTCACGATAGTGTTGGTCAAAGAAACCCCCGTAAGCCACGAAGGCCGCGGATAATAACACATCGCCAACAATAGTGCTCATCTCAGTTTCAAACGTGCGACTGCCGGCCTCCCAGCGGGCGCGTTCAGAAGATAGACTTCCTAGTAGCGTCATGCTCCTGTCAACTTTGCTTTGAACGCGTTCCATCTCAGACTTGATTGATTGTGTTTCACTGATAAGCAGAGCATATTCCTCCTTGTATCTCTTGATACTAGACTCCAATTCGGCAATCATTTCAACCATAGTGGCTGCTTGTTGCTTGGTTTGTTCGGCTTGGTTTTCAAGAGACTGGACTTCATTTCGTAATGGCTCCACGCGGTCGAGAATTTCAGAAAAAGTAATTTGCGCGATAACCCATTTGACAACTGGTCCACATGCTTTACTTGCGCGATTGACAGTCTCATAATTGTAAGAAGGTCGACTCAGATACTCCTTTTTCATAAGTTCTCGAAGCTGCTTCGTAAGTTGTCGATTTGTATCAAAACCTAGGATCCTCTGTTGGAAATTGTCTTGACGAATGATACCTTGAACCGTACGCCAGCTGTCCACCTTATGGCCAAGAATAGTACAAGCAGACTCCATGGCCAATTTGACAGCCTCTGGTGGATTTGCCATAGCACGAACCTCTTGCATTTGATTACGTCGAATGTTGTTGACAGCCGCTTGGGCTTCCAAGACAGCTGGCTCGGCATTTGCAAGGTCAGCCAGCACGACGGATCGCCGCTGCTCGATATTTCGATCTTGCTCAGCCAATGCCGCTTGAATCTCGATCGATGCAGCTTTCTTCTGCTCGGCCTCCTGCTGATCTGCTACCATTCGCCTAAGCTTTTCATTTGCTTCGGCATTTTTGGCCTCTAGCTGTCCTCGTTTTATCGCAAGGCTTTTGCGTAGCTCCTCCACTTGCGTTACAGTGTCGCGCAGCTTGTCAAGGCCAACATGCAGATGGCGCTGTTGCTCTTCTAACTCATCACGTTTTTCTGAGAAAAGGCGGACATAATGATGAAGGCTGGTCGTTGCTTTCGTCAGATGGAACTCGTGAACTAACGGAAAACAATGGCTCACAAATCCAGGTAATGTCGAGGTGTCACATAATTGTAACGGCCTTGGCGTCGACTCAATCGGGTGTTAATCTGATATAGGGTCTGGTGGACATGAACCAGAGCGTTCACAACAGCTGTACGGTGTACGGGGGGCATTTCTAATTGGCGGTATGCAATAGGAAAGTGCACTGGTGGCGCGTATGAAGAAAGATCCAGATCAAGTGTACGCGTGAACTCCATGCCAACCTGGAAAAAAGCCTGGTCATTCCAATCACCAAACCAGTCTAGAACGCATCGATTGAACAACGCGGGTGATGTTGCAGCCCGAGACGCCAACCCGTTCTCGGGTGGGTTCATAGTAAATACTACATGTAGATTTCTGGCGACTTGTTGTGTAAACCAGCGATAAAGCTCTTCATGGGAATCTAGCATTAAACCGTCACGTTGAGAGCCCTCCTTGCAAGCAGTCATGAGAGCAGAATGTTCATCCCCTTCGAAGAGACCAGGTACCTCAGCGTTAGCGAGAAGAGTGTTCATACGTTCGAGGAAACCCGAGTCTAAAACGTTTGACTCGTCCATAATGAAGCAAATCTTTTCCCCTTTAGTTCCAGCACGCCGTAGTACTGTTCGTAAGTCGTTGTCAAAGTCGTCTCCGGTATATTTATTAGAAACCTTGATTTGAAATATGCTTAAACCGTTCATCCAAGCAACGAAACGAGACAATGTCGTCTAGGATCAAATATCAGTTTAACCAAAGCACGAAGTCATCCCACCTGTGACTGACCTTCCCGCTGCCACTTACTCCTATCAAAAGAAGGTGGCCTTGAATTTGTCGGAAGACACGGTCAATACGCAATACATGGTCCAAAACATCATTAAATAACACTAAAGGGACGTCCAGCTCCTCTTCGTGAAAGATGCGAAGACGGGCTTTAGTGTATTCGCGCAACTGCGTGCGATCAACAGGTATGTAATTCTTAGAAGTCCAATTGGAGAAGAGGATAGGCCTTGCCAACGCTTCGTCGCGGTTTATCGTTGGAAAGTTTTCCATCGCGACGCGGTCGATGTTTTCATCTGTCCACTGCTTTTCTCCCTCAGTGACGAGGCGATCCTGGAAAAGGCGTAGAGCTTCATGCGCCCAGACCCGGATGAGGCCTTCTACCGAAAGCATATCTAGAGGCTTGATAGCTTCGTAAAGTCCGCGCACCCATCTCGTGAGCTCTCGAGGGCTGTACACGTAGTGCGCCTGGACATCGGTAGTGAATCGCTTTTGAGACGCCAGGTAAAAAGTTACCATAGCGTCGGTGAGAGGTTCCGAATAAGCACGGAGGTTAGGAACAACTTTGAGCATGGCACGGTTATAAGTACCATAAATCTGCTTCAAGGAAACTTCTCCAGGGTAGTCAACCATAACGAGCGGTGCATGTCGAAGGAAGCGGTGGCTTAGCGGAACACGACCGGGATCGGTTGGGGGATTACATGCTCCGACAAATTGAATACGTTCTAGCTTAACCCATGCCATGTCGGTAGTCCTATAATAGCCACCGGATTCGACAAGTTGGCGAAGAAAGGAAATTACCCTCTGGGTCCCATACTTATCTGGTGCTGGCAGATTTATCTCGTCGCAAAACACGACTAACCAACGCCCAATCTGGACTGGAGCAAGGACGACACCGCTTGGGGTCTTTCGATATTCGCAATACTGTTCAAATGTCTTCAGGATGAGTTCTGGAGTTGTGGCACTGGAAAAGTTCAGTCCAACAACTTCCATATCAGGAAGTTTGCGCAGTGCGCTAAATAATGTCATCGTCTTTCCTGATCCAGGAGGGCCGCAGAGCATCAGAGGCTTGTGTTCTGAGAGCCATGAATATAAAACCTCCTCGTGACGTACAGTATCCATAGTAGGCACGACGACGTCTGATGCCGTGACTGCATGAGCCTCGATCTCTATAATGGGAACTTTCGACTGCCAACCTATCCACTCCCCCGAGGCTACTTGAACATCGAAGTCAAGAAGAGATGTGCCGGGAGCGAGTGGGGGCAAGTCGACACCAGTACGTCCACTTAGGAATTCACCCATTTCAGCCCGTAGATCCAATTTGGCATCGCCTGAAAAGGCCCAGATGATACTAATCAATAATCTTTTCGTAACATACTGTTCCACGCGTTCGCCGCCGAGGGGGAAGTCCGAATGTTGATTGTTGTAGTCGATTACATTACGCACCGTCTTGTTGATCAATGAAAACAAAGTATTGAGCGCGCGGGTTGATGTAAAGTCCATAATGTGCTCGATAGATTCCGCAAATCCCAAGGCAATAGTAACAAGACCATCCTCTGCAAAGTATGGTTCCAAGATCAAGCCAATACTGCGTTGCACAACGAGATTGGGGGATATAGATGACTCCGTGGATAGGGTATCTGTGCGACGAGAAAGATTCTCCTCGTCGTCTGCATCTAAGGCTACAGCCGCCAAAGTATTAAGATAGTGTCGGTAAACCATGGGTGGATCAATGACATCTTCACTGAACCAAATCATTCCACAGCGGCTGACCGTGGCCAAGGTGGCATATTTAAGGTGTTCGACTTCGAACATGATGCGCACATTTGGGGGGAGGTTCAAACGTTCACCATTGGGAAGGGTTAGAAGTTTGTTGTCATCCAAGACACTGACGAGGTTGCGTAAGTATTCACGTCGGTAGTACGATGCATCACAAACCTGTTCAAGTTCTCTACCCATTCAGGATCAACGTCTCCATCAAAAATAATCCAATGCCTCTTGCTACTTTCGCCTCGTACATCGTCGACAATTTTTCGCAAAATATGGGTGAATAGGCCGTCGTTCCATTCGCGAGTTGTACGGTCCAAAGTACCATACAGTGCATCTTTGTGCATGGCCTTCGGGTCAATAACGTAAGAAACACCTTCTGTCCCGTCTAATCGTTCCAAAGCAGCCATGAGAACCTGCCAGGCATTCGTCTTGCCTGTCCCTGAAGGTCCAACCATCATTAAACCATGCTGAATTTTTTGTATCTGGTAGAGCTGGAGTATCTTGGCGATCCAACGTTCGCCAACAACTAATCTACGTTCTGCACATACTTTGATGATCTGTTCACGTAAAGCATCTAGATCAACTGGGAAATAATCGACACCCGGGAACACGTCCGCGAGCAAGCTGCACAATATTGAGCAGCGGAAAATGAGCAAGGGTGAGGCACGTACCTGGTCAACAACGGGACATCATCGGCTACTAACTTGGGAACAATGGTCTCCGTGACACTTTGAATCAGGATCACCTGTTCGGAAATACTATCTGATAAGCCTCCTGTATAGCCTTCGTGATCGTCGCCTGCAGCACGGATGGATTGCAACCGTTCGCGTTTCAATATACCGGCACTGGCTAGCACGGCTTTCAGAGCTCGAAGTCCAAAATCATAATGTGGTTGAGAGGACAGCTGTTCAGAACAAAGGTTAAAGAATGGGACTATCTTAGACGCCAATGTCTCTGCAGTACGGAATCCCTGAGAAAACAGCATAACTTGGGCTATCAGTTCCCGGTCAGGTCGAGTCATTGCCATACTGATAAATTTTATTAGAATACGTCACTTCGTCCAAGGCAGACAAAAGAACTCACGGACGAAATAGTTTAGTCAGATTCGGGGGAAGCGTAGAACGACCAGCATAGTTGGGGTTAGTCGTGATGAATATGCCTGTAATAAGGATCTTAATACGTTTAATCTGCCAGTCAGCACGTAGCAACAAACCAATGTTTTGGTTGATCTTCAGGCTCTTTCCGACAAGCTCAATCTCTGTATTGGGATTCTTGGCCAAGGACGCCAGGCCCTGTTGTATGCTTTGAACTTGTTGTGAGACCGCGCTCAGAATTCTTTCTTCGAGGCGATTGAACTCGTCAAAACATCCCCAAGCTCCTACTTGACACAACCCGACGAATATACGGCCCATTGCCTTAAAGTCGAATGTTTCATCACAACAAAATACGAGAACGAATCGCCCAAGTTGAACGCCTAATGCTTTCACCGACTCTGTCTTGCCTGTGGATGAAATTTAAATAAGTCCCTCAGATGTCATATTGTTCGACATACCAGTACCGGCAGGACCAAAGGGAGAGCCCCCAAGCTGACTATCTAAGGCCTGGGTCAAAGTGAGATAGCACCTGTCAGTTAGTGGAGTCTGAACCAATCTATCCGTGACCCCAAGGTACTCCCACCCATAAGGGAATTCAGCATTAGCAAGGTTAATTTTAAGTCTGTTCAACGGGCTGTCAAACTTTCCGTCGAGGTCGAGGTAGAATCTCATTTGATATAGCCATGGGAATGCTTTGTTATCGGTGATATGTTGCGCGATAAGAGTTCGTGTCACATCGCGTTGATGTACCAGCTCGGTGATGAGATGTTCACATTTCCGGCGGGTGATCGGAGAAATTTCTGTCAGAACAATGTCTGCAAGAAAATCAAGGCCTTGTCGCACAGTGTTTAACGGCCCATCCAAAGGCTGCACGGTAGCGAGGGATTGTTCAACTGCATTCGTCCATGCGACCTGAATTGCAAGTGATACCATTTGAGCGGGGTATTTCTCGATCCATGGAATGAACCGGTCAGCCGTTAAAGGGATGTCTGTGCTGTAAAATGCTTGTAACTCCGTGACTGCATCACAAAGCGATTGAGCAAGGGAAACCCGCATTTGGGACTCAATTTTTGCGAGCCAGTCGTTGATCTTGGGGAAGTCTTTAAGTAGAATGGGTTCCTGGAATATGACCTCTTCGCCTTCCCTTGAAGCCATGCCTTGTATCTGTGAAATATCCTCGTCCAAAACCAGAGTAGATATTCCAGCAAACATCTTCTTAAGGTGTTTCATGATCCTTAGAATGTCTTTACTATTTCCAATTATCTCAAGGAGATCCTCGTCGCCAACGAAGTAGAAGCGGGGGAATGAAGCGCGTTCGCGTTCCAAATACTCTCCTAAAGCCTTCTGGATCTTGTTCAGGAGGTCAGCGAGCCTTTCGAGACTCTTTTGAATTCCTTGAATGTTTAATACGTCAACCACAAAGGGCGATTTGTACACCTTCTTCATCACTGTGAGAAATTCGGTGTTGATATTCGCGAAACGAGCGCTCTCGACGGGAAGAAGATGCTTGATGTCTGCACTGCCTGAAAAGATTCCTTCGAGATATACCCACTTGTGCTGCACTTCGATCCAAACGTCTGACAGAAGGTTAGTATAATAAATGTTTCATCCCATACCAATGCGCACCAAATAATACATGGATGCGATTCAATCGTTCTTCCCAGGACGCAGCCTAAGATGAAAATAAAGCGGGCAGTTTAAAGAGTGTGGCATTACTGACCTCCTCTTCAAAAACTGATTCATCGTATGAGCATGCTTACTAATCGGGATTTATGAGGGTGATTATCACCTTTATAGTATGGCGACAATTTCATTGCCACTAGAGAATTCAAGTTCTCGCTACACTTGGTGAATAAATCTTCCCAGCCACTTCATCCAAAATAGGTCAGACGGAAATGCACTGGACAAGACAGAGCACATCGCACCGAATTAGACGACACTTGTTTTGATAGTTCACAAGGTCAAGGGTGTAATTAGTCCAGGTTTCCTTTACCTGTTTAATATACTCTTCAAGTGCCATCTGCAAATGGGGCAAAATAATGAACGGCGTGACTAAAAACCAACACATCGACAAACCTCTCCTTGGGCTTGAATGATGACCTCCTTGATCAGAGTCTCATTCTTCTTTAGGTCTAGGTCGTAGACATGGCCAAGGTTCATTCTAATTCAAGTTAAAGGAGGAAACAGCTTCGACGATGAGAGCGTACTGAGAAAGATTGACAGCAGCCGGGAGACGTAGGACTTTAAACAATTGTCTCCAGTGTCTTTCCTTCAAGGCTTCAGACTTCAACTCTCCCACAATTACGTTAGATTTGAGCAGCCCCCTCAATACGTCTTGAACGTATTCAAAAGCTGCGTACTGCCGCATTCGCGTCGGCATCTCTTTGGTGCTGGTCAACAGTCCATCGATATGCTGTCTAAGCTTCCTAGGTTGCACCGTAGCCCAGGCGCTCTCCCTGAGCTCGCCAATCTGGCTCCAAATACCTGAAAGCGCGGTCCAAACAGCCTTCAAGTCTTTGAGTTCTTCAAAGACAGGCTCGAGTCGTGTGTGGCGGACGAGCTCCAGGTCAAGAGCCTCCTTGGCTCGGCAAACAAGATCATACTCCTCTTGAATACGTGTCAGTTTGCCTTCAAATACGTTAATTGTATTCATGGCTGTATCTGCCCGCATGTTCCCTTGAACAGGACGCGTCTGTTCCCACTCTTGCAGAATGTCGCCTATTTTGTTTTCGACAATCTTGTCCTCCGCGACAATCTTCAATTGAAGACCAGCTATGCATAATGATCAACGAAGACCCAGTATCTGGCATTAATGCGCACCTAGCTGTTCCTGAATGGAGTCACTCTTTCGCTTCAGAATCTCATTATACGCGCTCCATTCGCCCCTCAGCTGATCACTGTACAACCAATCGTCAGGAAATTGATATCGAAACCTTTCTAATGTCTTCTCTCCGTTGGCGCAAAGTTCTATCATTGGTCCCCATGTTTTCGTCTTTCGTTTGAGGTCTTGCACGAATGTGATAAATGTCACAGCGGCAGCCGTCGAAGAATTCGATGGTGCGCCAAGAACCTATGACAGTAGTTTTGGTGTCAAAAGTAGGTTAAACTACCCTTGAGCATTTTACTAACCTCCATGACTAGTCGAGGCTGGTAGACCTGGTAAGACGCGGTCGTCGCTCGTGTGGGCTGGGTTTGAAACGCGTCGCCACACTGCAGACCATATCCCTCATTTCTGCCCAGCCTTCCCATTCCTTTCCTCGTACCATTCTTGTCCACCATGTCAGGCCGCCAACAGCGTGTGATGGTACAACCCATCAATCTCATATTTAAAAACTTGCAACAAGTTTAAACCTTTCTTTTTCGTACACCACTACATCTCTAATTTGGTTTGCGCACTGTGTACAGCGAACAAAAATTTCAGTGTGGTTATATGACAATATTGAAATGCGAATAGAGGGTAGAATCATTGTGGGCCAACTCTCCTTGAGCTGTGGACCCCATAGCGCCAACGACCCTCAAAAAGCTAATGGCTCTGTCCACAGGGCTTCGATGAGTTCATGAATCTAGTGATCGACGAAGCAGAAGAAGTCTACGTGAAAGATGCAAAACCGCGAGTATCGCTAGGTGAGTCAGCTTAATCTGCTCTTTCTGCCCAAATTGAAAATAGTAATAGGCAGAATCCTTCTCAAGGGAGACAATATCACTCTAATCCAACAAATAGTATGAATGTAGAAAATGTATAATGGTGTGACGCTATATATGTCGGATATATGTGAATATGATGTCAAGAAATTTTGGGTCTGTCCAGCGAAGGTCTAAATACTGTGTCGCGGTTGACTGCTCTAGGATTTACCTCTTAAAATGCCCATGGAGCGTTACCAGAGACGGCATCCTAATTACCTTCCTCGTTCTTCGATTACAGCCTTTAACACATCCAATCTTGTTCTCATCTTAGGCCTGCGGTATGCGATCGATTCAAGCATGAATACTAATCAGTAGTAGTAGTAGTTTACATATCTGATTCTGACTTACACATCCAATAGTTTGGTCTCCAGTGCCTGTTTCTCCTCCTGTAATGCTAGCCGTTGCTCCGCATTAAGCTTCATGCTACAATTGTGTGAGATGGCATAAAAATACAAATACTCAAGGAACGACTTACAAGACATATCCTCCTGGAGCAAGCGAACGTCGCCGTTAGTTCCATTACAAGTTGAGGCTATTCGAGCGCACCTAAACCATCATAATGAAGAATGTGGGAGTGGTATCGCCACAATGAGGGTCTATGAGAAACAGTGAGTAGTGTGATGCCTATATTTGTTGCATGTTCCATCATGTTCATTTCGAGCTCCGGGGGGACATGAGATGTAGCCTCGTCCAGAACAGCGTACTACGAAACCATTCTAGTTAATGTATCGCATTCAGCCCAATAAATGGATGGTTCTCGCCTTCGGGTTGTGGTAGAATAATCGGGCCCATGCCATCTTCTGCTTGTCACCTCCACTTAATGCGTCTCTCCACTCCCTGGCCGCATCCCAACCGCCCTCGCGCTCTACAATATGATCCATTTCGACTGTAGCAAGAATAGATAGTAGGTCCTCATCCGTTACGCCACCTGTAATAGACATTAATTGCTTATAGAAGAGCAATTTCGAGGGTAATTACGATGTTCCATTTCTGCTTTCGAATGAGGATAGATGACTTGATCTCTCAAAGTACCAAGGGAAAGATAAGGACGTTGGGGAATGAGAATAAATTCGGAAGCTGCTGGCTTTCGAACAATCCCAGCTAATGTAGATAGATTTGAACACCGTGACGTGGCCTCGTTCATTGCACATACCATATACAGGCCATAGACCGCCTAAAATTCTGAAGAGAGAGGATTTCCCGCATCCTAGCAGACGCAATGTCAGTCAGGAGAAACAGTTATATCTTGCAAGCTCACCATTAGGACCAACAATCAGCAGATGTTCCTAAAAATTAATGGAGATATGATCATCGATTTGAATCATAAGGTTTCATAATGTTTCATGACGCTCACCCCTGGTTTCACGTGAAAGGATAATGATCTAACTAGGATGTCACCATTTGGCGTCACCACCGGAACATTTTCGAACTGAATGTCTTCAGAATCAATTATCTTTCCGCGACCGCTCAGCACTAAAACGGATAGTTTGAGCTTCAGAAATACGCAGGCGAACATGTCACATGAAGAAGTCTCACGCTTGGCGTTTTCCTCTAATAAGGCACTGCTAACCATCGACTTGTCGAATTTGCCCTTACGTACGTTTCCCATTGTTTCGAACAGAAGAGACACGCGGGCCGTATAACCTGCTAACTCCGAAAGCTCTAGGCTGTTGTGAGACAGTATATTGTGGATGATAAAATCAAGTCCCTACCTTTGTAAGAGTACATAACCCTTCCAAGGGCATCTGAAGAGGAGAGTAGAAGGCGCCGGTTTGTGACGAAGCCTGGAAATCGGTACACTGCTAAGCCCGCGCCATATGAAACATAATTTAGTTTAACCTTCAGTACGACCTCCCAGATCCAAGGCACCGACACCGGGCACTTTGAGGAACACGGGAATAGCGCAGATACACAACTATTGCAAAGTGAGGTGAGGAGAACCATATCGATTGGAAGACTTACCCCAAAACTCCCCCAAAGCCACCTTAACTGCTGGTCAGGAAGTTTCAGATACATTAATCTACAACTCACTTAATGATACCCTCCTCCACAATGCCATGAAGTAGGCGTACACGCAAAACGCGATTAGCGTGTTTCACCAGTTCAAAGTAGTCACGGTCAATGAGCATCCTTTCTGTATCTTCACCGCCGAAAAACGCAACTTCTTCTGCTGATTCCATCAGCCGCGAATGCGAGTGTCGTACAGCACCAGAGAGCGCAGCTTCTTGTGCTGTATACATTCCAAACGGAGGTGTGAGGGTTCGTACTGAGAAAGCTATGATGAGTTTGTTTCCGTAGCAAGGCGTGTGACATACACAAAGCCGCAGACCCTTGAATCAAAACCGTCAAAAGAATGAGACCTTCCGCACCAACATTTTGAGAGAGCTGGTAGTTATACAGAATAACATCTAGGATTGGCTTTGCTAGGTTGGCATAGATGGCAGCTAAGTGATTGGAAAACCGTTGTATATCCACTGTCATCATCCTGTGAACGATGAGATAAGTTGACTAAACTGCACCCAAAGAACATACTGGTCTGGATTCTGAATCCTATCATCAAGATTCGCTGTTCCATTAGGGAGTCAGCCGTGGTTCAAAGAGGTAAAGAGTATTAAGTACCCATCTTGTAATACACTTTCTCCTGGTCTCCGTCCTCCCCGAGGTATTGGGTCATGAGTTCTTTGGTAAGACGTGTACGATAGGCAATTGAGAGCTTGTTTTGGATATAGTTGAGCCAGCTATTCGTGGCAGTCGCGGGAATGGCAACCAGTATCCACCGAAATATATTCCAGAGAAAAGCTGTGGGTTGGGCGCGAACAAGTGACGCTACTATCCTGGCCACAAAGGTAAGTGATTGTGATATTCTACCTTCATCACTCACTTTCCGTCTAGTGCTGCAACATAGAGAGATATCGCTGTTCGAAATACAAGCAAACTGGAGTGCATCGCGAGAAGAAGAGCCTCTTTTGACCTCAGATTTGGAATGACTATGCGTAAGATTCCTGACAACCGGGAGTAGAACACAGCGTCCACCTGCAGCTGTCAAACACAAATTCCTATGGCTAAAGAAAGACTAACTGCTACTCTAGGCTGCTTTCCTGTGAATTTAGCTGTTTCAGCAGCATCTTCTCCACCTGTTCTTCTATGCTTGAGACCTTTGTTAGGACCTGAGCTGAGGCCTCGATAGCATGAAGAGACGAAATAGACGACACAAGCAATATTAAGAATTCTCTGCACAAGTGGTCTATGGGTTGAATAGATTGTGGCATACTTGCGAATTAATTCAGCATTTGGGCGACGTAGAGTGAACAAGGCCATGCTGACATAGCACGTGATTTTCATAATTACGTCATTCGTAAATATACTATGAAAGACAACTAATTTACATAAATAATGGTTTCTACCCAGTGCAAGAATATATAACAGCGACACCAGCAAGTCCAAGATAGCGGCAGCTTAACTTTCAAGCGGTCGATCCGGTGGCCCAAGCTCAGGTTGAGGAAGCAAGCAAATTGGAGATCGCAGTGAATAGTCACATAAGAACAACGTAACATAGCAATGAGACCATCAAGCTCCCAGAGCGGCAGACCCAGAGTGGGCGATACCCTCGACGCTAAAGACTAAGGCAAGAATTGGATGTACTTTTATTTTCCCAAAAACGGTGGAGTGACGAGATCGCTTGTTCAGTGTCAGAAGACATCGAACTCAAGGCCTTCGGGAATAAGGACTAGGGTCAGAATCGCGTCCAGAACGTGGGGGATAATCTCTATCGCGTGGTCCACCCCCCATAGGGGGTCTGCCCTGAATAGACGACCCAAGGTTGGGATAACCGCCAGCGAAGCCTCCAGGTGGGGGTGGATAAGCTGTCCCAGAATATCCCATTGGAGGCGGCGGAGGGCCGGATGAATAGGATCCAGATCTAGCCACCGGACTTTGAGATCGACGGCTTAGCATTCAATAGTATTAGGCTCATGGCAATAACCAAGGAGGAACAGCGTCTTACCGGTATCTTGCTGCACCGGATCCATCAATGGGACCGCTAGCTCGCCCAGCATCAGAATAACGAGCACCAGGTGGTGTTGTAGGTCGACCACGGTAATCTGGATGTTGAGGATACTCTCTACAAGAAAACATCGTCAACATTGATATGAGAGGCGTAAAAATCGGGAACCTCGAAGGAATAGCTTTATCATAATCTTCGCGGCCCCGAGGTGGTGTTCTAGACCTTCCACCACCAACCGGAGGAGGGTAAGGAGGGTAACGATCGGTAGGAGGTAATGTGGTTCTTTTTTCGTAGCCACCACGAGAATCATAGATCTCCCTTGGAGGCGGAGGGGGCACGTAGCTAGGTCGAGGGATGTAATCAACCTCAGCGTAGTAGCCTGGACGATTATCGTAGCGAGAAGGAGGAGGGCCCTTGTAGTCACGTCTATAGTCGTCAATGTCGCGGGATGTCCGAGGTAAAGGCCCAGCAGGGAAATCGCGATAGTCTCGGAGGTCTCGGGGTGGAGACGGAGGTCGATCTCTTACTCTGTAGTCGCGTACATCTCTTGTGGGAGGCGGATAGTCGTACGTATAACGTGAATCTCTTGCAGATGGGGGTGCACGATAGTCTTCGCGGTAGGGCGAATAACCTCTGGATGGTGGTGGTGGTGCAAATTCTCTAGGAGGGTGGGAGACTCTATCTAACAATGTAGCTTCAGATTTGCCACGATGTCCCCTGAGAACTAGGTATGAGAATATGACGAACATCAAGGGTAAAAACATACACTGTCACAACATGGTTGGGACATTCTCTGATCGACGGCAACGTCAGGGAACGGAAATAACATGAACATATAGATTCACCTTGCCCAATGTCCCATCTGCCCACATTTGAAACAAGCACCTGGCTCTCCAGGAAACTTTGCCGTTCGTCCCCCACCATGTGAAAGCTCCACACGTATTTTGTTACCCATGAAATAACCTTCATGATACTTAGCAACGCTTTCTTCGGCGGCGTCTCTATCGACAAATTCCTGCACCAGTGTTGTTCGGTAAGCGACACATGAAGCAACATAAACGGCCTTAAAACACATACAACAAATCCAAACCCAAGTCTATGTTGCATGTGAATGACAATTGACTCCAAAAAGAACAAGAAACGTCCAGCTCACTTCAATTCAATGGATGCAATTCGACCAATCTTGCCAAAGCAGCTTTGCAGGTCCTCCTGACGTGTATGTTCTGGTAGACCCCCTACATAGACTTTGTTTGGCTGTAGAGCACCACAGGGATGGAAAATATGATAAACCAGAGAAGACGCATGAGCCCAGATTCAAGTGATCAAAAAGCAACAGAGAGGGAGAACACCACACCCAGGACAAGCAAGGGAGCATAATGGAATGTTTTAAGCACCTTAATCTGTTTTTCACGGTAGATGGTACCAGTTTTTGCCCCAGGGACACCTAGGTCTGGCCCTCCTGCAGTCTTGGAGGGTAGGAGAGGCCCCGGGTCCTCTAACTCGCTAGTAGCGCTTCTAACGCCACCATTCTCAGCACGTACGGTGTTTACGCCATCGTGAGCATCGTTCATATGAACATTATCCGTCTCGCTAGTGGGGTCCATAGCCCATGAATCTTGAGCTTGAGGGTTGGAATGGTCGATGGGTGTTGGAGAGGACATGAAGGTTTAGGAGCAGCCTGAGGTTCCCACGATTCCGGACTGGGTAGCAAGCGCCCAAGACTGTGTCAAAGCCACCCTGCGCTGCAGGTACTGCCTCTGCTGCAAAACGTTCTCTCATCCCATCTCCCGCCCTTTTCTTTATGCTACCTTTCTTGTGAGGGACTTACAACTGAGTCCTCCGACAGTTTGTGATGCGTCAATGACTTCTTCCAGCACGACTGGCGTGAATGCTTTTGTCCCAGTGCCACTCACAAGCGATGCTACATTATACATAGTGACAGAATAGGGATCAGCAAAATCGTCCCTTTGCATCGTAGCATCCACCCCGCCACTGATTACTTCTTCACCTCTGAGAAATATTGCAAGTCCCTCGCTGCACATCACTGTCACTTGTGCGCGATGGGCGACGCATACATACAAGGCAACCGTATATAGACACCTAGACACCTTTTTTCGCTCGTCTCCTGTGACTCTCAATGATTCAGAGATCCCATTATCTCCATTATCCCTTTCTATGCGTCAGATCTTGGAGGGCCATAGCCCGGACTCCTTACAGCGGAACATCATAGACTAGCATAGACTGCACCATAGACTAAGAAATAGTAAGGGCACAAGTAAGTAAATGGTCTTTGTACGATTAAGTAATATGGAATCAACTAAGGAGTGACAAGTACAAGTCAATGCTTCATACTTAGGACATGATTAAAACACAAGTCCGTCTTCCATGTCCAAACGAGTAGATAAGGGTCCGAGATATTATGCAAGAAGTGTCCATAAACCTCCAAAGAATGCACCGAGGGTCATAAAAGCAACCCCAAACACACTCTGAGCACTGGCAAAGATGGCAAAAGAGCCCGTCGCCGCATTATTCTTGGGGCTAGAACTACCTGAAGTCGATGTAGAGGATCCTCCGGTGCCAGAACCTGCAGGGGCAGTTGGAGTAAACGTGGCGGCTACGTTAGAGAGGCATGAGGTCGCAGCAGCAGCCACCGCAGATGACGCTGGTGGGTTAGATACTATGGTGGCATTTCC
Organism: Ramaria rubella; assembly: GCA_015039355.1. Lineage (NCBI taxonomy): Eukaryota > Fungi > Basidiomycota > Agaricomycetes > Gomphales > Gomphaceae > Ramaria > Ramaria rubella. Next base: position 645,732 of record MU134296.1, on the reverse strand, counting down.
AGAAAAGTCACAGGATTGAGCATTGCGGTTCGTGATCTCATAAAAGGCTGAGAAAACGTAATCCAGCTTCGTTACTAGAATCATATTCAGTTGTTCGATTCAATGTAGTTGTGGATATTGAGTGGCATACCAGGGTCACAAAACGACAAAGCACCGTACTGTCCGGAAGAACCCGAACCACCTATGGGAGAGCAACTTCCACCTTGCTGTCCAAACAACGAACAGGCTGTATCTGTCAATGTGCCGATGACAGCGGCCTCATTAGGGTTATTAGTCTCTTTGAAGTTGCATGTAAATGTGTTTTGGGCGAGACATTGGCAGGCTGCATCATCGGGAGTAGGCGGGAGCGATGAAGAAGCTAGAAATGTTGAATTCGGCTGAGGGCACGCTGGAAACTGAGTTTGACCAGCTGTGGATTGGCTAGGGCTGTTGATAAACGTAACATTCGCATATTGGGCCTGCAGCCGAGTGAAATCATCGGATGTTGTCACAGTTGTGTTGTCGGGGGACAGTGTGATCATGCCAAAGCCGCCCTGTGCGGGGAAATACGAAAAGGCTAAGCCACCTGACCAGTTGGGTACCATTTGTTCACCAAACAAAGCCTGCACTTCGGTCCAAAGACGAGGTGGAGAAGTATTGCATCCAAACTCGCTGAAATATGCCGGAATGTTGAGATCGGAAAATTCTGCATTTGTTTCCGCATATGCACTTTGAAAGTTAGAATCACCGCACCACTCGCTGGATTGGATACTTGAGCGTTGGATCGAGGTAAAAGTTGTGAGGATATCTTACTAATTGTTGAGGCCAAACAAATCAATGGATGTTGCGTCTGAATCACAGCCCAGGTAGTGCGCCAACGGATCCTGAACTTTGGGTTGGACTATGATTTGTTAAAATCCAATAACAAGTTGTATCTCACCCGCCATGTCGATGGTCCGTCGGTAGAAGCATAGCCCACTAAAGGTTTTGTCAAAACGTATACCACAACAGAGCTGTGACATGGGTCTACCAACCTAGCGCAGTTGACCCTTTAGATTTGAGATATGCTTTCACGTCTCTCGCTGCCGCTTTTATGTATGGTGCAGCAGCAGTGATATTCGGCATTGTATCAGCTTGAGCAACGATCTCGTTGCCAACGTTAAATGCAAGCACATTGTCGTATTTAAGAAAAGCATTGACAGTGTTGAGATAAAGATCCAGTAGGTTCGTTGTCCAAGACGGATCGGATCGGTCAATGGACCCGTTGACAGGGAGGGAAAGATCAATTCTGGTCTGCTAAGTCAGTATGAGGTACACCGAAGTATGAGTATCACTCACATAGCGTATATTCCAGCACCACTGAAGGCTTGCATACATGAATCGTGGTTCAGCGACGAATTCACTGAGTATGCACGAATACTGTTGACACCCAACTGCTTCAGGAATGGCAAGTCTCTAGTACATCCAGCCGAGTCGGCCAAAGGATCTAAAATAAAAAGATTAACAGAAAGTAGCCAAGTTAGTAGATTGAACATGCCTACGAAATTCGTAGGTTCCGGAAATGCGTCGTTGGTGTCGTTGGCAATAGTACCTAGGAAAAAGTTAGGTCACAAACGTGTTATATATGAATAAAACTATACCTTGTTGCTGGTAAGCAATACCCTTGATATAGAAACGTGTACCATCCTCCTGATACAGGTATCTTCCACCAACAGTAACGTTGGGAAGGGCGAACGCCGTAGAGGCAACCCCCGCCAAAACGGCGAGTATTTTAGGAGAAACCATAGTGATGCTTGTTTGCAATACACAAGACCGGGAAAACAAGAGGGGAGTAAGAGTGCTCGGAGGGACCAGGAGGGAGAGAAAGAAAGCTAAACTGCGTGTAACCTATATGATGCGCCGTGCTACCCACAGGCCGCAGCACGTTATAAATAGCTTATGTAAATAGGCGCGGGTAAATTAACTCTTTGCAGCTCGTCTGATGTATATTCTTCTATATCTGCTAAACATGATCCGCTAAAAGGTCCATGTACTTATCCTCTTCCTGAGACCGCACCTGGCAGTCCAATACACATCTTCGACTCGTCAAAAGTCGTGAACGTCAATTGAATCATGTCATGTCCATTCCTATGGGTTGAACCGTGTCCGATATGTGTGACAACTGAAATTCGTCAGAATGTAGCATATGGGTGAAGTGAATAAGAGATTTTCGTACCTTACAATGTATGGTAAAAGAGAAAGGCATAGAGCAATAAACGAAGCCCAAAGCAACCAGAGGCCTGACCCAGGAGATACCTCGATGCCTAAAGGAACTCCAGATTGCACCTGTAATATGTCAGACGTGAATATGATCCATGGAATGAGCCATACCTCTAAATTGTTAATAGATTGAATCTGCCGGATTATAGCTGTCCAAATGGACGCGGCTATAAGCAGTAGGACGGTCCCTACCCCAGCAAAAACTGAAGCAGCCACAAAAGTCAGTGAAGACGTTGGAATACCGCTGGAACGCTGTAAGTTTCATGCTCTCGATCGGACATAGGTTTAAAGCTCGCCTGATCATGGCTAGTACTGTACACAGTGTACCGATGAAAAGGAGATAAAACGAAGCTGTGGATGAGGTCTCCAAAAATGAAGTGTTGCTGAAAGTTACATTTTGCTGGGTCACTATAAATCGTGTTTGAACGGTATAATTGCTTGGGACGTCCGCCAAAATTGAATCAAAGGGCGCGAATTTGCTCCCAAAAGTACTGTTTGAGCAGCTTCCACCTGGTATATGTTCGTAGGCACAGTGCGAGTAAAGGCCCCAAGAGTACAGCTGACGGAGACCTTGCTGTCGCTCCAATGGAGCAGAAGCATTGGTAGTGTACAGACCGGGTGTAGGGTCACCTGTGGCCACTGCCAGTCCCATGCTAAACTACGTTAGTGGATATGAAACCAAAAAAAAAGAGGTAGGAAGCTCACCCGTAAGCGGACATGTTAACGGACACCTTCAAAGGGCTGCAATTCAGAAAGAGGAAAAAATCCGACTGTCAGAACGTACCATAGCGATTCCACGGGGAACTGTGGACACGTTGATTTGACCTACCTAATAAGAGCTAAGCCCTAGTGATGGGTCTGTTATCCCGGCCCCCCAACTTACGTGCACGAATATGAGAAGAAGGAGAGAAACGAATCTGTTCAGAGTGATAAACAGAAAGAAATAGCGCGTTTTTGAACACACACGATAGGACTGTTGCTCCTCGAATGCATGTCTCGCCTTTCATAATAGTTTTAGTGGGTATCAGAGTGATGAAGCTATGGTAATTCGACCCGTGAGTCGTGAGCCTCGAGGCGCAAGCGCGACGCGAGTGCCACTGTCGGAAGTTCAATTGACGCTACCCAAGTGCTAAGGACTGTGCCTACATGTACCCTTCAACATCTACAAGGACATGACCGCAGCACTATTTTACATGATCTGAGACGAGCATCAACACTTTCCTCACACTACCATCAAGTTCATAGATATCCGCCATGTCCAGCTCCCCGCCACCAGAACCTCCTCAGCAACCTATGAATCCCCTCGTTGGGACTACCATCGATACCTCTCCCTCCAAATTAGGTCTTTCAATGACTTCTGATGATGGTGGAAGTGATCCATTCGCGGCTCTATTCCCTTCTCCATCTGGAAGCTTCGTGAAACGTACTGTGGAGAGGACAATGGAGAAACTTACTAGGAGTAGCTATCGTCCTAGACCTGAAGATCAGAAAGTTTTAAGCCATAAACGGCTCTTCAGCCTGTCAAAACGACACAAAGGACACGAGCAGGCCACGAGCAGGAGCGAGGGTAAGGTACATCCAGTTTCAGCGCGCTGCTCCTTATTCTCTCTCTTTTTGTTCACTCTCAGAGGAACAACCAGCGCATACTCTCGAACGGAGCGACGATACTCCTGCCACCTCCACGTCTTTGTCACAATCCGGTGATTCCGATGATTCGCCCTTCATACGATCCCCTTCTCCGAGAGACGTTTCGTTGCGCCCCACTAGGCCCACTAGGCCGACTCTATTAAATTTTAGAGGCACCGGTTCTGTAAGTGTCTGATATGATATTGATACTACTTCTTATTTACCACGGACTCAAGATGCGTGCGGGCACACAAACGCTCATACAAGCTCTGCAGGCCATTCCGTGGGAGGAGACTGACCGCGATGACGGAGATGGCGCCTCAGGTTCAGAAGATGAAAGAGCTGATGCAGAAGACGAAGGTGGTAATCTTTTTCTGACATTACCCATTGTACTCGTTATCTAACTCTATATCAGGTCCCGTCTTGGCATCCTCAATACACACCATATACCGCCCAATTGCTCGCATCCGACGTGGGGATACCCCTTTCATCTCCCAAACACCTGGACAAGATGGAGAATACTTTGGCTATAGCCGAGGCCTAGTGGAGCAGGGCCAGGAGCAAGAGCAAATTTTAGAAGAGTTGATTGAGGATGATTTTGAACCCGATAGTACAGCACAAGGATCTTCATTGAAAGACGCAACGCTTGCGCCTCCCGAGGTGAAGACTGAGGAATCCCCCGCGCGGCGAGGGCCTATGCTACGTGCCGGGAGCATGGCTACTGTTCGAGTGCAACGAAGAGCGAAGTTAGCGTTCAAGTTGCAAGAGGTGTTTGAACTCGATGACATAAAGGAAGTGGTTGCAGGTTCGTGGCAATACAATTCATCTTAATACCCTCCGCTTACTGGGAACGTAGAATTGCCATGCTGGTTACTTCGTTCTGTTCGTGAGTGTGCAACGTCCTTAATTTTCTTCCATCCCGCCCAAAAAACCAAACCAATTTCAAAACGACAGTCTTACAAGGTTACCTATACCTTACAAATGCACATCTTTGCTTCTTTGCACACATCCCAGCTCGCGAGGTGAGTTGCTATGTCAGTGTGTTTACCAATCACGAATTAAATAAGCACAAATAGGATCAAATACTCAAGTCAGGCTCACTCAACAAAAAGACTCAGCGCACTAAGCGTTGGACCAAATACTGGTTTGTTTTAAAGAATGATGTCTTGACATGGTATAATTCCTCGTCGGTCAGCTTTCACATCTCTCCTCACTTTATTCGCTGATTGTATATCTTGTGTCTATGATAGGACCCTTATTTTCCTCGTGGTGTCGCAGATTTACGGTATGCTATTTCTTGCGAGGCAACGGGTGAGAAAGGCTTCAAGTTGCGTACCAATGATCGGTCAATTACCCTATCCGCCGACTCGGTTCCCAGTAGAGACGAATGGGTTAAAGCTATACGCAAAGTCTGGCTTCAAGTTCTGACCCATTCATAATTTACTGACACTCCTGGAAAGGTCATCTTTAAAGCGCAAAATATGGGTGAAAGTGTCAAGGTGACTAACTTTGTCTCTTTTACTTCAAGGCATTGACAGATGATTTCATATTGAGATTGCCATACCCTATTCATTGATAGTGGATGTTGAAAAATCCTCAGCAATGGACTTTAGTGAGACTCTCGAAGTGAAAGTGATCGACAAAGGATCAGGCTATTCCGTGGACTCGTACTTTTTCGCATACTTCCAGGATCTGACGCAGGCCCTAGAGCAGATTCGGGAACTTGTGAGATCGTATAAGCACTCCCCAACCGATACAAAATCCCCGGAAGTGAAAGATACCACCTCCCTCCGTGTTGCAAACGTTGAGCATAGCGTTGACAACACAGGGTCATCTATGTCAGCATCCAAAGGCTCCAATTTCAAGTTTACCTCTCTCTTTAAACCGTTTTCAACCAACGATGGTATCGAGCCGATAATTCAAACTGATAGTCGAGATCGTCCCACTCATACAAGCCTGTCATCATGTCCGCCACATGATGATTCATCCTCGTCAGTTAGCACTTTACCTGGAAGACCAGTTCCTCTTCCCCTCGTTCCAGTTGATTCAGAACCATGTGGAAAAGTGTCATCGCAAACAAAGTCCATGCCGGAAGGCATCAAACTGCTACCCACACATACACGAAACGCCTCTTCTGACCATACATACCCGCCTTCCCCTTCGCCTGGACCATTTCCCTTCAAAGAACACCAGGGATCATGGAATGTCAGTGTACCTTCCTGGCTTCGCGCTCCAGGACGTAGAGTCTTTAGTAGCATCAATGTCCTTCAAACTTCTCCATCTTCGGCCACTGATCGAGTGAAGGAGATGTATTCATCTGGTCCCACAGATTCTGGTGACACCAATATGGGATTCTCCATCATCGATGCCAAAGAAGCAGCCGCAGATCCAGATATTGTTGCCAAATTCCGAACTTCGTTCGCTTTGGATGATAAAGAAGCTTTATTGGGATGTAAGTGTTATTTATTGTATCTTAGGCTTGCTAATTCAATGATGCATTAGACATTCCAGGATATCTTTTTCGCGCGCTACCTGTTTCCGGGAAGTTTTATATTTCTACATCCTACTTATGTTTCCGCTCTTCGCAGCCTCTAACGAAGACCAGGGTGAGTTTCTTCTTCAACTTTCTTCTTTGTGTTAAGTATACTCGTTAGATGATAATTCCCATACGGGATATCCTTACCTCTGAGCGGTCCAAAGGGTATCGATTCGGCATGCATGGGCTTGTTGTTATTATCAAAGGACACGAGGAACTGTTTTTTGAGTTTAGCTCAACATCGCGAAGAGATTCGTGTGCCGAGTTTCTAGAGAAGCAACTCGAGTCTCTTCGTGAACGTTTGGCTGAGCATAATCTTTCTCTCCCTCATTCCCCATCATCTGCAAAGCGAGATGCTCTTTTCCTTGAAGAATTGGAAACCAACTCTTTGATCGATAACGAGCCCAATTTTCCGCCGGAGATGCAAACCGATTCCCTCCCCGCTGTGATGTTCACATCCTCTTCATCGACTTTCCTCACTTTCAAACCAAGAGATCCATTACATTTCACATTCCTGACCATTGGATCAAGAGGTGACGTACAGCCCTATATTGCACTCGGGAAACGGCTGCTTCAAGAGGGACACCATGTGCGCATCGCCACACACGGGGAATTTAAGGAATGGATAGAGGCTGTGAGTGCTTTATTTGTTTGGCCACGTGGACTATGTTGACGCCATGTAACAAACAATAAGCACAATATTGAGTTTGCATATGTCGGAGGAGACCCAGCCGAATTGATGCGAATATGTGTCGAAAACGGCATGTTCACAGTCTCCTTTTTGAAGGAAACAGCGGCGAAGGTACGTAACGGTTTTCAATTTCAAACCTGGTTGATTTCCAGAATGCCACTGGTAATTATCACAGTTTAGAGGTTGGATAGACGATCTCTTGAAGACTTCGTGGGAAGCTTGTCAAGGCACCGATGTCTTAATAGAAAGTCCCAGTGCAATGGGGGGGATACATATCGCTGAAGCTCTGAAAATACCATATTTCCGGGCCTTCACAATGCCGTGGACGCGCACGAGAGCGTACCCGCATGCATTTGGCGTTCCTGATCGCAAGGTACTGAGCTGTACTTACCGTGGCTTCATCTTTCTAATCGTTGTATCAGATGGGGGGAGGTTATAACTATATGGTAACATTTCTACTATGCTAGTGAGAGCTCGATACTCACGCATTTCAAGACATATGTCATGTTTGATCAAGTGTTCTGGCGAGGAACATCTGGGCAAATAAATCGATGGCGTAGAAAGGTTTTGGGTCTGGGTAGCACCAGTCTGGACAAGATGGATCAACATAAAGTTCCCTTCCTGTATAATTTTAGCCCTGCAGTGGTGCCTCCGCCATTGGATTGGTACGAATGGATACGTGTTACTGGTATGCGTTTCGTCAATGTGTAGCTGCCATTTTAATCTCTCAACAGGTTATTGGTTCCTTGATGACGCCGAAGTCGGTTCTAAGAAATGGACGCCACCAACAGACCTTCTTGAATTCATAGAGACTGCGCACACTACTGGCAAGAAGGTTGTCTACATAGGATTTGGTAGTATCGTCGTTTCCGACCCGGAATCTATGACCAAATGTGTCGTAGAAGCAATTCTCAAGAGTGGAGTGCACGCTATCTTATCCAAAGGCTGGTCCGACCGACTTTCTCTGAGGAGGACCGTGCAAGTGGAAGAGTCGGAAGAGCCTCTTCCTCGAGAAATTTATTCGATATCATCTATACCACATGACTGGTTGTTCGATCGCATAGATGCAGCATGCCATCATGGTGGTGCTGGAACGACGGGCGCCAGCCTCAGAGGTGTGCATGAACGACCTTGTTCGGCCATATACTAAAACTTTGATATCTAGCTGGCATACCCACGATTATCAAGCCCTTTTTTGGAGATCAGTTCTTTTGGAGTGATCGCGTTGAAGCCTTGGGTATAGGATCGAGCGTCCGAAAATTGACCGTTGAGAATCTTACGGCGGCCCTGTTGGCTGCTACAACCGACATCAAGCAGATCTCACGAGCGAAGATAATAGGCCAAACAATTCGCAGCGTACGTAGCGTATAAATGATTACGTTGCACCATCTGATACTCGGGTTTAGGAGGATGGCGTTGGAAAGGCTGTTGAATCCATCTATCGTGATTTAGAATATGCGCGATCATTGATCAAACGCGTGGACGATTTCGATTTAGACACTCATTCTTCTCCATCTCGACCCTCCTCGCGAACAGCTCCTACGTATAGCTATAGTGGTTCTCCTCCGCGACGACCTGCAAGTGAAGACTGGTCAGTTATATCGGAACAAGATGATCGACATCGAGACTCTAGTCAAAGTGATGATGGGCCGAATTACAATACCTATTCCTAAGGATGGAATTAAATCAAGGAATGGGAAATGCTCCGTCTTATTTATATTCAGACCTTTGTCATCTTTAGATCTCTCCACTCCCCCTTACATTGTACCACTACCAATACCATAATGCTCTTTGAAGACACGCTTGCTAAAACTTCCAAAAGTTTCATGCGGTCCGATGTTAACTTCTGTGTCTGGCTGCATGAATAGCGCAAAGGTCTCTCTGCTTATTTTTCCAGCACCTGAGTCACTGCCAACGCGAACACAATGGGGCGTGGCGCGGAGCCTACCATTAGTCGCAATTTCGAGAGCTTCACCGGTTTGAAAGGCTAAACAGTTTGGAGGAATCGAAACCTTCGTCAATTCGCCACCGCGCGTCTTAATATATAGCCCCGAGGTTGCAGATGGCGGGGAGCAAACTGTAGGCTCGCCAGGGGTTTCATGAGATAAATATAATGCCTGTAAATGGTACTGTAGGTGATTAGAACGAGACTTGCTAAAACGTGAACTCACCGAACAGAGTCCGGTAAGTAAAGAATGGTCCAGATGAAATCCACACCAAGAATCCACCGGTTCATTCTCCGAAGGTATAGGCTCTAACGGCGAAGGAGGAAAATAATGCAGTAGACGAGCTTTTGTAGTGTTGGGCGATATCAAAATCGGTAGAGTCAGAGACTGATCATCTAGATGAGACGCCGCTGCGTGGCAAGACGTTATAGAAATAGATTATACGAATATCGACTATGGCGCACCGAAAGGTTGACAAGCCGCCGCCAATTCGCGCCCTACTTTGAAAACAAACCTAAAAGGTGATCAGGAGAGACGTTGAAATCTTGTAGTAAACTATACAGACTGTCCCAAAGATTTGAACGCCTCTTCAAAACCTTCGACACCCTCCTCTGTACCATTCGGCCACACATTATCTCCATAATACTCCGGAAATTCGAGTTTTTGATTCGTTGACACAGTCCAGTCATTCGAAAGAGGATTGGCATAGTAAGAGCCCTTCAATAGATCTACGTCGAAAAACTTAGCTACCCCAGTCATAACGGAAGGGGTGTGGTAGCTTTACCTGGTTTTCCATTCATGATTTCCTTTGTGGAAGTGGTCAATTGAAGCCCAATCTCCAGCAAAGGGTGTCACACACTTTACCATGAGACCACCCAAAGCTAGTACGTGCAATAAGGCTGAGTATTTGACTACACCGTACAACGAAGGATTTGCAAAATACCTCCATCTACTTTTGGCATCTGCGTACTTTTCACGTACTGACTCTGGAAGTGCGGCAAATTTGCAGGCCAGCCATAGCAATCTCTCGCGTAGGCCAATGAATTCTGCAGGTAAGTCAGTAACAATAATTATCCCCTGGACATCATGGTGTGATTAACACACAAGTATCTGACCGATATCACGACGTACAAGACACTTCGGATCAGAGCCCAATGCTGCGCTAATTGCGGGCTGAAGTGAGTTGGGATTGGAAAGAAGGGTGTTATAAGAAATGAGCACAGCTCCTTCAGCATTATGCTTGACTTCCTGTCTCTACGAATCAGTCATGACAACTTTAGCATATTATTCGAAGTACCTTATGCAGTGTGGCCATGATTTAAGAAGAAAGAAACTTATGTAAAATTTCAAGTTCAATGAGTGGTCATAGGCATAGACAGAAACCGATCAAACAACTTGAATCCGGGGCCACTGGCCATTCACAATACAAGGATGAAAGGGAAAGCAACAATGCATGGATAACTACTGAATACCATTGCTAACATGTGATGCCAAATTTTTCACTTGAGACAGCGCATTCCGCAACGCTTGTCCAGACGTATCAATTGACCGTAAAAAGCGGAGTAATTCTCGACACAAAGCCCAATCTTCAACCGCCGCTGCTCTCCGAAGGAGGCGAATGGCGTCATCGTTTCCCTCGTCCAATTGCTCAAGGTTATGGAGCACAAGGAGATAGGATCCGGCAGTGGTTAATAGGTTTGCTGACAGACATGTCTAATGTCATCAATTTAGCAAGAGTGGGAGTGCTATATTATTGTTGTGCACTTGCCTCGAATAGTGCCTTGGGATTACCGACGACGTCAAAGAGACGCCTCCATCGAGCCATCTCTGTTTTCCTCGCACACCCGACCACCACCTCCAATGCGGCATTGAAATGATCCAAAAACTCGACGGTCACTGTAAGTAATTTGTCTCGATTAGGCGACTCCGGGAGTTCTTCAGTCTGTTCGGTCTCGGATTCGATGACAGTATGCAAAAGAATCTCAAGGGCATGAGCAAAAAACACCAAATGCTGATAATGAGAAGCGAAAGCCACGGCTTCATTGACCTGCGAATGGCCAAGGTGGAAGCGTAAAACATGGTGCAGAAATAGATGCGTCTACCATAATGTATTGTAAATATCTCGTGAACGATATAAGGAAAGGCGACATACGCTTGTTACAATTCTGAACATTACAAACGGAAGAGAAACTCGCGCAGCCGTCTCATGTTCGACTCCGATGATTATTCCCTTATCCATGAGCACAGCTATAACTGTAGATTCAACATGCGAATCGGAGGGTTGCTCTTTACTCACACAAGGGATAAAAATTAAGGGGTATGTTCACACTCTCCTGAACACTCTCGTATGTGTCGCTTTGAGGATCAACAGCAACAGCTTCGATGGTTAGTGCATCAAGCCATAGACGTATACCTTGCCCATCGTAACCCCATAACGAATTTTCCAAGGTCCCAATACCTCGTAGATGAATCCAGCAAAATTCGATTCGGTCGGCAAGAATCTGCATATCGTACTTAACCTCTTGTGTACCAGACTGGAGGTCGTAGTTATTAAATTAATTGTTAACCATCAATAATCATCCATACCTTGCGAGGTCGCAGCAGCACCAGTTTTCCGCCAACCAAAAGCAAAATGGTTGCGACGACGAGGTCATCAACGGGATCACCCAGCTCTGTCTAGGTATTATGCATAATAAAATAAGCGGCTAAATATAAACTTACGTTTTTGAACTGTAGGTATCATCCAACTCATGCCTCGGACGACACTAGGTACGGCGACGACCCCATCAAAGCTGATGCTTCCACACAAGTGTAGCTTGATAGAATCCTTCGTCGGAATCACCAAGTAGTGGGATAGCGTGTTGTCAGCGGTGTAAACAAGTAGGGAGTTGTCAACCAGCGAAAGTAGGATAACAGGTGATTTGAGGACCTCGCGATGTAGTACGCTCTGGTTAGCCAGCTCCATGTCCCGGGAATATAAGCGAACCTTATTTACTGTTACCGATTGAAGCACAGTGAAAGACGGTCACTCACCTGATAGGACCTCGATGCATCGACAGCTGCAATCAAGACATGGTGGAACCAGATCAGGCCACCTTTCACAGCAAAAGCTTGCTCCTGTACAGGGTCGCTAAACACTTTCCATCTGCCGGATGCTGCACTATAATGCACTAAACCTCGACGCCCAGCGACCGCCACCAGTCGCCCGTCATTACTGATAGAAGCATATCGGATGGGCCAGTTGTTTGCAATGTAACTGAGGGGAAACTTGTGAAACTTTTAAAATTACAGTCATTGAAGTTGCAGTGGCACAGACCTTGATGTGTTGCCATACATCCGACTCAGGATTTATGACACTCATATCGGGTTGATCGGCCCCTCGATAGACCAGCACCCGGTCGTCCATTTGAAGAAATGCGTAACGTGTATTGTCCTACAGCATCATGAGCACCGGTCTGAAAGATCGTCGAGGCCTAAAATGACTTGCGGGTGTATGCTGGCCAGTTACCGCACTTTTCGCGAAGGGAATAACGAACATTTGGTTCTCGTCTGCTATGGGGCCATAATGTGAACGAGGAGTCCATTTTATGAACATTATGACTGTTACCACCAGCGGAAACAGTGTTTGCAAGCACAACGAGCTCACAATTACCAGGGATCCAGAACTAGGCCCTATATCAACACTGATGGAATAAAAAAACCTATTACCTCACCAAATTCATTATGCCATGCATGAACATATCATGAAATCTAAAAGAAGGATAATGAGCAAATTTAGGCTACATTATTGGTTACGTGGGCCACCTAGACTCATCAATTGTGTGATCCACACCAATTGCCCAAGCTAAACATCTACCGCCGACACTCCATACTCCCCATCCTGTCTCCCAGCCGACAGCAAGAACATAGCCATCAGAACTCCATTCCAGACAAAGAACCGAGCCCGTTGGACTGTAAGAAGTTGGAATAACAAGAGTTTCTGTGCGGGGCGGCACGCCTGCATGGGATGGGAAGTTGGTTATCTCCAATGAACCTCTAGAACAGTAACCGTGAGGGATAGACAACACAAATATTCAAAAATGCCATACCTTCGTGTGCCAACGGCAACCAGAGAGAATTTGGCATTAATTGCACTTTTTACAGCACCATTGGGTGATGTGTATACTTCACAGTCTTCCTTTGCAATATCATGGATGCAGGTACCATCCCAGCGCAATACATGTTGAGTTATAGCATTGTCAATGGCACCATCGGTCCGAGAGGAGCCATCATTCCCCAGGGATCTCTATTAACATACTCAAGTCCATTAAGTACTGCCCTATCGCGGGGGAGATATGCGTACTTGGCTGCCATTGGTGTTTGAGATGGAGTTAAGATCTGAAAGGCTAGGATGTGTGTCTTCAGATAAATGCACGAAATACGCCCTTCCGTCAGACGTGATCCATGTCTCGGCACCAGTGGTACGTGAGTATACAATACTGTTTACGGTCACTGAAATGAACAGTCCAGAACTTATGCAAAAAATCATAGGAAGGCATCATGATTTACCATTGGACGTTCGAAGCCAAGGAAAGTCAAGGTCATTCAGGACCCACGTATCATGACCCAACCATTTCTTGCGTTTCACTCCACGTTCATCCTCATCATGTTCATCATTTGAGGGCCATGGAATACGTTGAACAGCAGGAGGATTCCTTGTTGAAAAGAGAATATGATGACTTCGTGGTGAGACACTGGAAAAGGAAGACAATATTAAAGCCTGAATCACAGGGGGACTTTGTGTCCTCACTCGAGTATTCCCCCATCTATGCGAACTACACCTTCGAATTGGAGGCTAACGGACTGTATTGGTGGACCTTCGCCAGGACCTGGCAGAAACTGCTGCTGTGCAGCGGCAGAAAGTCGAGGAGTACGGTACGGTGTCAAAGCGTTGGAATATTCAACAACCACCAACACGAGATGTGATTCTACTGTCTTCAAGTGGTGTAGGGTTAGAAGGAATTCTGTTTTGCGAAATGATTTACCATACCTCAATCACGATTCGATTCCCATCTGGAGACCAACTGACTTGTCTGTTCTCCCCATGCTCCATAAGAGAGGTCGGCGTGCGAGAAAGATACGCAAGAACAACGAAAGGCTGGAGGAATGTCACCATTCGTGAACACGCGCAGAGAGATTTGTACAGAGGAACATACCCTAACTCGCCATACGGATAGTCCGTCCTTCGTCAATAAGATAAAAAGCGACTTGCGGGGGCTTGGAATTAAAGAAATAAGAGGGTGTGGTAAAACATTAGGAAGAGAGGGATGTGTTGACAATTTTCGTGCTGTAGCTGTTGGAAAATACATAGTAGTGACTGAGCGCTGAGCGCTTGAGCACGCAGAGGAGGCAACACGTCTTTTACGCTGGTCACGTGCAAACTTACGACTGTACTCAGTGTGCAACACCTTTATGGCTGACCCATCCGACCAAAATCAACCTCAACGTGGTGGACAATCCCTGGGAGGCTCAGGACCTGCTGAACCACTACCGGCATCGTGGAGCAGACCCAGTGCCTCAAGCGGTCGTGGCAGCGGTGGCACTGGCTTTTCGTCTTCAAGCAGGATTGGAAGGATCGGTACGTGGGGCGGGAGTGGGAATGGCAATAGTTCGAGGTGCATCTGTTGCAGTGTACATCGGAAATGCTTCCTGACTTGTATTTACCTACGTATTTTTTGTTCAGCAGTGCACCGCGATCTGGTGGTCGTTTCGCGACACTCCGAGACATTGCTGCACCATCCGGTCCATCTATGGGCTCTGGGCCTGGTGGCCTGGGTGGGATGGGTGGTCCAGGCGGAGATGATGAAGACGACGAAGGACCAGAGGGCGATGAGCATGATGCTGGTGAGAACTGGTATGCAGGCGGCGAACGCAGGTCTGTAATTTGCTCTCCCTCGCCACAACGATGCTCATGTCTGATTGCGCTATGTGAAACCAGTGGTATATCCGTTGAAAATCCTGATCGCCGCCAAGGGAACAATGTTGTGCGCGATATTCTGCGTAAAGCAGCAGAGTGAGGCTTTGTCCCTCGCTTCCTGCCTTACCACCTAACGTGCGTTTCACAGAGCTGGTTCAGCGCCCCAGCTGCCCTCTGCACCCTCAGGCCCTTTCTCCGGCTCCGCTTACACCCTCGGCTCAGACGAAGTCGACTCGTCTTACATTCCCGACCCCAATGAATCGCAAGGTAACGAACGCCACATTCTCTCCTCCCATTCCTCCCACTCCTCACACCCTCTCTTACCATCTATTATTCTACCCCTGCAGCAGCCGACCCCGCTGAAGACCAAGAAGTCGCAACCCGTCATATCACTTTCTGGCGCGACGGATTCAGCGTAGAAGATGGCCCACTCTTGCGCTATGACGAGCCCGCCAACGCGCAGCTCCTCGAGGAGATAAACACAGGGTGTGTCTCGAGTCCCCACCCCGCATAGATTTCTAATACAAATCTGTCTATGTGTCTATAGTCACGCGCCGCCGCAAATTCTCAATGTCCGTGTTGGCCAGCCCGTAGAGTTGCGCGTCACACGCCGCCTTAACGAAGACTATATCCCCGCGCCCGCACGCCCCCTCGGGACGTTCGAAGGTCAAGGCCACCGCCTTGGCGCCCCTGTTCCCGAGATCTCCGGCGCATCGGCGTCCCGCGACTCCCCGTGTGCGTCCCGCATTCCCTTTCGTGCTTTCGTTTTTGTTCGCCCATCGTTCACCACCCTCTTATTTACACAGCCATCCCTGGCGCGTTCCCTTCACCTAGCACGAGCACGGGAGCGGGGGCGGAGCGCACGAGCATTCAAACCCAGTTCGCTGTCGATCAGACGCTGCCGACGACGAGCGTACAGGTCCGTTTGGCGGATGGAACGAGGTGCGTACCCTGCACGGCTTGTGTTTGACGTGTCTATATGTAAGCTGATGTGGAACGTTTGTCGTGTAGATTGGTTGCGCGTATGAATTTACACCATACCGTGGGTGATATCAGAAACTTTATTAATGCGTGCGTATCTCCTTTCCACCCCTTACCCTTCCTGTTCTTCCTTCTAATCACTCACTCAACACACACCCCGGCACGTCTCTAGCTCCCGCCCTGGCTCCTCCAGCACACCTTACACGATCCAAACGACCTTCCCCAACCGCGTGTTGGAGGACGTCACAGCGACAATTGCGCAGGCAGGATTAAAAAATAGTGTTGTGGTCCAGAGGTTAGTGTGAGCTTGCGGAGCATAGATAAGGAGTGCATAGTGCGACATGTGGCGTGTAAGATGCCATTATGATAGGACTCCTATGATAGATATTTTGCTCTTGTTGGACACGACTCACGATGTGTGAAAAGAAAAGAGAAATTAAAAAATGAAAATAATCACGTGACAACACAGATTGCTGTGTACATGTTATCTGCGCGTTCGCTGTTCAGTACCCCTCTATATGCAATTGCGGCGAAGCCAGTAGATAGTAAGATTTTTTTCAGAATATATCTGCCCTTATTCAGACGTACCCCTGACTCGAGGTGGCACATGTGCTGGGGTATCCGTGAACTCAAGGAAAACTAAGAGCGAAAAAGGTGAGCGCGAACAAAAATGGTACACTCGTGCCAGTTAAAAGACCAACAATTGGAGTACTCCCGTGGGCTGACTGAAAGACTGAGTGTCCGCGGCCGAAGAGCAGGTTTCCAGCCATTGCATATATCCTATTAGATACATGTTTTGATTAGCTGTCTTCGCAATGGAACTTAGAGTTAAGAGCCGCTACAAGCTCTTTTGCATATTTTTGACTTTCCTGAAGATTATAAAAATGTACTATAAGAACTCATGCAAAGCGAAAGGAGCCGTATCATACCGTTACCAGCGGTTTGAGCTGTGAAAAGCCCATCTCTCCGGCTACCCGATCATCCGAGTGCCTTGTAATGTGAGAGGGCCTGAATTTTCGCAAGAGAACACTAGTAATGAGCGCACGGGGACGGCTGCATCTTCTTGTGTAGTAGCATCGACGAAGTGTCCGAGTCGGGAAGATATCTGAGAAACTCCGCAAATATATCTCACCAAATACAAAGTGATACACGCAGGCCAGCGATCTTTTCCATCATCTAAAAGTGTGTCAAGAGTCCCTCAATTCAAAATCAGCGGCTTGTCTTATATCTAGGCCCGACTCGCCCACTGCGGTCCCCTCCTCTTCCGAGGAGCTTTGTGTTGACGTGTGATAGGTAATACATCCCAAAGTGCTGCCCTTGCGGCCATGAAAAGCGTCGTAGACATTACCAGCATCAGAAAGGATAATATAGTCTAAATTGAGCAGCCAATATTTTTGCGAGGAAATATTGTTAGATGAGATGGACGAAGGGAAGGATGAGACAGGTTGAGAAATTGGAGGAAGCTATCGGAGATTGTCTATGGAAAGAGGTGCGTGGTGCGGATAAGCAGATGGAGAGCTGTCCACTATAATGAGGCTCATTAAAATTGACTGAAGGAAAAACTAACCATGAGACTGTACAAAAAATACGACCTTCGTCGACATAGGACTGCGCTGCTACGTCTTCCACTTCTGCGGCCTGCGGCCTACGCTGACACAAGCACTGCCATATGCCGATGCAGCAAGGCCAGTGGAAAGCTGAACTCTGTAATCCACCAAGGAGCGGCCATCTGCACGAAACGGAGGATCGGAAAGCAAGGATAATTGGATATACCTACGACTTTTAGGATTTGGATGTCATTGATGTCACGACTGGTCACAGAACTACTTTGCCCCCAGGCCGGTGACGTTTTTATTGAGCTCTGGTTCGGTGGACATCTTGTTCTAAGTTGGTCTGCCGAATTTCTTCCACACTGTTCTTTGTGTCCTGACATATCCATAACCTTAGCCATGGCACAGGCCCCGTTTGACGTGGATGAAGCGATGTTTTCCGTGCCAAACATCCACACATTAGGCTAGTTCTGGATTACAATCCATTCGCTTTATCGAGTCGAAGGTTTTCATCTCACATCATCTCACCGACGGTACGCCACGGATTCGCAGGGAACCGGCCTGGGTCATGACTCACCAAAGGGAGGACCATACCCTGCCATAAAAGCTAAATCGGCATTGAGTCGTCTCTTGTCAAGCCTCAATTCTATTATATTGGAAAATAGTGGCGCACGCTCTTGGCCGGGAGATTTAATTTAATTTTTACAGGAGACGATTTACAAGGCAAGACGGTCTCCCAGGAGGACCTCGCGTCGTTTAATACTAATTGGATGGGGAAATACCACGGTCATTCCCAGCTTGTCATTAAGATTGGTTGAAGAAGTCAGCGCAGTAGTGGAATACTGCTTCAACAATGACATTGCAATGGTTCCACAAGGCGAAAACACAGGCCTAGTACTAGTAGGTATGTTCGAGTACTTTTATTGACACCCAGTCCTTAATAAATTTAATTGTAGGGGGTGGCGTCCCGTTTTCGATCAGTTTGTTATAAATCTTGCGAATATGAACAAGATAAGAAGCTTCGATAAAGTATCGGGGATTGTTACATGTGATGCAGGAATTATGTTGGAATTTTTGGACAACTATTGGCACCCCTAGACTTAGGTGCAAAAGGAAGGTATGTTTAAAGGGTATGTGTATCGTAAGGGGAGGCAGCTATGATTGACACACGCTAGTTGCCAGATAGGTGGAAATGTTGCCACCAATGCAGGTGGCCTACGTGTCATCCCATATGGCACCTTACGAGGTACAGTTCTGGGGCTTGAGGTGGTGCTCCCCGATGGTCGCATCTTAGATTCCCTCAACACACCACAAAAATATAACACTGGTTTCGACTTACATAAAGCACTTTTCTATCGGTAGTGAGGGGAGTATTGGATTAATGTTTACATAGGTAAAAAAATGTTGCTATCTTTGCGCTAAAGTCGTAGGGTGCCATTCAGAGAAGACGCGACAGCGTATTAGCGAAATTCTTTCGGCCTTCGAATTCTTTGATCTCGCAGGACACAAAATACAGCAATCTCATGCATTGCATCCCATATCAATGTTCGACGCTGGAAAAGATGTGCCATTCTATGCGCTCATTTGAAAATACCGATAGTAACAAAGATCATAACGATGAGGTATGCTTTACCGGTCAAGACTGCTAAGTCAATAGACTTAGACACGATGTTGTTCTATTATAAACTACAGAAACTTACCTCTTTTCAAGACCTTCTCAATTCCGAAACAATTATTGATGGAGTGCTTGAGCAAGACAACACCCAGTTTGCTTCGTTGTGGCAACTTCGCGAAGGTATCACCGAAGCTGCCGGAAAGACGGGCAAGGTATTCAAGTACGATGTTTCGCTGCCTGCCTCTATGTATGAGCTTGTTAACGCTACACGGTATCGTTTGCGTGAGCTTGGGCTCTACTCGGGAGAGGGCGGACACAGTCGAGGTTGTAATCGCTTTGGAGATGGTGAGTACCGCCTTGATTAGCCGTACGCGCATGTTATTTATGGCAATCCAGGAAATCTTCATCTCAATATCATCGTAGAATCATATACACTAGAATTACAAAATGCATTGGAATCCTTCGTCTATGAATTTGTTTCTAAATATCGAGGTTCAATCAGTGCTGACTTAGTTGAGTCTCGGTTTGCTATATGCCGCTGCTGATCATCGCGCTTGTTTGTTTTCAGACACACCGATTAGGACTGCAGAAAGCCCCTGATATTGGATATTCACAAGAGTATTTGAACATTGAGCTCATGCGAAAGTTTTGAAAATTCTTACCTGACCCTGACAAACACTGGCTGTACTAACTCCTACTACCCATACGTCCTTCTGCGTTCACGCCATCGATGGGCGTATGAGCTTTCAAACATTGGGAAATTGAAGCTTGCAGGTTGTTTTAAATTGTATCCACGTGGTTCCTTATCTATTTCATAAACATCCTCTGTAGAAATTTCTTAATATGAGTTGAAGCGGTAAGAAACGGTACTTACTGGCCCAAGACTGAATCAGTATCAATCTTGATACCAGTTTCCAACCGTGGAATACTAGTTGAGATGACCATCAAGCAGAAGTATCAAGTCAGGTGAGAATGTCGAAAACTGCTGGAATTTCCGTTTCAAGTCGCTCTTAGAGAGGCTTGCGACGGCCACATTGTGTTCCATATCTTCATAGAACCACGCTTTGTTGTCAGAACGGTGCCGAGTTCCAATCTTGAATACAACAGGCGAAAGACGGAACCTTCAATCTTTCAAGAGGAGTCTGTTGCGCGAGACCAACTGAACACATCGAGCCAATTCGTCCCTGACGGTGCTGCTGCTCTAAAATCACATCGAGGCAGGGAGACCAAGTGGTGGATGGAGGTGGTAGAGGGTGGGCCTTCTGGTCTATAATAGGCTCCCGTTCTCCTATATAGTTACTTGCGGTATTGGCTGCCTCCGGAGACATGTTGAGATGATACAGTCTATGTCATAGTTAGCCCTAGGGGGAAAAATTATCGATTAGTAATAGTATGAGCGCAGCGGCTATACCAGAGACTCTGACATGGTGTGTCTTCGAAGTATAGTCTGTTAGGGTCTGAAATTCGAATCTGGATTCTGGAATAACTTGTTGATACAGCTCGGCCACCGTGACATAGCTCGTTTATGGGGAGGGGTCGTGTTTTGCTATATTGCTGATACATAGTTGAACAAAGATAAATGCACACTGACAATGTAAGAAACCACAACAATGCGAAGCTCATGTCCTCAGTGTCGCTAAAACCAGGCTCTCAACTTATACCACGTCTGTGAGGGTTTCTGTGTAGACGCATGGGTGCCATTAGTCCCTGATTCGGTGTCCTTGTCGAACGAAGACGAGGAAAATGTGCGGTCGAAAGAAGGGGCACATTCCGATACCGTCGCAGTCGGGGCCAATGTAAGAGGTTGGCGTGATTCATTGATAAGCTTTAGAATCAATGATATTCCTTCACGAGACTGCATGAAAAACGCTCAACATATATCACGATTTTGTCAAAATATCACTGCGCGCCTTTTCAAGATGACTTTTAAACTTCATAACTCCTAGACTTTCAATTCTTTTTGCCAGTCCCCAACCAAAGCGGGAAATAACACGAGCCTCGCTAATCTGAAGGGTCTTTCTATAATAATAAAAATGTAGGATGAGTTGTACAGAGTATGCCATAGCATTGATTCTGACCTTTCCCCATCTTTCTTTAGCATGACGGACTCTACCACTTGTAGCACTTTGACGTGATCCAAGTTCCTTGTGACACATTTAACAGTTTTACCTTCTGGGTCAACATCGCTCTCTTCGATAACCCAGCTTTCTGCTCTGGAGATGATGCCCCGAGGGGCCCATTTGGGTAGAACACCACGTTTCAAGATAAGACGAGAGGTGCGTAAGCTACCTTCGGGAGTGATTGTTCGAGAGATAACATCGCAAGATAGAATGTGGGAAGCGTAGGGGTTTGGATAGCGTAGAAAATAAGCTAACGCCACTGTGGCCCAGGGATCGCTAGGTATATAGTCAGCCAGGAACTTGGATCGAACTTGAATGTTCTTACTCGTACGAGAACGACTGCGAGTACCACTTCATCGTAACTCGACGATCCCTTGGCGTACCGTTGAAATCGAGAAAGCTTAGGTAAGACAACTGTTTCTTCCGATTGCTGTGTTCTATGCTAGCAAGCTAGTGATAATTAATTGTTATCATTGAATACTGGACAGGAGTTTTATATGACTATGAAAAATAATATTTTGGGTTAAAGAAAGTTCTAGAGGCTTGATGCCAAAGTTCTAGTCGTCTTCATGCTGCACACTCCCATCATCGCTCAGAAACAGACGCAATCCATCGTATGCTGGTCTGATCCATAGTGGTGGTCCCTTGGGAACAAGTTCTAGAGCAGCCTTCACAATCTCGTCATCTGACTCCATGGCTCCGCCATCCGCCAACTCAAGGCGCTTCCCAATAGAGACGAGGGTGGAGTGCGGAAGATCATGCGACATGCCAATGAGATACGTACGCAGCTCTTTCCCCCCTAGTCTTCGCGCCGCTGTAACCGCCTGGGCCAAACCAAAATGCGATGTATGAGGCTGTATTCTCAGGCAATCCACGACGAATAGTGACCATGGTCTTTGCTTTGTTGCCTCAATCACGGCCCAAGCGGTTTCGGGTATGTGAGAAACGTCTGACATGTACACGATATCCAATATGATAAAGCCGAGGCAAAAGTAAGGGTGTACGACGTCGGGTATGCTAGATGGTAGTAACTCGTCCGCGGGTAGGGGCATGGACGGAACGGTCCGGGGCGTGGATGGATGGCTTGAGGCTGGTGTGGGCAGCCAGCCAGGCGGAGAAGGGCCGCTGCTGAACAATCTACCGTGATGTACTGGTAATGTTAGCGATTCCTTGAACTTGAATATATTGAACTCACCAGCAAAAGGGGTCACTTTGATTTTTGTATCGCCAATTACAAATGGTTTATTTGCCTCTATAATGTGCCATTTAAATTGTGGAACCTATAAAACATTCTGTCGTCTGAGGTGGCCACCGTACAAGGAGAGTCATTCGACGTACATCCCCACCCCCAGAGGCAAACTCTTTAGAAACCAAATAGGGAAATGCTCGTTTAACTTGAGTGAGTGTTGCCTGCGATGTATATACATCGATGTGATGTTGAATCGCCCCGCCGAGCGTCCATCCTTGCGTTCATTAGCGAACGACGAAAACGAACAGCCTGACACACTCACCTCTTAGATCATCCAATCCGTTCATTGCGTCCGCATGCGGATGGGTTATAATTACTCCGTCGATCTTTCTCAGACCATATTTGGGAAACCATTCTCAATTAACGTGAGATAAGTATTAATGCCTCCCAATCCATCAAGGTTCAGTACATACCTAGCGCAGACGATAGAAAAGTCTTCCCAACGTCTATGACGATCGTTCTAAAAACTTACATCAGATAACTAGGACTATGGTTATACCGCGATTATAAACTCCGTACGCTTTTTCACCGTCTGGACGAGCGATACGAAGCACGGCCCCAGTATTTCGTCTTATGTTTTTCTTGCCATCGGGGCGAAGGGTTGACATGCATGTCTCGCATTGGTTTGCTCCCTCTGGAGCTGTCAAACACTCGACACTTGGTACTGATCCTGAATTTCCAGTACCGTGGAAGATAAACTGCACTTCCTGAGCTTCCTCATGTAGGGCCAGCATTGGAGAAAAAACGTTCAAGCTTAGGCTGTGGGGCGGGGCATTACAAGAAAGATATCAGTGAATATAGTGTCAACTTACTGGTGATAGGACGGCGGTTAATAGCCAATAACGAATGCGGCTGTGACAAATTGCGTACTAGTAGCTGCTGGTACCTATACGTAGCGCTGATAAAAGAAGACTTGTCGCCGAGGTTAGATACGTGACAAGTAATTAAAGTCAATTAAGGCGAGAGCGAAGAAAAAGAACTAGAATGAATATACTGGATTCAGCTTTACCTTGATAACTCGGAAGATATTCTATTCTCTCTTTACTTACTATATATATACACATAATTCTGTGACGTGATCAAGCAGAGCCTGACCTTAACAATTCGGACGTCACGGTTATATGACGAGAATGTCGAATATACTATTTATGTGCTCAAACAATATATCGCATTTTCATTTCGTGAATACTATACAATTCGATGAGGATATAGCATGACCTCATCGTTAGTGCACTTACTACTGACTACATCCTCGTCTTGGACCAAATGGGTGAGGCCGACCTTTGCGTACGTTATTAAAAACCGGAGTAATTTCCACAAATGGTCGGTCCTCACCTTCTGCGCGTGTGGTGCAAATTTGGAGGATCTGCCCTATATATAAATATGTTATACGTAGGGTGGCATCATTTCATCTTAATTCGTACCCTGTAAGCCGACGCTCAGAAAACAATGACTCGTTAGACACGCAGAGACGCACCAAACTAGAGCGTAACGAAAGTTTGGTGCTAAAGACCGGTGGATACCATTGCACACGTCTGCGATAGTCGCACCTTTCCGTAGACACTGCAAAAATGCCAACGTGATGCAGTTGAATGAAGAAAACAGGGTGCGAACAATTGGATCTGTTAGATCTGGATGATCTCCTCTTTTCTTCGTGTAGACTTTGACCAAGCCCAATTCCTGAGTGTAATATAAAGTGAGAACAGAATATGTGGTGTCAGTACCAAGCCATTATGAACCTCCCATATCCTTTCGAGCAACCCATCCAGATTCAGGCTCATTTCACAACTAATGGCTAGAGAGTGATCTTCCTTTGCCAACTTATCCACCTGTTCCAGGCTGATAGAATCGATTTTGTTGAATACGTCTAGAACAGCGTGAGAAATATTGGATCAAAATTGATAGCACTTACAGAGACAAGGCATATATTTGCGTGTCCCTTGAAAAAAAGGAAGAAAGGAGTCGAGTCAAGAGCAAGCAATGCGCTCATAGGAAAGAGTAACTTGCCAATGAGTACGTCGATGAATTCATCGATGGTAATCTTTTCTTGTTAGAGAAGTTATTGGGGCTCTAGGGGCATATGAAGAGGACACTCACGTCCTAAAAGAAATATCGGTATCATGAAATGGGTGAGTGACAATGATAGCCATACTTCTCGGATCATGACGTCACAATTATGTATTTTGTCTGTTGGAATTATTGTCAGAATAGGGTGAATGGCGGAGAGGTTATACAAACACCCAGCAAGAACTGTTCGTATCGTCTTTTCGTCTAACCTTGTAAGTTTGACTGTAGTGTTCAACTGCAAAAGGGTCAGCGATTACCTGGCTCCGTTGATGAGAAAATATGTCAACTCGCAGTAATCTATATCCTATAGTTAGAACAGCCTAGTGTATGCAAAGCTCTTACCCCGCCCGTGGAGCGCTGCTTGAACACAACATCAGGTTTACGTTTATTCAACCGAATGCCAACAGCGTCCAACTCGATTTCAAGCAGTCTCCGCTGCTCATGTGACTTGGTAGCATCCAGCATTATGATGATCAGGTCGGCCGTTTTGGCAACTAATTATGTTTTGTGCGAGATTAGAAACGCCAAAATCAGGTAAAATATTGGTGGCACCTGAAACAACTTGTCGCCCTCGACCACGGCCTCAATCAAAGTAGTAAGACATTGATATCAATCGTTCTAATGAGCGACATACCTTGACTAGCGCCCTCAACAATACCCGGCAAGTCGAGAAGCTGTATTCTGGCTCCAGAATATTCGATTACACCAGGGATAGCCTTGAAAGACGTCTGAGCAGTAATCTTTATTTAAGATCGTATTGCATACGGTAAGAGTCGTGAATTCGTAGGCGGCGGTTGCAGAGGCTACAAAGTAGGGAGTCAGAATCATAGAAAAGAATCGCTTGGATCTACCTGTATGAGTTGTTTTGGAGAGTAAGGTGGATTTCCCAACACTCGGGAAACCTGATGAGGAATAAGCTTCAGGAATATGAGAAAAGAACAAACAAAGCCACCTATCAGAGCCACGCGCGCATCTTCACAATTGTGAGTCGAGTTGTAAGAGTCTTGTAAAACACGTACCGCCGCTCTTCTGGACATCAAATCCTTGCCCTGCGGGGCCTGACTTCGAAGTAGGTTCTAGAAGCTGGGCCCTGTACCGAGCCAATTTCGCTTTCAAGAGCCTAGATGACATATATAATTTAAATATATAGACTGATTGATCCAATCCTACCCTAAATGATACTCTGTTGCCTACGAAGAGGGTTGTTCAAGCTATGTAACGCTGTCGACGCGCAAAATATGGTAGATACTTTATTCTTCTGCGCTAGAAGAAAATTGCCATCATACATAAAAAGGGAGTCTCGTGAAGGAAGACCTACTCCTTGCCATCTCCTCTTTATGGTTTAGTTACAATCATTACACTATGCAAGGATCCCGGGCGTATGGAAGAAATCGTACCCTCTATCTGCTTGATCTGTGGGGATAGCTTTAGTACATTACACATACTTAACGAATGCCACCTTTTCCGTGAGGCCCATGATGTATAGTGCAAATGCTGAGGAACAAGCGAACGTGCGGAACCCATGGGGACCCACAAAAAGGTCAGTGGCTAGGTAACACGACATTTTGTGTTCGCACTAGGTAGGTAAGCCTTCTATGCCTCGTATTAACGCACCACTACCTGCGCGTCACACACCGACTCTCTATGCGCATGCAGAGGATGATACAGTTGAAATGGAAGACGGCGACCAGTGGTCTACTGCGATGCGACATACCCCCTCCACTGGCCTTACTTCTCCTCAGAATTCCTCGAGGCCGAAATCTAAGCTGAAGCCTAACGCGTCGTACCCCTCTGCTCTTTCTCCATCTCCATCATCATCTGGCCCTGATGCACCGTCTATCGGAAGTGCACCTGTCTACTCAGATATTTATTCCAAGTTTGTTCAGAGATTTAGACAGACAGATACCACAGATGACTATTTAAGGGATGATCCGGACAGTCATTACTTCCAACGAGGGCTAGGCCAGCTCGTTGACGGTGGGGACAGCGAGGACGAGGACCTTGCAAGTAATCGCGTAGTTTCAGGCTCGGGAATCGATCCACACGAAGGATTCTCCCCCATCCCTGAACCCGAGTCTTTGGACACAGTTACACCACAGGAGAGAGAGCGGCTTGAATGGCAAATCATGTTGGCTTCCGTTTTGGATGGTGATGTCCTTAAGTCAGAGAAGACACGAATTGCGGTCGCTCTAGATGCGTCTGTCGAGCACAATCGACAGCTTGACATTTGGTTAGGGATTCGGGCGCGATTGCGACGCCGCAGTGAGTCAGAGGAGAAGAGACGTCTTACGGAACGACGGTTACGGGCCGTCGACCCCATTGTCACAGAAATCCTTTCTTTTAGATTTGAAGACAATGCGGGAGAGACAGATCCAGCTTCTCGATCTATGTCCGCAACAAACTTAGTTGGTGGTCTACTGAATCGCCTGGAAGCTGCCCAGTCCTTATATCCGAGCCTCAAAGCCATGTATGCGGACAAACCTACGACTACGGAAGCCGAATTTCAAGCACGCTGTGATGCGCTTATCGCATGGGACAACATTGACAGACGACTCAGACGCCAAGTCCATTTTTTACGAAAATGGACTGGCAGCGACACGTTGGATGTCACCCAACCCAACACTACAGCGGAGCTTCCCATCGGTTTACACCCTCACCGCCCTCCAGTTTCTTCTCCAAAAGGCCCTACTGACCACGCGGATCCGTCAACCTTTGTTGAACGTGTCTTGAAAGAGGTGTCGTTACAAGAAGCCTTTGAAAAGGGGTCTTTGACAACTTTACATACTCTCCTCAGTCAATCGCGTGCTACTCTAATCTATCATGCAGCGATGTTCAGAAAAATGAACCTTCCTGGCTTCGAGAAGGAGCTCGTACAGATCGGGAGTCTCCCTTCGCGACTCATGGAAGCATCTATTCACGTTCGGCTCGATTACGCTTACAAGGTTAAGGATCCCGAAGTTTTAATTATAGACCAATTACTGGAAGATTTTAAAGTGTCTATTGGGCTCGCTTGCACTGTCAAAAAGGAGTATCAACGCTTACTGGCACCAGTACCCGAAGGTAATTGGCAGCTTCCCCGTTGCATTCCCGTCACGTATGATGATGCGATCCTGGATGCGCTTCGTTTTTTCTTCAAACTCATTCACTGGAAACTCAAAAGTGGAACCAAAGGCATCTATTTCAAGGAAACGGACGTTTTGGAAGCTCAGGCAAATGTATTTACGGAAGTGAGCACAGCCACCGAGGAAGGTTCGCTCCTAGTGGCCGAACAACTCTGGTATGATGCAGTGCCTCTCGAATCCTAAATCAAGATTAATGGCTTTGTTGTCATTAGTTCTCTTACAAATCGTCTCATGATCAGAGTGACCGATTACTTTGAAACACAGTTGCACGTGCCTTCAATGAAACGTCGCCCTAAAGACGACCAACTTCCACTGGGGTCGGAGCCTCTACTTTTTGTGGAGAACGGCTTCCACTGGGATGAGACTATCGCATCTGGGCGAGCAAAAGAGATGACCGATGTGCAAACAGTGGGTTGGTTCAGCAAGGTTCTTGATAGCGTTCGATTACGGTACAGAAAGCTACAGCGATACGTTAGGCAAGTCAAACAGGATTGATCTCAGAAAACTCCTCGTCTTCTCATGGAATCTTTGTTTCTCTAGGGTTCTGACTCAGCGGTATAGCAACTCTGCCGAATACAGCCTTGAGGGAGTCAACTTAGAGAGGTTTATCAGTGCTCTCGTGGCCACCGATCACTTCTTGGTTTACACCGAGTGTTTTGAAGAGGAAGGGACATATCTTGTGGCTTCAGCAAATCTCCGTGACCGCCCGGAGTCAATAAAGCGCATGTTGCAGAAGGCATACCACACAAAGTCAGAACTTGTCCCCCAATCTGCCTCAGGCTTGAACCCTGGAAATCGAATGAAAATAGAGGAGCACATAGAGAATCCAAGTGAGGAGGAAGAAAGTATCGGGTATTTGTTGTTTTTATCCCCGACAGAACAATTTCTTTGGCATGGACTCGTTCTAATGCTAGAAGTTCCGATGGTGGACCTGGATCTCAAGGATAAGCGCATACGTTTAGTTGCAGACGGTGGCCATGATCGATTGGTCAAAGCCAAACAAATATTTGCTGACCTTTTCTATGTCGACGATGATGATATGGTGGATGTACAAAACCCTATCGGCACTCTGCGTTGTATCACTGAACAACAGGCTCATCTTCCCTCGGTCAACCGTGAGTTGCGCAAGATAGTTCGTGCCACTAACCGATTGGCAGAGTCTATTGTTAATTCGGTCCACCACGTCCGACATGCTCTCACGGGCGTTGATAGATGTCAGGAATTGCTCGAAAACTGGTTTAGCTTTGCTTCGGAGCATGGCCAACATGTACAGAAGCATATGGATCGGGCTACCTGGATTAGGTTCAATCAACTATTAACTCGGTTGGCAATCTCTTGGGTTGCCTTTATCTGTGATGATTGTGACCCCACAGATCGGAGGACGTTTCGTTGGGCCGTTATCGCATTGGAGTTTACTCTGTTACAGACTCGACACAACAATATACTTCATCTCCCTGAAGACCAATTTAGCCTCCTTCGGCAAAAAGTAGCAAGTTGCATGACTCTATTGATCAGTCACTTCGATATTTTGGGTGCTCGTTCCAGCTACGAGGCCAAAAAAGAGATGGAAAGGCAAGAGGAGGTCCAGCGTCAGCAAGCTCTAGAGGCAAGAGATGATGATGATGAAGCGTGGCTAGCCTCGGGATCGGAAGAGGGCAAGGTCGCCAAAGGCCCACAATTCGCAACCAGTCGTAGTGTTCGGCTATTCTGGGAGGATGCAATTCACACATTGCGTGAGCTGGAGAGTCGTCGAATGGATGTTGAAGCCGATCAACGAATGATTGGTCGTGTCTTGGACAACGAGAAACCAGAAGATAGATCACTTGTTTTCTTGGCTTCGTCAAGCTCGAATATTTCCATACGCTGGCAACAAGGGCGGTTCATTGGTGCAGGTGCCTTTGGATCGGTTTATCTAGCAGTGAACCTAGATTCGGGCTCTTTGATGGCTGTCAAAGAGATCCGATATCAAGATGTGTCACCCCTTCCTAATCTCTATACGCAAATCCGCGAGGAACTTCAAGTGATGGAAATGCTACATCATCCCAATGTTGTCGAATATTACGGAATTGAGGTCCACCGCGATAAAATATACATTTTCGAAGAATACTGCCAAGGAGGAAGTTTGGCAACGTTGCTCGAATACGGCAGAATTGAAGACGAAGGTATTATTCAAGTCTATACCATGCAGATGTTAGAAGGCTTGGCCTATCTCCATTCGAAGGGTATCGTGCATCGAGACATCAAACCAGATAGTAAGTTTTATTCTGCTATTCTCTGTGGTGTGGGCTGTAGCGATCCGATTGAAATATTTTAGACATTTTACTGGATCATTTGGGTGTCATCAAATTTGTAGATTTTGGCGCCGCAAAGGTTTTGGCAAAGAATCAAAGGACCATTCAGCGTTCTCGGGTGGCACAACCCACTAACGTACCTGGAATGCCCCCTGGTATGGCCAACAACAGCCTGACGGGCACGCCTATGTATATGTCGCCCGAGGTCATCAAGAACGATAAACGCGGTCGGCATGGGGCCATGGATATATGGTCGATGGGTTGCGTTGTATTGGAGTTTGCTACAGGTCGCAAACCGTGGAGTAACCTGGATAATGAATGGTGGGACTTAATTCTCACAGGTGTTGCTGTAGGAGCTAATCTAACACTATAGGGCGATCATGTTCCACATCGGTGTAGCGACTCAGCACCCTCCACTACCTGAGCCTGACCAACTTAGTGAACTAGGGATCAGCTTTATCAAGCAGTGCTTGACTATTGACCCTATGCGTCGACCCACTGCTGTGGAACTCATGGATCACCCTTGGATGGTTTTATTCCGCGAAGTATTGGAGGACTATCAAGAGGAAGCAAATATGACTGTAGGACAACCACCTGAAGCAGAATTTGAACGAGCATCCGTAGCGCGTCAGGCCGCCCGTATGCATGACCAGGAAGTTGCTGAGATAGCGTCACCAACTCTTTCCGATTTAGATGTTAGCACGTTTAAGCCTCCTATGTGTCTATCTGAGCAGGTGGGCAGGTTGCAGACTGAGCTATGATTTCGTGCTGTTACAACTCTACTTCTTTGTCTGATGTAGCATTTACCTCATCTCGCAAGTATTATTCCCTGTACCATCCGTTATTGTAATGTTGTATGCGAATAGCTGTTGTATGAGTGCTATACATTTGATGCATCCATGACACATATACCGTATAGTAAAGGACTTTAAAATGTCTGGACTTTGCAAGTCGGATGAAAGAAGAAGAAGAAAAAAACAGCTTAAGAATGAAAAGCTACTCTATTACCCACCGCTTACCCATAGCACTTGTAAGGCTATTTCTCGTTGCAATGTCACTATTGTAGGACACCTGACTACCTCTCGAATCTGATCGGGACATGTCATCTGTCTTTAGGGAATCTACCGTAGTGGATATAGACGCTCCACGTCGGTGCGAAACGGGGCCCACACCCACAGCGTGCTGGGAGCCAAAGTGCATTTGAGACGGCCTAGGCACCTCTGAGCCTTTGCCGAAGGTGGCCGAGAAAGTAGGAATAGGGAGATTTGAAGACGGAAATTCAACTTTTTCTGGGTCACCATCATAACTGAAAGTCTCTGGAAAGACGGGGGTGAAGTCGTTGTTTTCCAAGGGCTCCTGTATGTTCAAGTATCTTGGGAGGCCTTTGCCAAAGTTGAAGCGGCACGCAACAGCCAAAAGGAATGTGAGGATCATAAGAGTTCCAGAAGTCACCGCCATGACCGCAAAGAACGGCCAAACCACAAATGTCCATCGAAAAGCGGTGCTGTAAATAAAAGATCAGACGGTGACGACGCGCAAATGGCGCACACGTACGATTTAAATATCGCAGCCCAGAGGCCTATGAGGGCTAAGCTCAAAAACAAAAAGAGCATGGCACATTTGCGCATTTCACGGCGTATGGAGAACCAGCCCTAATAGGTGAGTAATTGTTCAGCTTGTCAATGTTTTCCTAGAGTATACATCATACCAGGGACAACCATGGAACGAGAATCTGCAACGTATTGTGAATACGGAGGGGCGACGAATAGGACAAGGTTTCAAAAGGCAACTCACACAAAATGTGAGAATAATGCCCCCCTTGTACAATGAACCCATGGTGGCCAATCGGCCAATCGCCCCATTATACAATTGGTCGAGCCATAAGGCCGCAGCAGACACAACAAAGAAGAGGGCAAGCTGGATGGCGATAGAGAGTGACAGAACCAATTTGTAGATTCGGTTGATGGTAAGAGAAGCACCGACTCGTTTGAATGTTTGCCATCCATAAATCTGAACACCAGTCATAAGCAGCACATTCTCATCTCATACTCAATAAACACACCTTCATGAGCTTATTCGTTAAGAATGCTGACAAAAGTAAAGTCACACCATTGAACACTGCACTCATTATTTCAGCGTCTTTTCGCTGATCCCAATAAGTGCCAAGTAGGTTGTGAGGACTACAGGCACCGTTAGTGGTGAGCCGGGCAAACTCCTGACGAAATTGTTCGGTCTGAAAGATCTCGAAGATAGTCCAGACAGTGACTAGAAGATGGGTAACCAAGGCGGCACATATGTGTGGAATCGATTCGTTCAACAGCGCGACGATAGACATGCTTAATACCCAAATCTGGAACCCGATCAAGGTGATATCCTCACGCTTCGTGTTGCTTAGCCTGAAAGTTGCACATTTATCAGTGGAATGTTAACTTCAGGAGCACACCGCGTACATTTGTACTGGCCAGATGAGTGTTTGGACGCAATTATCGCTGAGTTGAAGGCTCAGGATCGAGTTCGTGTTGTTGCTCGACAAATCACTCGATAGACCAGAGATATTGAACCCGGGGGTAGATCCATTTAAGAGAGTCGAGGTGACACCCAGCGTGCGTTTGTATTTGAATAACCGACTCTGAATATGAAGGATTGTAAGATATGACATGAACTGAGAGCGACGATACATACAAGCACGTGATATTCATCATCATCATCAGTCTCATCCCGCGGAATGACTAAGGTCGTAGCGGTATGGGGGCTACCAGTAGGGCTGACAACAAGATCAACTCCAGTTGACGTAGCGACAGTATGGTTCGATGTCGATATAGCGGCCGGAACTGGAGTTGCGGTGACCAACACAGTTATGGTCGATACGGCCAACGATGTTGGATGTGCTGCAACCAAGGGTGTCGGGGGCAACTGAGGTAAGGCTGAAGTAGAAATCTCGCTTGCCACCAATGTGGTAGCAGGAAGAGGGTTATGATCTGAGGCGGGGGTAGGAATAACAGACGTTGAAAACTCGGCCACTGCTATCCCATGAGGCGAACTGGAGTTGTTGCCACCGTTCCAAATTACCGTGCAATCGTCCGCATTAATTGAATTGGGAACAGTGTAGCAGATACGGAGATCATTAGATAAAATAGCGAAACCATTAGCCTCCTGAGTCTCGTTGGCTCGTTGGACCAGTTCCCACAGAGTGTTTGCGGCGGATGCATTAATGGAAAACGCTTGAACCTGGAGTATAACCTGGATAATGTTATGAACAACGGCAAGTATGAAGTAAGCGGTGGTGAGGCGCGAGAATGTGATACGGGACCACTAAGGAACAAGATCGGTGAAGGAGAAAAATAGTGTGAAAGAAAACACTCACAACTAATTTTGCCTTTGCAGAAATGTTGCCAAGACGCAATACTTGTTTGGCACGCATGCTGTAATCACGGATAAGCTTATGAATCAACAGACACACAAGCTGCAACTTACATGGCAGGGTGAAAAGAATAAAACAACCACTAGGGTGAAGAAAATTCTCAGAAGAACCGAGCCCTCCAAGTATCAGAATCGAAGATCAGTCTTATACCCTGGAGTCGGGCCAGCCGCGATCACAGGCGTGGCAGGATGAAAAGACAGGAAGAGAGGATGGTGGACGAAGCAGGAGCAACGCTAAATGATTCCGAGGCCGAGCTCATTTCAGTCGTTACACAATTGACGCCCGCGGTCCTAGATAGAATCGTGGTTCTCCGGTGGCTAACACTGTCTATACGATGTGCACTACATGTACGAATAACAAAACTCGTCAACAAGACTGAGAATCTGAGAAAGAGAACTGCAATATTAATGCTCGACGTGCATGCCCTTGCTCTCCCACAGATTCCGCAACACACTCTCGAGTCCCATCCGTCCTAGTCGCGCATTGTCTCCGAATCGTTCACAGCTCCATTCCTCAAGTTTGTTCGCGAGACTCCTCCATATTGCTGCTCGTGTCTGTATTTCGGCAGTCTGAGTGAACAACGTCTTCTCTTCGGGGTGTGACGGTTCTGGAATATACTGTATCCGTTCTAGACACGTAACATATTGTGACAGGGACATATTTCTCGAAACGATCGACGTCCGTTGGCTGACTGGGTCCACAAATGTCACCTCTCTAATGAATGCGTCTTCTGATCCGCCCAGAAGCTGAACGTCACCAAAAAAAAGGTGAATTGCGGCGGAAGATGTCACCCAGCAAGTTACTTGCCTTGACGATCCATATCGGTGCTTTTTGTTTGCAACCTAATATTCGCTCTGTCCGCACTATACCCGTGTTAAGGTCTATCGACCGATCCAGGACGTCTACGGTAAGAACGTGCGTGCAATGGGGGTTCGGATACTTGTGCCAGATGCCAAGCTGCACATGAGTCCAAGGATGACTAGGACCATTCGTTCATCACCGATCCTACACCATTACGAAATATCTTTGCTCACTCATAGTTAAATGATGTTTTGAAGAAATGCATGACGGCTGGTAAACGCGCCTGCCGCGCTTTTGATATATAAAAAAGGTATTAGAGGCCTCCTCTAAGTCTCGTAGTGTGGAGGAATGTAGTATTCGAAAAGTGCACAAGGCTGTTCTAAAATTCGTGAGTTCTTGACGTCGGGGAAGTGGAGTGAGAGATGTCGCGCTCCCGCCCCGACTCATTCCGACTCGAGGTTATTTAGCGGAGTTTATGTAAAGAACGTCCGCTGCCTCCAGCGATACCGAGTCTCAACATTTCTACCTTAAAGACCCTTCAGGTTTAGTAGACTTCATGCAGGGCTACCCTCAAGATCTTCCCGAAGGTCTTTCTTTATCTCTGAAGCCCCCTTTCGTCGCAGAAATCCTAAGGATCATTCAGAGGCCTTCAACCATCTTGGTCCTTCAAATACTGAAGGTCCATTATGCAACCAACCCACTTAACGCGGTGTTTCGTATTCAAACAATGCGTTCACTCTCGCTCTCTTTTGAGGTCCTGTCCATCCTTGCGATCACCAACATGTAAGCAGGTGTAGTTCTATCTGAAGCCATGGATGATGCCACGGTGTCTCAATGCCCGAAGGCCCTGAAGGGTTTCGTCCACGTGCGAGGCTACATCCCGCAGGTCTCTACTACCCGTGTTCTTGGAGCACATTGATGGTTGAAAGGGTTTACATCTATCAGAAGCCATGCACGATGTGATGTGTGTGTCTGACAACCCGAAGGTTCCAGACATACGGAAACTCGAAGGTCATGAATATTCAGTTATTTGCTACTACACCCAACCTTTTCAGCCATTTTATATAACATATCACGATCCCCACTCTCGTCCACCAATGACTTCAGATAACCGTCATCCTTTTTCAGTAAATTTGCTGGTGAATCAAACTCAACCATATTTCCTGCGTCTAATACCAAGATCTTATCTGCATCCATGATCTATTAAAATATCAGAGCTATTACTGTTAAAGGTAAAGGTGCATACCGTTTGCAATCTGTGTGCTACGGTGATAAGCGTCGCATCTTTCAGAACTTCTCTCAGTGTCGTCTGAATAATCGTATCGGTGGCATAATCAATGGCACTCGTTGCTGTTAGCTTGTTAGCAACCATGCTCGACACGGCTAGGGACATAAATCACCTTCGTCCAAGATCAAGAGCTTGCTCCGCCGCACAATGGCCCTTGCTAGCGCCAAGATCTGACGTTGCCCTACTGAAAGATTACCGCCGCCACTTGAGACAGAGCTATCTAGCGTGATCTTGGATGCATCGTTTTCTCCTTGCAGATTGAATAGCCCGGCAGCACGCAGCGCATCGTTAAGGGTTGCGTCCGTGTGTTCAGAGAAAGGATCCAGATTTTCACGCAACGTCCCACTCAGCAGCTCCGGTTGTTGAGGAATAATAGTGATGTTCGACCTGAGGATGTCCAAGTTGATCGAATGGATAGCTAATCCACCATAAAAAACACGCCCTTCGGTTGGTATGCATCGCAGAAGCGATAGAGTTAACGACGATTTGCCACTCCCCGTCCTACCTACGACACCAATTCTTTCACCCGACCGGACTTCGAAAGAAATATCGTGCAGAACCTTAAGGAAGCGAGTATGAGTCACCGAAACGCCACGTCAAACTGTATGCAAACCTCAGGTCCATCAGCAGAGTAGCGGGCCCGAAGATTTTCAACTGTTAAATCGCCAGATGCGGGCCAGTAAGCGGGTGGTTTCCCCGCGTCTGTCGCTTGAGGCTCTTGGTCGATCTCCACATAATCCTCAATGCGTTCAAGGCTAATACATCTATGAGAAATTTACTATAGCTAGCTTGACGCATTAGACGTACCTATTACCATGGACTTCGAACTCGTTCAGAACTCTTACTGTTCATGTGGCTTGAGTTTACTAACATGTCCAAAATACCAGTTCACTCACTCCACCATAAAACCAAACCCGAAAACCCGACAGCCATCGTTAAAGAGAAACCAGCATTGCTAACTGTTCGAAGTCCTTCATCATAAACCAAGTACGCAGCAAGGCCGGCAGCAAATGTGCCACCAATTGCATCGATACGGATACCCACCCATCTGCAATAAGCAGTGAGAATGTTAAATAACAGATGTTATGAATCTCGGCACACCGATTACAATTGTAAAACGTTCGGGCAGGCCTGGTGTACCCATTTATGCGTTTTAGACTTTCTGTTTTGAACGCATTTTGTGCGCCATATGCCCGAAGAGAAGCTAAACAGGCAATTAGCCACGAACGAACGATGATGAAAACTATTCACTCAGTCCAGATATCGCAGCGCCGAAGTGGGCCAATACTGGCGAACGACGATTGGACATCTCCCGTTTGACGGAGAGTTGGGCCTTGATGTACAACTGCCCGCAAATACCCCCAGCAACGAATGTGGCAAGACCCGGCAGTACAAACATGGGTACAAAGAGTATTACAGCCCCGAATTTGACTATGAGAGCTAATGTTATCTCGATCTTAACATCGATTCAGCTGAGTGAAAGTTTCAATATTTGTCAATACACCTACTACATCGCTGAGATGCTGGCTAAGCGGTCCATCCACGGCACGGATGTCTTGGGTACATCGTGCTATAATACGAGCAGTAGGCACAGTGTCAAGCCATCTATAAAAAAAGAATCAGCCGCCGTGAACACAATTGAATTCGGATTGTACCGAAGTGTTGTGCCAAGGACACTTGTAATAAGTTTCCGGTGTATCGTGCGAGAGGCCTGGGGGCCATGTTAAAACAGCTCTTTAAAAAGTGAGGGACAGGCAACTCTCACCTTAATGGATCCAAACACAAACAATACCATAGAGACAGAGAATACAAACATGGTGGAGGCTAGGATGACGGAGTACATGGAGAGATAGTAAGAAACGGGAACGGCCCAAACGGGATGGTTTTCATATTGCGAGGCCCAAAAACCCAAAAACCAAGTCGAAAGGTTGACGAGCAGTTCTACAAAAAACACACCGCCAACGAAAGCCATCCAAAATCCCGCGCCACCCAAACTGGAGAAATACAGTTTCAGCGCTGGCCAGCCAACATGGCCCAATGCAATTTCTTCTTCCATGACCAGTTTAGAAACCGCGTTCTGGTCTTTTTTATTGAACTCGACGTTGTCAACGGTTTCTTCGACTTTTTCAGTGATTTCGTTCGTTTCCGCTACTTGCCGAAGAAATGTCTGGTTCTTTGCCATAGCCTCAGAAACTGTGCCCTGGCTGACAACTCTGCCATCAAGGGACAATGAAACGGCGAAATGGGCGATCGGGGCCACCATTGCGATATTATGGGTCTATGACACAAGGCATTGAGCATGCCAGACATGGTGACACGATGAAAAATCCTACCACCAAAATCGTCGTACGGTCTTTAAGCAGGTCTCCTTGGAGGCATTTCTCCACAATGAACCGAGCCGTGTGTACATCCAATGCGGCAAGAATGTCGTCCAGTAAAATTATAGCAGCGTCAGAATACACAGCTCGGGCTAGTGTAATTCTGGCTTTTTGACCGCCACTAAGAACAGAGTGAAACGTTGCCAGTTGTGCCTTCATTCTTCTGAGCGCACGTACCTTAAAGTAAGTCCTTTCTCCCCTACTTCGGTTTCATCGCCGGCCTCAAACAGACTGATATCACGCTCTAAGCCACATTGGTATACAACTGCACCGAAAGTATAAGCCCGGTTCAGTAAATTAAAGACCTGAATCTACCTTTATCATAACGTTCTTTGTCGTAAGGTTTTCCGAACAGGATATTGACCTGGAAAACGTGGCATTAAGGGAATGCCTTGTAAGTGATATCTCACCCACCTTGATTGTCTCGTTTTGTACCCATGTTTCTTGCGCTGCATACGCAACGCCTCCATCTCGAGGTAGCCTGAAGCCGGCTTTTTCACCATTCGGTTCGAAGTGCATTTCACCTCGAAAGGAGCAAGTGACATTAGAACTAACAAATACTCCCTAAACTGTATTGCCAACCTAACAAAGCCATGAGGAGGCTAGTCTTTCCACTTCCAGTCGGCCCAATGATGAGGTTGAGGCTTCGGCGTTTGAAGAACAGCTCCCCTTCGATCTTAAGGCGATACAGTCGACGCGTAGGGATATCTTCCTTTTGGTCTTGCACTCCATTCCATGAAAAGGCGGCATTCCGAAAACCAATTGCATTGGGTTCGATAGTATGCGCCGGATCAACATCCGGTTCACTGCCGTTTTCCTTGAGCGTAAAACGATCCAAAAGCTCAGTCTGGCAGAAACACGTCAGCAACGCTATATAAGGTAACATCCCTGAAGCTCACGTTTAAAAGGAAGTCGTTTATCCTACCCAGAGAAACTTTGGCTGAAGAAATCATCGTGATTCCAAGTATAGTACTACTGTATCATGCCACCTACCATTTATTATCATGGGTAACATGAAGAAAGTTCCATGCAGGCAATCCCG
Organism: Ramaria rubella; assembly: GCA_015039355.1. Lineage (NCBI taxonomy): Eukaryota > Fungi > Basidiomycota > Agaricomycetes > Gomphales > Gomphaceae > Ramaria > Ramaria rubella. Next base: position 606,814 of record MU134296.1, on the reverse strand, counting down.
TAATTGATCGAATACAGCTATGCTGCTGAACAATTTGGAGGCCGATAATACCTCTTTCTGAATGATAGTCTGTCATGGGTGCAAGGCTTTAAGCGATGCAGAGTAACGCAGGGTGTGGGTTTCGTACATAGCAAGCAAACGTGACCAACATGGTCAAAAGTGGAAAGAAGTAACTGGAGAAATGATCAGAATGAGGATCACGAAACTAGTAGAATTCTCACTTGAGATTTGAATTTAGAAGATCCAAAAGCCTTCGCTTTTTCAATAAACCAAGTTCAACTTCACGTTTTTCCGCAATCTGTTCGTTTACTTTGGTTTCCCAACCAAATAATTTGATCATTCGGATGACAGAAAGAGCTTTGAAAAGGCACACTCAGATATAAACAGGGAGATAGACAGTGCAGCACGCACTTTCCGTGACGGCTTGTACACGCGCGTCCGTCTAACACATATCATCAAGATGTTTGTCACTGATAACAAGGGACAAACCTTTTGCATCCTCTGCGTCTGTACACCGTTCAATAATTTGGCAACATACCCAGGCAAGGGAACTGATATCAACATAACTCCCATGCCGACCAAAGCGCTGAGAAAGAGGTTCAACGTTATTTCACACGAGGCATGTGATTTACCTCCATCCTAAGACAGCGTACAGAAACCATATACAGATAGCAAGCTGCAGCGGACCATACCAGGCTAGCACGTGTAGATGAGACCATTGACATTGGCTATATAATATACAACGAGAAGACGCACCGATAAATAAAAAGTCGCGCCCATCTGTTATATTACCTAGATCCGTACTGACAAAGTTGTTGATTTTACCGACTAGATTTGAAGCTTTAGCCTCCACGGGTTTCGCGCCATCGGGCCCAGGAGTAGGGACAGCTGATATAGCGCATGATATATTTGCAGCTTTTCTCTTTCCTTTGGCTACGCTTTGTGCCAAAGAAGCTGTCGACATGTTACCGCTTTCTTGCAAGGTATCCTCACAGCCATCAGAGCTGCCAGCCCCAATCTCAGTCGCATCGGTCTCAGCTATAGACCGTGTATCAGGGGTGGTAGCCACGGTCGTTGGCGTACTGGTCACTTCAGTCTCTTCTTTCATCCGTATCCGCAAAGAATGATCAAAGACGAGTTGTGTAAGTATGCCTTCGGTTCGGACAAGAGTGCGGGTCTACAGATTCAAGTGTCAGTGTGCCCAGTAAAAAATAACAGGTGAAGGGAAACATACTGCTAAGAAGATATAATATTGCATAGAAATAGAGCCCAACTGCATTAATAATTAGGGTGTAGATCCGGGTCGGGCAAGGTCGGCTTACGGTGGGACCAACAAATAACAAAAAGATCCACACCCATGGGCGCACAATCGCATCCTTTCCACCTGTTTCGAGATATTGAAGTACTTTGTTCACTGCAAGCGGCGGCAGGAAGCCAGTCAAACACTAAAATCGATCTTATTGTAATGCACTGTTCAAAAATATACCAAACTACCTTAAGCGTGATCATAATGATAAGTCGGATATATTCTGAGGCTGGAAAAAAAAATGAGCAGATGCCATTACTGATAAAGAAAAATTTACCGAAAAAACGTATGAGACCCCAGAAGAGATGGGTCCTTTTTCTGCGTAAGTAAGGATCTAGTATCTAAAAGGGGGTAGAAATTCGAGAGGCACCTAAATGAGATATTGTGTAACCGACCTTTTCACTCTTTTGTACAAGATACTCTGCCCTGTCATAATCGGCCAGAGGTGGCAATGACTCATAGGCGAGATGTGAACTCCGTGCGGCTAGTAAAATGAGAGGATCCATAAATGTGTAGGTTAAAAAGGACAACCACGAGGCCGTCAACTCAGAGTTGACCTCCTTTTCAGGGTTCTAATGGTTATTCCAGTTAGATTGAAGTAACCAATAGTTCGGATGTGCATATACCAAGGGGTCCACTGGGGTATAAATGCGAGGAGTAATAAGGGGGCAGAGCACACCCACGAATAAAACAATGCTTAAGCGGGACCAAAGGAGCCAGCCTTGTCCTGAGTCCATCGGTGTCAAATTGAACATAGTCAACGGTAGGAGGTCTCGGTAGGTATACACCGCTGCAACAGACAGCATGATAACATTCAGGTGCAACCTGGCAATAGACCACCATCGATGCGACACTAGAGTAATGAGTGCAAGGACAGATGCATATACCTGGTTCCAGGATGAGTAAAAACAATTTTGACGTGAATGATTGACACACATAAAGCGCGAGATGGACAATCTCAACCACACCGATAAGAGCATGGGGTTCGATAGGCTTGTGTTGCTGAAAGGGACCGATTTGCTCTTGGCTGCGCTGTAAAATAAGAAGAGCGATAGTGGTCAAACAGACCAAGGTGATAGTGCTAAGGAAACTGAGGATGCTGAAGCCGATAGTGAGCGAACCCTGAGCCCTAAAGTGTTGCTTTGCTCTACGTAGTAATCCCTGTGTTTCTAGAGGTCCTGTAGGCGCCGTCTGGGAAGATGACGCGTTTCGAAAACTGAGGCCTGGTCTAGAGGTCCAAATGATAATGATCAATTGCAAGATCAATAGAGCGACAGCCAGGTAGGCAGGGAGAAGGAATTCATGGGCCCAAGGGCTACTAAGACGAAATGAGAAACTAATATGGAAGCTGCGTGGTAAGAACAAACCGTTTCTCTTGCGTAACATCCAGCACAAGTTGAACGACACGCATAAGTACTGCGTCTCTGGCCTGAGACGGTCACTGCGAATGATCAAGGCTATAAGCCTAACACTTGGAGCTATAGCTTATCTAGTACTCCTTGAGAACTTGACTCACAATATCTGTCGGGTCCGACCCGGAATACCCGGTGCTACTTGCTATCGAAGGCTATCGATCGGCATACGCATGCAATCCAGATCCAGGTACAGGTAGGATTACACCCCCAAGTGAGTTAGTGGCTTAGTGGAGGCGCAAAATGAAGGATGTCTCTAGAAGCTGCCGGTGTAAGGAACGTTGAACGGAACATGGTCCAGTGTCGACGTACTACTCGATTCTCGATTCGGTCCTTACGAAAAGTAATGGTCTACATTTGGGTCTCATCATATCACGTGGTGAGAAGTTTCGCCATCAGATTTATGTAATTACTCCAAGCGCTAGTACTAAAGTGTAAAGTCACGTGACATGCGGGCCAGTACGTCACGCGATCGGAGTTCGAATCTGACGTTCAGCACGCACGTCCACACGACGTACTTTCACTTCAAATGGCACGCCGCAAAGTTGCTGCAAACGGCGTTGCAGATAGCATCGAATCCACCACACTACTTACTTCAGATCCTCCTGCCCAAAAAATTGCCGCCGCAAATGCAGAACCCCGCGATGTCATCAAAGTAAATAATGCGAACCTCACGGAGCTCAAACATGCGCTGGACGATGCGCTGAAGCGGGTATGCAGTATTTGCTTTATTGTCTTTGATGTATCTGGCTTACATGTAATACATAGGTATTGGGTCGTCCTGACCAATTTAAAACTATCCATCAGCACACGGATGTGCGTCTGGCGCTGGGGTGGGCAGGTGTATTCGTAGCGGCTGGGACTGCGGGATATGGATACAAGACCGAGTTTGAAAAATCAAAGCCGATTGTGTGGGCTGGAATGATCATGTACGTTGGTTTTTGTTTATTTGGAGCGATTCATCTCACTTCATGGCTTGGATCGCCAGATATATCCTTTTGACAGCTGTACAAACACTGTACGCTTATTTTGTGGAGGGAGATATCGTGTATGTTGGAAAAAGAAAAACGTTTGCAAAGCGGGTATGTATCTTCTTCCTGTAAAAGTTATATGATGTTGAATATCGGTTAGATTGAAACGGAACGAATAACCGTTGAATCGCGGTCACAACCATCCACACCAACTTCTCCGCCTCAATACACCCTTTTGCTTGCTTACGTCCGTTCCTCAAATAATGGCAAAGCATTATTGCATCGAGGGAAAACGCATGGCGCTCGAGGATACAATTCTTTCTTTGATAAGGTTGGAACGCTTGATCAGGATGTGTTCGAAGAGTGGATACGTAGCCTGGTGGCTAATGTGACGGGAGAAAACGAAGATAAGTAGCATACGGTTTGGCCATGTCGTCTTGTTCTCAAGTGTTCTCGGGGCATTGGGGTTGATAATACTTACCTGTACGCAGTCGTCAGACTTGTATTCATGTTGAGTTCATGTGCATTGCTGTCTCATTTGATGTTACATACTATGTGCAGTCCAATGAATCAAAGCTTATGCGGTGCGCCACTTCAACATAGATACAGAACCCAACATTCATTACCATTCAGTGTTGATACAGTGTGCCAGAATTCTAGCGATCATATAGGTGCCGGTCAGTCTCTAGAACATCAGCAACCAGAGTCTGGGAGCCAACTACGACACATTATATGTGGGTGTAAGTTTATCAAGAGTCCTGCTTCGTGTGGAACAAGGTAAGGTTACAACTACAGTAGAGGTAGAAGAGTACTGTCATAGGTATGCGAGAGAAAGAAAGAAATACAACTTCAATGTCCCCTAGCGTCTACGTCGGATCCCGCCGCAGCTAGCTCTAGCTTTAGCTCCCCACCGAGGTACTCGTACCCGGGCGAAGCGAGGGGGACGGGCTACGAGCTGTAGAATTTCTCGAAGCTGGTCTCGACGTTGTTCCTGTTCGAAGGGAGTTTCGCGGCGATGATACAGCCGTAGCGAACGTGTCCGGTGTTTTTGGCGATCTCGTTTCTGCGCGGGTTGTGACTGGAGCTTCCATAACGCGTAAACCGCTGGAAAGGTCCTGAGGATCTGGTGTTCCGCTCTCCTGATCTCGCATAATTGTCACGCTTGATTCATGGACCGCCTCGACATGTGGATCGTGTGATTGTGGAACTGGGGATTGTACATCTAGTGACCTTTGAGGAAGGGTGGGGGAGGGGGGATGTTGATCAGACGGGTCAGAGTTTGAAGACGAAGGGTTGGAACGATGGGATGGATGGATGCTCTTCCCAGGTCTGGGTGGTAATGTAGGAGTGAAATCTTGTCCATCTTGCGAGCGAGGGGGAAGAGTATGCGACCGTGTATATGACGATCCGTAATCGTATTTGGGTTTAGGTTCCCCGGACGGAGCTGCAGGTAGGGGTGGCTCATTTATTGTCGGCGTTGATTGCTCATCGAAAAGTAAAGGTGCGTGAGTTATGAGGTCTTCCATAACAGTGTCCTGAAAGGAGTCAGTGCATGCGAGTCTAGGAATGTATTGCTCACCTTCCATGTTTGCATGCTGAGAATATCTCCATCTTTCGGAAGTTCATCCTCCCCAAAGATCACACTACCAAACACAATTGCGAGGTTCTTGGCGTCCATTTTGTTATATTGGTTCCTGGAGCTTACTCGGGCGAGGTGTTCCACTACGCAGCGTAAGGTTGCTTGGTGAACTGGAGGTAGTCGACGTAACTTCGATCGAAGTACCGGAAAGTTATTTGCGACGTGTTCCTCTATCAATTGCTTCAAAATAAACCTACACAGAATGCCGTGAGACATACCTCGTTCATCAGTGTGCTGCAGCCTGTCTGACAATGGAAACCTGAAAACAGGTTCTGGCAGCTCTCGAAGATAAAGCTTGATAGTGAGGTCAGTTGAGACAGGAGTGTCAGTCATTCAAAACACCTTCAACATCGAGGCAACGGATGATGCGTCGTCTACCACGGGATTAAACTGAAAATTTTGTTCGTCTCGTTCAACTTTGTATTTCAGCTATTATGATATTAGTTCACAATGGACAATCAATGCGATGTTTGATTATCCACCTCTTGCACATTCGCATGCCGACCAGATACCTAATCAAGGTGATAATCACGAGTTCCATAATCTCATCCGTTGGAGCTCATAGATGACGCACCCGGTAGATACCCTCTGTATCCATCCCTCTGGCCTCCACCTCTTTTACACAGAGTTTCACCACTTTAGGCACAGCTCCTTCAGGAAGATTATGTGCTGTTGCGTAATCGACGAGGGCAACACCAAAAATGAGATCTCGACATTCGCCAACTGTGTAATTGTAGTAAAGCACAGGTTTGGGAATATCACGGGCCATCGCTCGTGGGATCATCGCCGTCAAGATAGCCGCGTCTTCCGAAGGTAGAATGGCATTGATCATAGGCTCAATATGTTCAGTCAGTTGTAATAAAGTAGATGATGTAGCGCTGAAGATGACTGAGAATAGTTGGTGGAGACAGAAGAGGGGTGCAGCTCACACAATGCTATCTGCGTATTTCGTTAAAACCCTCTTTGTGGTATCGGCGGATTCAAAGATAAATGTCTCAAGGCTCTAGAGAAGTAACGTAAAAGAGCTCTCTCGAAAATGTATCAAACTTCTTGCCTTGTATCCACTCTCGAGCGTCTTTATTCGCCTCAGACGAAGAGTCTCCAGCCAATGTACACCTGCTCTGTACTCTTTATCTGTGTAGACAGTTTTAAAACGATTTTAGCCATGCCATCTCAATAGATTTACCGGCTTCGTCTGCTTCGCGTTTAGCCCGGACACCCCTTAGAGCACCTTCAGGGCGCCCGCTGAGGCCCTCCTTAGCCCCGCCATTCTTACCACTCTCATTGAGAAAAGTCATCAATGAGTTCAATTGCCTCTTGCCTGATGGGTAATAAGATTTCGACGTGGTAAAATAACAGCAGAATAACGGACCTTGATGAGCTAAGTCAATGAAGGCAGTGGATGAAGAAGGCGAGCGGTTTCGTCCTGAACCTGCTTGATGGGCAGAGGGTTGCCGAGTTATCGGTCGAATAGGAGTAGGGGAACCAATTGGGTTGGAGGCCACTTTAGTTAGTGGATGATCAGTTTGTTCAGAGGCGACTAAGTTGGATGGCCCAGAGAGTACAAATCTATCAGACTTATGATCCTGAGAAGATTTAGTCAAGGAAGAGGTGATAATTACGCTTCACAGACCTCGACGTCCTGACATTTCCTAAGGTAATGGCGTTTCAAACGTGGCAGCATGTTTTCTGCAAATTCAATGTGTGTGACAGCTGCGTTCTTCAAATCCTCTTTAATACGTTTGCGTGTGCGTTCTTGCGTTTCCTGATAGATGCCAATCTGAACCCAGGTCAAATTATAATTCGAACGCAATGCCTACTCTCAGGGCAAGCAGGGGATTCAAGACCTCAGACTTTAAGTTCTCCAGGAAAGCTTCGCGAGTTTCAGTCTCTGGTTGCTTCTTAGTGATAAATTGATAAGTAATGTCAATATTGCTCACCTCGTTCAGCATTGTCCTCCACTTCCCGCCAAGCTTTCCGAACAGAAGTTACTCGGTCAGCACGGTCATCTCGATAAGAATCTAGTGCACGGTGCTTCAAGTGTAATCGACGCAAAGAGTCCACACTAAACAGAGTAAATAAAGGGTTTTTGTGTGCAATAAGAAAACATACTAAATCTCTTCTATTCGTACTCTAACCGTCAATTAGAAAAGGTAGCAAATAGCAGATTTGCGCGAAGCATACCTCTCCTGGAAGAATTGAATGTACGACTCATCTAAAGTCTTAAGATGGTAGTCGAAAAAAGGGAGTGGACCAAGAAACGTTTCAGACATTAGTGTGACTGCTGAGCATTGATTACGTATACGTACGGATTATATAATATATTAGTTATGTATGTAATGTTAGATTAATCCTCTAAGCTAACACCATACCTAATAGCTAACCATTGCTTCCCTATCATCCAATTCGGCATACGATGGGAATTTCGGCCCTTCGGTTGGCACTTTTGGCTTTTGCTTCTCCTCCAATCGTTTGTAATAGTCGAGAACTCGAGGGTGGGCCATGACTCTATAATATTGTATTGAGTTTCAATACCGATGAAAGATATGATATATGTACTTAGATGGATGGAAATTCAGCACTTGCAGCCCTGAAAGACTTGTTGCACGAGAGAGCGCGACGTAGGCTAAATCACATCCGTTTATAACGAGTTAAATGCACGAATTAGTTGAATTCACCTTGTCCCTTCTCAAAGACGCGGCCTAGGTCCACTTTCACTCTCTCTAGCGTCTGACCCTGAGACTTATGGATTGACAGAGCCCAGGCCAATATAAGTGGGACCTGATCATGATACCTGTCTGAATGATCAATTCAAGGAAAGCTGTATTACGAACCTGGTCTCGTCGAGCTTCCATCTTTCCATGAACATTCACCACATCAAACTCCACTGTCACACGGTACATGAGGAACAGTCCTTGTCTAGAACGAGCTTCACGTACCAGGAGTCAACAACAATTCTTTACGGTTCAAGAACCGCACGACTGGCCACGTTTTATCAGCGTAGATCTCCATCCCAGAATTCTCAGTTTCATTTTGGGGTCTTCTCAATCTTGCTTCCTCCTTAGATTTGTCGACTTCTGCAACTTCTGTTTGAAGTCCCTGGGCCTCCCCGAGGGACTGAAACGCCACGATTTTCCCGATAGAGCCATTGACGAGACGGTCTTGAACAAGATTCTGTATTATAACATGAGTGAATAACATGTGTTGGCATTTAAACTTAGCGGTCGAACCTTGATGAGCATTACTTGTGCACCTATCTGATGGTCAGGTCAGTCGAAGGGCGATATAGCCGTGAGCGGATATCACCTTTAATTGGATTGATTCAGGTGCCATCAGCCGATCGAGCAGCTTCTTTGCTGAACTCATGCTGACACGCCCATTATAAATGTCATGGCCTGCAACGTCCATTGCCGTGAATGTCTGGACATCTCCACCTAATCGCCTTAAACGAGTTTCGTTCGCTTCAAGTACTTGTTTACGCAAGGGAAATCTGGAGCCAGAACGTCTAATATTAGCAATTAAAGTGTCCGCTGCCGTTTACGCACAATTCGCAAGGTTCAACGCCATCACTATAAATAATTGGACGTGTCAGTTTATAAAACTGTGCTGAAGTAGCAACGTCAAGTTGTCCATTCCTCATCGAATTGAGCATATAAATGAAAGCTATGCTTAGATTAAGACGTGCTTCGGATGATAGGCTGAGTATACGTACATTGGTCACGCTGGCGGAATACTTTCGTCAATTGATGAATCGTCCCCACTCCAGATGCGTCTTCGAAGCATTTTTCTCAGGATCTTGCCTCGAAGGTGAAGCATATCGCGGGATTGTGTCGATCTGGAACGGGCGGTAGTTGACAAAAGTCTCCTGATAGTACCAACTACGTGACGCATGTTAGTTACAGCCTCAAAGATGAGGCTCTCACCAGCTTGAATGCCACCAAAAGGTAGCGTGTTCTCCCGAACTTTACGAGCAATGTATTCAAGTTTGTCGTATAAAATACCATCGACCATGGAGACTAGGTGCAATCGTAGGTAGTGGAATTGTGAGTGAATTTGTAACGGCACCCTCCAAATGACCTACTTTCATCAATGATTAATGTCCGCGTCTGCCGCCAACGACTTAGTTTGTTTCGCAAAATCTTCTCCACCAGTGTATCGGCATCCTCGATGGCTAGACTAACTCCAGCCCATGAATGAAGGGTTACACCTTTAATGTTAACGGCGGCTATTCCAGTCTGCACATCTGTAAGTTTCTTCTCGCCATTCACAACAAAAGATAAGCACTGATGCGGTTATTGCCAAGTATTTGGAGACAGCTCCCCCAAGATTATTTATTATCTCCCTCAACAGGATCGACTTTCCAGTGCCTAGAATCGGAATCGATTTTTTGTATATTCAAATGAAATGAAATGAGATTCCTACCAGCTGAACCCGTAAAGAAGATGTTTTTGCCTTGCTGTACGAGGTAGAGAATATGTTGTTGTTCCTGAGAGAGAGAAACGGCGCGGTGTTTGGGTGGATCATGTTTGTTACTAGGACTATTGGGAAGCGGGATAAAATCTGCGGTGAATGGTTCCACATCCAAAGGGATTACAGGAGGTGCCTCAGGCTGAAGTGAGGAGGGCTGGTCATGATTAACCTGCGTGTCTTCGACGATCGTTGACCATGGGTTACTGGACATACCGACTGAACATGAGGTTACTTGGAGTCGGTTGTAACCAGTACTAGTGACGAAATTGCACACCAGGTTCATCACCGAGATCAACCAGCCATGTTTGTGCCGCCTCTTGTGTCTTAAAACTCTTATATCGAGCACCGGGCCAGCCTATGACAGCCTGCTGGCACTGCGTATACACCATTTATGAGCGGTGTAAATGTTGTGACTGTTGGTGGCCCACCTCACGCCATGTATCATATAGCCTTGGCCCTTCTCTTCCGCATTGAACGGCGTAGAATTTCATTTAATTTTTCTGTCAAGCTTGCTAAAACGTACGCCAGCACTTGGTACTTGAGGCCCTCCTGGAGACTCTTTCATCGGTGAACCAATGAAGGTACGATACAGCTCGGATCTTACGTACGAGATAGTCGAAGTTCGAGAGTTCAGAGTCTGAAAATGTGTACCGCGAATGAACCAGATCGTGGTAATGCAAAAGTATATTAACGTGTAACAGTTACGATAATTCATGTAAGTAAAGTATTAGTACATAAACATAAGATGCTAAGTACATGGGTAGATACAGCTGGATTGATGAGGCCCATGTAAGATATTAGATATTCGCGACCTTAGGGCAATATAAGTTCAACAAAATTTCTGAGAGCGTATGTTAGGGAACTATTGAAACTAGGTGCGGGAGCAAATCGACCTACGCAGGAAATATTCCTCGGTTTCCGCCAACTTGAAGTTCACCCGTCCACCTAATTAATTAACCAGTGTCAAAACAGCCGTTAGAAAGGATAAACGTAGACATGTACCAGTCCTCAGTTTGATCGCTCTTCTCTGTGATTATGATAACATCCCCCTTAAAAAATGCAAGGTCACCAGGCTAGCGACGATCTCAGAGCGTCAGCTAGTGTAACAGGAAGTAGCAAGATCAGTTTGTACCTCAATGGCCTTGAAATCATGCAACGCCACGGCACAAGCGACAGCATGAGATGGTAAGGAAAGTGGTTCCCTTGAACGTGTTTCTATTGCTAGTTGGGAGGAAAACGGATTCTCTTGATAACTCGGTTGAAATTGTAAGAAGGGATTAGACGGATGAAGAGGGGATAGCGTCGAGAGTGACTTTGAAGATGAATGATAAGTATCAGCATCTAATGGCTCTAGGGAAACGTTGCGTGGAAAAGCTGCTTTGTGATCAGGTACGTTTGTCGTGTAAGGTGTTTCAGGCTCAAAATGAGTCGGAAAATCAAATGGTGCAAGGTCGTGGGGGCCCCCCGCAGCAGGTGGACCATCCAGTCCAGGTGCCTTCGCATCCACGACATCACCAAGTTCAGAGGAGAAGTAGGAGCCACCGTCTTTACTGCTTCCCCAGGAAGTGGGTGGAAAGGAAGACATGCTATTGGCTTTCTTCCTACGCTTGGACTCTGGCCCAAGGCTTGACACGCCTCCAAACGCATATTCGTGTTCATTTCCGCCATCTTGAATCCAGGTCCTTCCTCCCAGCGGTCTCGAGCAGCTCTCGAGCGTCTTGATGAGCTCCTTGGCCCATGGGGGTGGTGGAAAGTTACCACTAAGAAGAGCCTTTGCGGAGACGTCCGACTGATAAGCAATTGCATTCGCATCCTGTCGTTCCACAATGACGGACCCCTCTATACTCAATCCCCCGAAGAGCCCTTTCGTCTTAGAGTATGAATACCTGTAAAGAAAAAGCTGTGAGCGACGATTTGCGTTATTGTCTGGATCTCAAGGTACATCATAGCGATCCCACCGCTAGAGTTCACGGCACTGCTTGCCTCTCCATTTCTGCCAAGTGGACCCAATGCTATGCTCATATTGCCACCGAGAGTTAGGGATCCAGTAGCCATAAAAGATTTCTAGATATCATAAGAAAAATATAGAAATGCCATAACAGGCAATACTCACCACGGCCTACATAGCGACACATTAGATGGGTATTATAACAAGATGAGAGTGGTGGACACACAGAACGAGAGTTCAGGACGATAAGAAAATCTGTCACTTCAGCTCCAGCCTATTCACCATAATAGGATCGGGTATTTTTAATTTTTGGGGTGAATTCCTACTGACCTGACTGCCAAAACCCATTCCGGCTGTCCCTATGGCTGAGGGAGCAGACCAGGCTATAGATGGTATAAGATTAGTATTCAAGTAGAGCAACCGAGCACTAACATCCATCTGGCAATTTAGCGATGACAATTCCACTCCCGGCTTTCGATCCTCGATTCAGCCGTGGTTCGCAGAACTGAATTACTATAGACAAACCTCGTGCAGAGAAGACAAAGCCCGCCTTGAAGACGGAAAAGATAGCGAACCCCTTTGCCCGCTGAAGAACTGAACTAGGAATGACTCCATCGAGACCCTTGTGGCGATTGTCCACGAAAGATTGAACTGGAAGAAATCAGAAACAACAGTAATACGGGTAATGTCGTAGAACAAACAGATTTTAGCAGCTTTAGTACATTCTTTGAGAAGACTCTGTGGAAAGGGTGTGTTGATCTTCATAGGATTTTCAAAGGTAGGTAGTCGTGTGTAAAAATGTGTAAAGTTGTAAACCACAGCTACCGATGTGGCGGCGATTCCGTCATCGCACCTTGAACGGAAATGATTTGTAAGGAAAAGTCCGCCAATTGCATGCAATATTTGAAGGGTTCCCCTACATGCCTGAGCTTCCTGGTGAGTGTATGTATCGGTATAAAATTCACTTTGCTAATGGTGCTGTAACAGAAGTCGAAAGGGCAGCCTCCTTGATTCGAGACGTTGCCAATGGAAAAATCATCGAACAAGTAGAAACGATGGAAGACAAGATCGTCTATAGTGGAATCACCCATGATGAATTTGTGCGTCTCTTCTGTCCCAACTCGTGTCGCGCGCGCAACTAATTACGTCGACGCAAAGGCGGACTCAATTACTGGTAGAAAAGTGATTGACGTGGGTCGATACGGGAAAGTCTTTTACATCACGCTCGGTGGCAAGGGCCCTCATCCAGTTCTCCACCTTGGAATGACAGGCATGCTCCAGGTTTATTATAGTGCATAGCGCAAGCACCACAGTGTGCTAACGTTGCCGGCACAGGTTCAAGGACAAGAGCCTACTTACTATAGGACCAAACCCCGGGACAATGTGGAGGTATGGCCCCCTCGCTTTATGAAGGTAATTTCTACTAGGCTACTATTATTCAGTAAATATTATAATGTCTCTGTACAGTTCATCCTTCACATTGCTGCAACTGCAACTTCCCCTCCCGCTCAACTAGCGTTCCTTGATGCCCGTCGCCTGGGCCGGATACGTCTCTGCGCTTTCCCCTTGACTGAGCCTCCCATTTCAAACCTCGGTTTCGATCCAATCTTATGCATGCCAAGTCTTGAATGTTTTATTAAATCCGTCCAAAAACGTACTTGTCCTATCAAGGCCCTGCTTTTGGATCAATCTTTCAGTGCTGGTGTTGGAAATTGGATAGCTGGTATATACTTCCTCCAATTTCATTGGGCGTCCTTCATTTACGTGGATCAGACGAAATTTTATATCAGGCCCGGGTTCACCCAGAACAGCGAGCAAATACACTGACAGACATACAACTGGCGAACCTACATGACAAAACAACGTACGTCTGCAGGACGGCTGTTGACGTTAACGCGGATTCTTCCCGCTTCCCTGAGGATTGGTTATTTAAACACCGCTGGGTACATATTCACACATACCGACGTTCAACATTGCTGAGCCACATGAGCACAGGGAAAGGGCAAGAAGGTCAAGCATACTTTACTACTAGTAACATTGGCTTTTTCTCTTCTCTCACCTTTATCTGATGGTCTTGATCATCAGCCTAATGGCCAACCTGCAACTATTAAATGGAGTAAAGTTGGAGGGCGCACCTCGGCCTTTATTGTGGAACTGCAGCAACTCACGGGAAATAATCCCACTCTGCCAAAGGTATCTTTTCTCATCACTTTGTGTTCTATGAAATTTGATTATGCATCTCCCTGAACCAGAGCAATTCTCCCAGGCTGTCAGACGGAGAATTGACTCCGCTTTCCGACCTGGATGTAGAGCTGAATAGTCCAGTGACATCTGTCAAGCGCAAGGTACCCATTCCCTCCACGTACCCAGACTTTCGATAGTGTTAAAGGCATAAACCGTGTAGAAAATTAATAGCAGTAATGCTGTGGGCAGGTTCTCTAAGCGCGTTCGCACGTTCACTCTGAAAGATGCCGAAATCGTAGAAAGTCCGCAGAAATAGGTGTTGCAGAAAATGACTTGAGGAATAGGCATAATTCTTAATACTATAGCATCTGAAAATCATGGGATGCTCGATAGCTGCTCAGTGGTCTATCTAAAATTATGACTAGTCAAGTTTACTTTAGATATGCTTTGCTCGCTGCAGTCTCACTTTTTTTTCGAAGCACGTGTATCGCTTTATTAAATGTGAAAGAACACAAAACAAGACAACAAAGCCCAAAGATAGATAGCAGTGATAAATTAAAACCCTCCGAAAGACCCTCAGGCTTCGGGACCACGAGCCTGGCGGTTAATGAGGCGCCTTCTAAGTCCAAGCAGTCTCTGCGCGACGGGTATCTCGTCCGTGAAAAAGAACGCAACGGTCGTGGCAAGAAGCATGAGGCCACCGGCGAGCCCTACGACGGCGGTCCATCCATTTGTAACATGGTCGTAAAGCTGGCCTCCCAAAATAGGTCCGACTAAAGAATATAACGGTGAGCATGGGCGTCGTATTGTGCATGAATAGCACTCACTCGCAGACCCAATCCCATATGCCAGATTGAAAGCACCGTAAACATGAGAGTAGCCAACTCCCGGAAGCTCTCGTGTGACTGCTGCGAGCTCGGCTGTTAAGGGAGCGACGACCGCGGAGATAAAGAAATCTTAGAAACGTTATTAGGGGGATAAATCACAAGTAAATCAGAAGTACACACTAGACACTACAACGCCAACAATGAGAAGAGCGAGCGGACCATGAATCGCCATTACGATGAACCAAGGTATCGCGAGCAGGAGGCAGATTATTGTGATCAATCCTGTCCCCTTCCGGTCCGACAACCAGCCTGCAAGTGGCCCGGCTACGGTAGAAATTTATCAGTATTCCGTGACCCAGATGAAAAAAAAAGAATGGCAGACATAGAAGAGTGGGCACACTAGAGGCAATGTAAACAAGTCCCACTTTGAGAGAGGACATGCCGTAAGGGTCCTGAAGCCTCAAGGGAAGTGTCGGTTCTTGGGAGGAGTAGGTAACACTAAAAGAAATCAGGACATTACATGGAAGTCAAAGAACGAACGACAAACCCATAAATGAGTGTATTGGTGAAAGCTGCAAGCGCGCGCCGGGAGTGACACATGGCAGATAATACTTGCATCGAAGTCAACCGGGGAGCCTCTTCGGGTACTCTATTCGTCTCAACCCCGGAGTTTACTAGCCGTGGAAGTGAGCTGTGTTCGTCTTTTTCGAGGGAGGGTTGCAGATGGGAAGGACAAGCTACTTTCAACGTCTCGTCCAGCGACGAGGCAACCGTTTGGGGATTGACGACGATGAGTTTCCCGTGGGAATCAAAGAACACAACAGGGCTTCCCACACCCTCCGATAAGGTTGATGAACGCGAGTCAAGCTCCATCTGCTTGGCAGTTGGAACGATTGTAAAAGCGGCGTTATCATTGTCGTGCTGCTCGGAGCTGCATACACGTGTATCCGCTTCGGATAGTTCTCCAAACGCGGCATCCCGGGGACTTCCGCCCAAGGTTATCATTTTTCTTTCCAGACCTCCGAACGCGTCATCGCTAGGAGTGGGGGGAGTAAGAGTTTTGTCTAAAATCTCCAAGTCGTCGCCTTGAACTGTACGGGACTGATCAGACTCGATTGCCTTTATTGGCGCAGCCGGATCCACACCCCAGCGAAGGGCGTCTTTGCGCTCGATGACAAGCAGGCGACCCATCAAGTCGAAAAGCACAATGCCAATACTGAATATGAATGGGGCATTAAAGCCTAGCCTCTGGTAGAGTGCGCCCCCGATGGGGGGGGCCAATACGACGCCGGCGGAAAGACCTGCCATGGCGAGGCCAAGCTGTTGTCCGATGCGAGCCTCGGGAGTTGTGTCACATAGAAGGGCGAGACCCACCGTCCAGACAAAAGTGGAGCTGACACCTTGGATGATACGAGCAAGAGCCATGAGCCAGTAGAAAGGAGCGAGCATGAACATGACCTGAGCGCCGATGAGGGTGAAAAGGCCGATGAGGAGGGGAATGCGTCTGGCATTGTATCGTTCAGAAAACCAACTATGAAAAGAGTGAGTACATGGGAGAGTGGTGAGGACACAAAAGCGTACGCAATAGGGGGTGTGGAAACGGCAAGACCTCCTGAATAGGCGAAGAGCAACCAACCAGTGCGAGCGGAAGCGTCACCGTATCCAAGGGCCTCGAGACGGAAAGGTATAACGGGAATAATGACAGCATAAGAAAACAAATCCGTGGCGACACCTGGGGAAGTGTGAGTAAGACGCGTGAGAGTACAACCAGAAGAAATTCACCGAATCCCACGACTAGTGAAACAAACGGAATGAGGTTAGCGGGGGTTGGGAAACAAGACGACAGCTGGGAGAGAGAAGAGGCTCACCGAGGGTGACGAACCAGACGCTGGAACGCCATTCGAGTCCCCAGGGAGGGCTGGGAGTACGGGCGGTGGACGACGACAACAAGGAAAGCATGTAGACAACAATAGGGGGAGGTGTCGGGAGAGATGGGAGGGGAAGAGGAGAGAGGTGATTATGCAATCCCTATGCGTTGGGTATTAGGCATTTTACGGGCTCTGTGGCTGGACGTGTGACTCGGATGTTTCTCGGGTGCCGTGTCTACAAAAATTGTTTAGTTATTGTACAAACATTGTTTATAAATCTGACTCTAAGAATCTGTGGAACTCACTGGGAAATTTGTGAGTGCAGGGACCTACGTCGCCAAGCGTGTGTCGTGTAGTGCGACTTGACGTATACGGTATCTTTGCGAGCGTATCTCGGGCGTCTAACGGAATCTGTTTGGCAAACCAGCTACCACGAATAAATATTAGAAAAAAAACAATCCTTTTGCATTTAATATGTAGTCTAAAAATGCTCGAACGTCGAGGTCCTGCCATTCTGGGCCCTCCGCTCTTCCCTTTACAGTCGAAGCGAACCTGCAATGATCTGTGAGGAATTCTGAATCGCAACATGTTCCAATTGACAATCTGGACGATTCTCTTAGAGATTGATATTTCACTCTGCGGGATTTTCCAGAGGCTTGGGTGCACTTGGGTTTGACATGGCTCTGATTCTTTGGGACAGCGACGGAAACGCCGAGTTCCTGGCCCCCGGTCCCTCAAGAAGCTTTCCCATGCCAAGCCTTGTCATGAACATTTCATTGGGAACAAGCGAGGAATACATGAGGAGAGGGAGAAGTCACTACGAACATCGTGCACGCCCGAGTGGTACATGGCAAACAGGAATGATGGCACATGGGACTGGATGAAAATGAAACCGAGAATAAAAACATGGAACACACAGTTGAAATTCGCCTGAAATGGCGTCTCTAACGGAAGGGCGCGTCCGTCAGGGTGGAATGAAGTAGCACATCGAAAGTAAGCGCTGCCAGCATATATCACAGCATTTGAAAATGAAAAAATGAAAGACATCCTAGCGCGCGCCATGTCCATATGGCGGGGGATAAGCAACACCATACTGTGCTGCCGCCTGTGCCGCCGCCTGTGCTTGTGCAGCTGCTTGAGCCATGGCAGCGTATTGTTGTGCTTGCGCAGCTTGTGCAGTCTGTGCCGCCTGTGCCGCCTGCAACTGTGCATATTGCTGCATCTGTTGAGCATAAGCTTGCTGATGTATTGCGTGCGGATCAATGTGTTGTGCGTGCTGTGGATGCTGTTGCTGCGGATGCTGCGGGTGCTGTGCGTGGGCATGCTGCGAATGGTGTTGGTATGGGTTGTACGGAGGGGGAGGAGGCATCATCGCTTGTTGCTGTTGCTGCTGTTGCTGTTGCGTGTAGGCCAATCCATGAGAGGGCGCTGGGGTGGTGGAGTTTGTAAAGTAAGGATGTGTGAGGGCTTCCGATGCTGTTAATCGTTTGGTCGGATCAAACTGAAGAAGACGCTCGAGTAGATCCACAGCTGTAAAGTAGAAAGCGGCACTCATAATCGTCTCATCAGATAGAAGCATATAGACCAACCTTGTGGCGATGCCTTGGTTACTACGTTCTGCCAGGGCACCTTGGGATATCGGGGATACTGTTTCATTACAGACTCGGGCTGCAAGGCCTTCGGACACGGGTATATAAGATACACACGACCTCGATTCAGTTCATGTCGAAGTACTCACCGCTTCAGTAGCGATCTTTCGGAGCATAGCATTATCTGGTGTGCCGACGATCTTCATAATGTGCAATAGTTGATCTTGGTTGTCCCTGCCCCGGAAGAGAGGCGTGCCTTGGATCATTTCGGCGAATATACAACCACAAGACCATACGTCAATTGAGGTGCTATAGGTCCGTGAGCCAAGAAGGACGTCGGGCGCTCGATACCAGAGAGTCACGACCTGCAACAGTGTGAGAGGAAAAGCAGATCATAACTTCAGCGTGCCCACCTCATTCGAGAAGGTATTCACAGGCACGCCGAATGCCCTTGCCAGACCGAAATCACCAAGCTTGAGCTCACCTTTGCGGTTAATCAGCAGATTTTGTGGCTTGAGATCGCGGTGGAGGACACGATTCTCATGGCAGAATGCAGTACCCTTGAGGAGCTGATACATGAAGCTGCGTACGGTCATGGGGTCAAGGGCTCCACGATCGCCGTGTGCGTCCATGTACTTTTTCAGATCCTGCTCGCAAAACTCGAAGATGAGGACGAGCTTTGTCTCGGTGTGAATGACGTCGTGGAGGCGAACGATGTTGGTGTGTTTCAGTTCCTTCATGAGAGAGATCTCTCGGATGGCAGTAGACGGAGTGCCCTCCTCGGCATCGAGGTGGATCTCCTTGAGAGCAACGATTTCGTTGGTAGTTCGGGATCGTCCCTGCAAAAACTCAGACAAGGTGATGGTGGAGGCAGTGCGGCCACCAGACACACCTTGTAGACAGTGGCATATGTACCCTATGGGAGTTTAGTGCGATGCCAGAGAAACTGCAGACAGTGGACAGACTCACCTCTCCCAATTTCTCCAACTGCGCAAGAACGAGGCGTGAAAACACGAGGATAAGCAAGTGACAAGTGCGCTTGCCTGGATGTAGTTCATGGACATGACTGGGAGGCAGTGAGCAGCGCACGCCGTCTGGGGAAGCGACGAAGGTACTAACCAATGAAAAAGTACAGATGAAAGACAAGAGACAGCCGTTAAAAGAGGGGATTAGAGTCAAAGAGGGTATCAGTATGCGAGGTGCAAGTCTAACAATTAGACGCCCGGCACCGTCCGACAAGTTTTCCGCGATGAGCTCAAGGTCCAAAAAACAGCGTCCACCGTCGACGGCAGCGATCTCGCTCCCACAGGTCCACGACGCATCCACCCAGACTGCCCTAACCCAATTCTCCCCCAACGCCGACCTCCTTGCCTTCCTCTCCCTTGCAGTCGACAAGCACCGTCTGCGAATATTCGACGCGACCACAGGCAGCGCTCTCGTCGAACATACCGTCGACGCTGCACGCGTCACTAGTCTTTCATGGCTTCTCCTCGACCTTACCTCCGGCGTGCCTCGCAAAGATGCATCACCGTCAAAAAAACGAAAGAAAACAGTCGCTCCCGTGACAGATGCACCGCAAACAAAGACGCAGCTCGTTTGTCTCGGTCTCTCTAATGGCTCCGTTGTTCTTTTCTCGCCCACACATGCACGTGTTCTTCGCACAATATCGCACCCATCCAGTCTCACTGCTGTGCTGGCTGCTTCTGCGGGCACCCAGCACTCCCATCTCTGGTCTTCGAGTGCGGATGGCACAGTCCGCCTTTGGGATGCCGCGCGGAACTCGTTGTTAGGTAGCTGGAGGAGTGCGAACACTACAATTCCCTATTCGGCTCTTGCTGTCCGTCCAGACCAAGATCTCGAGTTAGAGACCGAGCTCCTAGTGGCTAATCATTCTATGCGTCTTCTTACCTTGCCCGCATCCACCTCGTCTATCTCTGAACCTGAAAAGGCAGGAGACGGTATTTCTTTTACGGGACATGCGTCAAATGTCACACATTTACAGTGGGATCATTCCCAGCCGTCGCGCTTCATTTCTGCAGCGGAGGCGGATCGCGTCTTGAATGTGTGGCAAGTGCCAGACGCACCCTCAAAACAGGGCGGCATTACTGCTAACATACCTTTGGACGCATTCGCCCGGCATACTGCCCTATCCTCTGCCGATCCGCCTACCCTATTGACCGTCTCTGCGTCTGGAAAAGTTGCTCTCTTTGAACTCCCTTCACCCTCCAAGGGCACAAAGATTGTAACGCTCTCTCCACGCTCTATCATATCATCCCCATCCCAAAAAGGTGACGACCGAACCCCGGTCATCGCTGCGACCTTTGTCCGCCATGAACTCGGCCGCCTGCGTGTGGCCCGTTTGGTGGGGGGTGTGAAACCTGTTTTCGAAGAAGTCGTACGTCCTACAAGCCCAAAACTATCCATCGCCCCTCATTTCCCTTCACGCAGCGTTACCTCGGAGATGCGGGCGAGTTCATTTCAGAAGTGTCACTGTCTAAAGACGCTTCATCTGGGTTGGCCGCAACAGCTGAAGGAGGCTCTGTGCGTGCAGTGCCTTTTGAATATACTAGCTCCTAACCTCGAATGCTAGAGCACTTCTCAAAGACGATATGTCGAAGCTCCTGAACTAGCTGTTCAATCTGGTTTTGAACTTGCCCAGGAGGCTGATCTTGACGCAGCCGCCAGCAAAGGCATCGACGGTGACCTCGATGTGGATCTTGCTGAACTAAGCCTCGGGCAACGACTCACCGCACTCGCCGGCGGTACGGATTTGAACATGGGTGAGGCCGACGCGTCGTCCACATCCGAAAATGAGGGCATATCACCTTTAAAACAGACCACTGCACGCCGCAAGCAAAAATCGCGGACCGGCAAGGGAAGTGACGAGGATTACTTACCTGTGCCTGCACATTCCTTGTCGCGGACACTTGTGCAAGCATTGCATTCGGCAGATACAGGGTTGCTGGAGACGTGCCTTCTCCATTCGGACGAGAAGCTGGTGATGAACACTGTGCGTCGTCTGCCGCCACAGCTCGCGGTACCACTTGTGACAGCTTGTGTTGAGCGACTGGGACGAGGGGCAAGGGCGAACTCAGGAAAGGGTGGCGGTGGAGGAGCAAGTGCGCAGCGCGGGACAGGGCTTCTTCGATGGATTCGGGCCGTTCTCGTCGTACATACAGCACATTTGATGACGGTGGGCTTGCGCTACTGGTGCTAATTCGTCTTTTTGACCTGCTGTCCGCACAGATCCCTGACCTTGTGACGCGTTTGTCGACGTTGCATGCGACATTGACGGCACGACTCGCACTTCGTGATCCATTATTGGCTCTTAGCGGACGTCTGGAGCTCGTGCTATCACAAATTGAGCTTAGGGCGTCTGCAGGGCCAACACCGCTTGCACCGGAGTCGAAGGCTTCGAAACAAAAAGAAGGAAAACAGGAGCCGTTCAAGTACGTGGAAGGGGAAAGCGAAAGCGAAGAAGACGACGAGGATGAGATGGAGGTGGAACGAGATGACGATGCTGGTAGTCTTGAGGATGTGGAGCTGGGGAGAGACAGTGCGAGTGAAGAGGAGGCAGAAGAGAGCGAGAGCGAGGAGGGCAGCGAGGAAAACGAGGAAGGGAGTGAGGAAGAGATGGGTTTGATTGGATTCATTGATGACGAGGCAGAGGAGTGGAGTGAAGAGGATGAGGATGTAGAAGAGTAGCAGACTTTGAGTGCACTGGTATCACGTGTCGAACGCGTCTACAACACGTCCACAACAGTGTGCTCAGTGTCTATTTATACGAGCTATGCACACGACAATGTCCAAAGCAATGTCCAGAGCAATGTCCAGTATGCTTTCTTGTTCTGTACTGTAAGTGTTGATGCGAGTCTGTGCTGACCTGGGTTCTTCACTGTCTGGGAGCGATGACACGTCGGCATCAGGTAAGCGGCATCACATAAGCCTAGACAGAACTCCGCACGTCTTCCCATCGCGGTGTTGCACTGAACTCCACTTTTGTTCGACACCTCTCTTCTCCTCCCGCCATCATGTCGAGTCCTCATGGGAGTGGTTCTGCGCCAGAACGCCATCTGCAGGAAACCCGCGACGAACTTGCACAGGCGTCCATGGCCCTGAACACTGCATACGATCGTCTGCAAAATCTTCGCGCGAGCCTGCGCAATTTCACCGCACAGAGAGATAGGCTCTCGGGAGTCCGTCGTACTAATCAACAGTTCAGATCGCAGCCTCAAAATGCGCAGCACATGGGCCCAGATCACACAGCTATAGTCTTGTCAGAGTCTGAGGAGGACACCGAACTCGATATCGACGCTTTTAGAAATTCTCTTCCCTCTCGCTTGCTCGAACTCACCACCCGATGGGGCCTTCAACAGGCCCGCTTGAACGCCGCCGCTCGTCAAATGGGTGTCCCCGAGTCTCACATCCCTCCGCCCTCTTCTATTCCTTCCACTTTGTTCTCCGATGAGCCTAGACCCGCACTCTCTGCATCTCGTCGTCGTCGTCTCCCCCCTCCATCCGGCTCTTCATCCCGTGATGCAACTGGCCTTCCTGTTACTGCTAGTAGCATTGGCGCCGCCTCTCCAGCTAGACGCAGCATTCTGGAAGCCCACATGCGCCATGCTCGCCATGCAGCGCAGCCAGGTGAATCAAGCACGACTCTTGGACGAAGAGTTACCCAGCGCGCCGCTGCTATTGCGAATGAACGCCAGGCGGCTGCAGCCGGTAGTCCCGCACCTCCGAATACAATCATACATTCCACACTTCCTCTTGGTCTCGAGCCGAGGCCTTCCTCTCCACCTTCTGGCTTTGTCTCCACCACCCCGCGCATCGAGTCTCGTGCTGCTACTAACCTTCGCCACTCTCTGCTTCCCAATCCGCCTTCTACTCGTCCCTCTGGCTCCAGACCTGGCTCTATAAATGCTACGCACACGCGACTCGGCGATAGAACTGAGCATCGCCCACGCACAGCGAGAAGCAACAGCCTCACCGCCTTGTCTCGCACTACGTCTAGCCCAATGCAGCAAACTCCAAACTCTGCAGATACAGTTGCGCGTGCCCCGCCATTTTTCGGACGAATTTCTCCGTCGTCGTTCGCGCGGTTTCCCGAAGAAGAGGACACGGCTCGCAATGCCGACGATCCATTCAGTACAAGCTATCGCGTGCGCAGGCACCTCAATGCTCAAGGGGAGGAACAGGTTTTCAATATCAGCTGGAGTGAGCTCATGTCAGAGGGGGACCGAGAGGAAGGTATTTCCGATCTGGCAGTGTGGGTGCGGCCACCCCAGCGATCTGTCCCTACGTTTGGAACGCATTCAGCGCAGACGCAGCCGGAACCCGACACTGACGACACCGTCGTCCATGACACACCGCTTCTAACGAGAGAAGCGCGCGAGGCACGCCCAATCGGCCGAGAGGGCGGTGCGCGAAGGCGCAGAGGCTGGGGTACGTCTTCGCATCTCCGTCTCTATCGCACAAGGTATGTACACTGTTCCTAATCTATCATTCATACATAGCCCGTCTGGATCCAGATGGCGACGAAATATCGACAGAAGACGAGGCGAGCATGGAGAGGGTGCGTACAGAGTTGCGACTGCCACGCACACGTAATTGGGATAGGAGTGGTGATGCTGGCTCCGTTGCTTTGGCGTCAGGCCGTGAGTCGACCGTTACAGTGCTCGATTTCGTGCATCACAACTCGCGTGACGTGATGAGCGGACATCGCGATCTGCACCTACCACATGCGGGAATAGAACCTGGATTCGATATCGCGAGTGAAACCGATTCACTCTCTACTGTGCGCCCTTCGAACCATGGCCTTATTTTGGACGGCCTGTTCAAAACTGGTGAAACCGTATATATCAATCCCCTGGTACACGTTCCGGAGAAGCTAGCACAGTGTGTAGGCCACCCCAAGGAGGTGAGAATTGCTGTAGATGTACACATGGCGGGGCGGTAGACCCAATTCGCATGGGTACGCGTGTGGCTGGAGTCTTTGTACCCGCCTCGAGTACCAGTTGTATATCATGGGACATTTTATCCGTGCAATACACATATGTACGGGACCCTGACATTCAACGTGTAACACGAAATGTATTTATTCTACTTTGGATTCTCTATGAATAGATCCGTCCATGGGTCGCGTTCTGTTGGGCGACCATCAACGTTTGCATTAAGAATGAGCTTGTACATGCTATGATCCTCCGCACTATGTGAAACTGTGTACGCACGTGCAGACTTCGTCTTTAAATACGTCGTCTCCATGATGTTGTTTTGCAACGTCAACGTTATATATTATTTCAGCCTTGACTTCAGGCCTTCAGGTGTTAACTGCTGACAGGTCGGTGCGCATGAAGCTCACAGGAACAGCGCGATATAATGTCACATGATGATATGCAATGTAGATAGCGATAGTAAGTATACAGTGTGTCAATGCGTAGAGATATATGCAGTAGATGAACCTTGAAAGATGGGAAACTCGCGAAATGCTGCTATAAATCAGAATGTGAGAAATAAGAGGTCACTGCTTCCTCCTCGTCCATCTCCTCTTCTAAAAGCATGTTCTTGTGCCATGCCAGTACGCGCGGGTGTGCGCGAACCCTACAAATTGATGAAGGTAAATATACAGACAGCGAAAAGATGATTGTGAAAATATCGAACAGCATAGCTTTGAAATTTATGACCTGGAGGCCCGGCAAACCTGTGGACCTAGACATGGCCACATAGGCTTTCAAGGACATCAGCAAACACGATCCGAGGAAGGGTAACTCCATACAGGGAACGTACCTTGTCCGTTTTCGAATGTTCCCTCAAAGTCGATTTTCAATCTCTCGATAGTTTGACCTTGTGATTTGTGGACCGTGATTGCCCATGCCAAGATAAGGGTGATCTACAGACATGTTAGAACCCAGCCTGGTCGTTGAAGACTGACAAACTTGTATTCTAGTCGCTTCCAAGTCACCAAAAGCATCCTCCACATCAGAAGGCATGGGGGTAAAGAGCACTCTGTCCTTGTTTGTGAACTCAACTACAGGCCACGGAATATCCGGAAGGTCGATGGGCATTCTTTCTAGACTTCGTAACTCTTTTTTCGATGCTTGGTCTGCCGCGGCGGTGTTGGAAAGCGATTCCCCTAGTAGTTCAGCCGCACTGAGTACTCCCATCATGCGGGCCTGTCCGCACGTAGCAAAGCATGCGACACGTCCAAGGGAACCATTGACGAGACGTCCCGCAACGAGATTCTTGGAAGCATAGCATATAAATGGTTGATGATACATATTTTACTAGTCACGTACTTTTGTTAACATAACCTGGGCTCCCTCCTGTGTAACATGCAACAGTCTTAGACAACAGATAGATGACACAGGTCATGCGAGCGGTAACGTACCTTAAGTGTGATCAGCCGTGGTGCTGTTGAATACTTGTCGAGCAAATTAGATATACGTATAGCATGCGCCGCGGTGCTGTCAGCACCGTTTTTAATTTCTATATCATTCCAGCGTCCGCGATCCGTCGCCTCGTACGAATGACTGGAGCCAGTTAATGAATCAAGGTGTTGAGTGTTTGCGTTCATAACTTGAGCATTGAGTGGATAACTTCGCAAAATTAGCCAAGCTCGTGACATGGGTGAAGATCTTACATTTGTACCGGCAAGATGCCGTCTTGCTCTATGTTTCTTGCCAGATGTTGGATTGTAATTACCATGTCTTCATCCACTTGGCCTATCCTCATCCGGTTAAGGAGATTCACGAATGCTTTCATATAATCACGTCTAGGGCTCTAAAGGAGACAGAACGGTACATACCCGAGTCTTCTTGTCGGAAAACTTTTGTAAGCCTCATCTGAAGATTGATGCAACCCCTCCACGACAAGGCATCGAAAGCGAACGTTGCGGGAACCGAGGCACTTTGATATTGATCAGGGACTGGCGGTAGCTGGAAGAAATCTCCGCAAATGACTATCTTGAATTTTGTTGAATTAGAGGTTCCAAGCTAAAAGAATAGAGTATACCTGTATTCCTCCGAAAGGTTTCTCATTCGCCCGAATCGAGCGAGCGATGGCTTCAAGTCTCAACGAGGAAAGATTCAACGCGGAAGCTCATTTGAAGACATTGAGGCTTACTTATCAAAGAAGTGACCATCCGTCATGGAAACTGTTCAAAATAATGATAAGCTCGTGGGGGCCTTACCTTCAGCTGGAAACTCACTCTCATCGATAATTAATGTTTTCAGTTCCTTCCAGCGGTTGCGAACTTTATCATAGAATCTTAAGCCTTCAAGTAATTTCTCCAACGGTTTTTTTCCAAGTCCGACCCCTGGAATGTTTCCCGTCATTCGTGAAAGTACCAATAACATACAAGAAAATAATTACCAGCAAAGGAATGTAACGTCTCGCCGCCGATATTAAGAGCTGCAATGCCTGTAGAGGCTGTGACAGCCAGATATTCTCTTTTCACATATTTCGCCCTCATCATTTTTATGATGGCCCTGAGAGTGACCGATTTCCCAGTCCCTCATGGGTGATATATACCTTGAGAGAAATGCAACTAGCTTGTGTAAAAGGGACACACCTGCTGCACCAGTGAAAAAGACAGATCTACCGTCATCCACAACTTTAAGGACGGCTCGTTGCTCCGGAGCCAAATGGATTCCAAATTCGGCAGCATAATCGCGAGCACGCAGTATATTGGGCCCTTCCGTTACTGAGAGTGGGGGTGGCTCACGATTCATCTCCCATTCAGGGAGGCCAGGTTCGTTGTTGGAGATATTTGACAATGCATGTCCACTCGATATGTTATTGGATACACTTGCTTCAGCACTTTCGTCTAGATTCATATTTTCAAAGCTTGTCTGCGCATGATCATCATGATGCGAGCTAAATGGAGCTTTTGCGGTAATCTCCCAAGCTAAATGGTATAGTAAGTAAAACTTATTCATTGACCTCAAATTGGAGGCTTACCACGACAACATTGGGACAGCCATTCCTGTGCTTTCTTTAGACAAGGAAAGCCCTTTCCACTCGCCCCGGGGAATCCTTGCATCTATGGTATTGTTGGTTTCAGTCAGACAATATTCGTAGCACGTACACTTTCGTGAAACTTCAAAATCAATTGAGTTCATTCAACATACGTAGCACGGAGCAAATTTAGACCTTCACCTCCTTAGAATTTTTGCATATCCGTGGGCCTCCTCGTCCCACCGCAACGGCATACACCTTTGATGCTAGTTGCTTGCTTCCGACATTTGAAGAAGTCTTTCGTGAATGAGCAACCATTGCACTTGGAATCCCTAAATATCAAGCATTGTGTCTAAGGCACCGTGCAGTGAGTGGAGAATGAAATCGAAATGTGACGGCACGCGATGTCACATTCAACTACTCCTCCACACGCTATATACAAAGCACCATCTACAAAACTAGGCATAAAAACTGTATGAAAGGCTAATGCAAATATGAGAAGGAAGACATATTAGGGACATGCAAGTCTGAGAACTTCCAGCGCTATTTATATCATCGAGTAGTCTGTGTCTGCCCTGGGGGGACATACGCGTGATAAGGAGAGTATGCCTGCGTGGGCGTCTGCGTCCCAGGCGTAGATGTCCCTGCACGTCTCAAATGTGGCGGTAGAGTAGCGGCAGCTTGAGTCTGTCCATAGCCTTGAGCCCAGCCATTCTGCTGCGCCTGTTGTGGCTTCGCAGTGTTACCCACCGCACGCGGCGTTCCTGGTTGGGGGATGTAGCTTCCATAGTAGGACGTTGCTGCCCCAGGCTTAGGATTTCCTTGCGCCTGCGCTTGGTAACTGTACCAGGACGCAGGAGGATATGTATACTGATACTGTGCTGTCGCAGCAGACGGCTGACCTTGTAAATATGCGTTGGGATAGTATGCGCTTTGATTCTGAGCCTGGCTCTGGACAGCGGGACGCTGTTGGTTTTGAGGGGTGTGGTATGGATAAGCAGCCTGTGGACGATATGAAGAATTTTGGGCGTAAGTGGCCCCCGCACCGTACGGTTGTGACGTAGTAGCTGGCGGTTGCGAAATCACCTGTGGTGCACCGGCTTTGACGTGTATAGTACTATCATCACGAAGGGCAGTCTTACGTGACTCGTCCAGTGTACCTTGCCATCCGGAGGTGGCACTGGCAGGGAGGGTGGAGTGCAGTGCACGAATGACGGAAGCTGGAGGTATAAGGGGTGGTTGAGTCACCGAAAGTGGGTCTGAAGAAGGCCGCGGTCGTAAGGAGGTGAGTAATGTAAGCGAATTCATGATTTCTTGCGCTGCGGCGCAAAGATTAAGGAGGTCAAGGATAAGTGGCGCATATACGTACCAATTTTATATTCTTCGGAATCTTCTTTTGCAGAAGCATTTCCAGATCGTAGTCGGACAGTCTGAAGTAGGTTAAGCCGCTCTAGTGCCCTAGCGTTCTTAACCAAAAGACAAGCGACGCCGTCTTCCACTTTGAGCGCTTGTAGAGCTGATTTGAAGCCATCCGCCTTCTCACCCGGTAACAGGCTCTCGAGGAGACTGTCGATAGCCTCTCCGTCCATCTCATGATTTACATCCATTTCAGAGGAGTCCACCATGCGCACATCGTCTTCTTGCTCTGCCTGTAATCGCACGATTAACTTTCTTCTCGCCTCTTTAATCTTACGTCTTTCCAAACGTCCCATTAGCATTTGCCCAAGGCCGTCTCTTCCCACTTCAGCACCCTCCGAATCAAAAGCTGGAGCAAATGAAGTGAACGGACCATAATCCAAGAATGTTCCGGAACTGAGTGTTCTCGGGTGCATATGCATTGCTTTAAATCTGTGCCTAGGCTCCTTCCTTCCCTCCATCTGTAACTCCCCAAGTGTAGGCATACTGGAAGGAGACAGCGGTAACGCGGGAATGATCGAGACAAGTTCGGCCTGTCCTTTACGCATATCTTTCGCATCTGCTGTTGTAAGACCCAGCTCGCCTTCACGAGCAGTATTTGAGCTACTCCACCATTCGCCACCTGGAAGTCTTTGCACTAGAGCGTACCTCCGCCGTTTATTAGAGACTCCCGCTGGGGTCATGTCGGCATCTGAATCAGGGAAGAGAGTCGATTGAGAAAGTGAAAGCGCAGGTCTGTTCTGAGAGGACGATTGGTCAAGGAGAGAGAGAGCGAGATTGCAAAAGTGCAATTGTTGGGCTGCGGGGACGGATGGACGGGATCGTGGGTGCGAGGAAATGGGAAACAGTGGTCGAATGGCAGACTGAAGTTACGTGTGAGGAACGCAGGCAAAGCGAACACACAAACAACGCACTCGCAGAACACGAAGAGGATGCATAGCGGAATCCTTCAGCAGGGCGCGGAGTGAATAGGTTTTGATAGCATCCTTAGAGGTACTTGCTTTGGAAGACGAAGAGGCGTCTGACTCGGGAAGAGGAAAGACTCGGTCAAGCAAGCCCTGCGTATCAATCCTGGGATGAAGGCATTAACATAGGGCGGTGGCACGAAAAAACTAGTGAAGCCCACATTTCGAGAACGTCGAGTATCTTGGCTGCGTCCTGGGAGTTAAGAGGTAAATCACCGGTCCCAGGTTCTTCGTCGATTCGATTCGACTCTGAACGGCGTTGTTTTGCGGCACGCTGTTCCTCGGGGTCAGTGACGTTGGAGCCTCGCTTCCGTTTCTTGCCCAGTTTTTTTGCGGGAGGATGCGACTGTTCTGCAGCGCCCTGGTTCTGAAACGCGGCAGTTGAGCGAGTTGCACGCACCATTAGAATATTTGAGCAGCCGTGGAATAGGGAAAATTGAGGTTGGGAGGTGGTGGGAGTGGAAGAAGAGTTGTTTGGGTGAAACAGAGTCTTGTGTCGGTCGCGTCGCGTGGACTAGCAGAGCGCGTCGCGGAAATTCAGACCGTCTCGTTGTTCGCAGGCGCCGCTGTTCGCTTCACTCGTCGACGAAAACAACCAGCGGAGTTCTCTTTTTTCACTCTCCGCCATCCCCCCGCTGAAGGCCATGTCCTTGAAGACTGCCCCTCCAACCTTGCATATCTTGCGCGGGTCTCTCAAGTCGTATCCTGCGAATGGCCACCATGCATTTGTTCCTCAAATTCGCAAGCTTGTTTTTGAGTATTGTGACTATTGGCCGTCGTCGGGACACACCCGTACATTTCTCATAAAACACGTCGAGCAGCTTGCTCGTGACAATCCACATGTTGAGGTCGTCGTGAAGCAGCGGCCTTACAAACAACCCATCGTTCGGGGCTTTTACAGTGAGCTAGTCGTGATTTATTTTTTTGCGTTCCCTTCCATCCCCCTTGCATCCAGTGAACGGGCGTGAAAAGGTCGTACCACTGAACGGGTTCGAAATGACGATGGTCCAGCAAAAAGTGCAGCTATTACTTGACGCATCAGGAGCTAAGATCAAGCCATTAAAGCACCGCACTGTGGAAAGTTCCACCGAGTCGCCAAGAGGTATCTGGAGTGGCCTCCATGTGAATGAACCATTCAAGATATAGGCTGGATCCCAGTGCGTGATTCTCGCGTCTTTACTCATTTGTTTCTCAACATTTCCTTCTTACCTAGTCTCCCAGGGATGCTGACCTTGTAGCAAGCTACTGCGGCGGCCAGCCGGGCCAGGAGGGTATAATAATATAATGCTTGTGTACCGACCTCTCGGCATCCAAATCACCCTTTGGGCAACCTTCGAGCGTCAACACCCCTATATATTATTATGCTCGTGGCCAGAAAAAAAACTAGGATTTTCTCAAGTTCGGTTTTAAGCTGTATCCGCTGCGTATTGGAGGGAGAGGAGGCTTCAGGTGCGAGGGTCGCAGGGTGATCGAGACATAAAGCTATGAATGCAATGTCCACCGACGATTGCGAAATTGGTTCCCGTACCCCGGGTTCCAGACAGCTTAGAGGAGCTATAGACTACGAACTTGAACGATGCTTTGTTGCTTGAGAATCCAACAAGGCCATAGCTACTACATCATGTATATCTCTACATCGCGCCTGGCATTCTTCTACGCACTGCTGTGATGTCAGTTCCCAGGAGACGAAGGTATCTGGACAAGTTTGCAGGGACTGACCTGAATTGCTTCGTCTACAGTCATCTGTCCTGTTTGCCAAACGCTAGTCATTGTCCCCAATGCAGGCATACAAGCAAGTGTCAGCGATCCGCGCGCACATCTAGCCTCGTCAATAGTTGGATCAAGCCATATACTTTCCCCGACTTTCGCCTAGTATGATATAGAAGTGAATATGGAATAAACCGTCAAATAAAGAACATACAGCAGCACACGACATAACCAGACCAAACATCTCGATTCCAGCGTCTGCAAGTGCTGTGCTTGCCGCCACAGATCCCGATGCAACGCAACCTTCGATACCGTCGTTTTCGAGTATAGTAATAAACACGTCGATGCAAGATTTTGGTAGCAAGTCCAACCTGAGAGCAGGCACTAATGCCTGATGAATTAGAACACCGATCGACCTGTCCTCTGCGTCCTGAATACAAAATAAGTGACAGGTTGAGCAAACTATGACGGTGCTTACTCGTAAAGGAGCACGTCTAAGCGTGCAAGAAAATGGCGCGAACTTTACTTCAACGTTCAATTTACCGACTTCGTTGTAAGGTGCGTTCTTGATCTGCCGCGGGCCGTATCTTCATGCATGTTTCAGTTGAGAGATATGTTTGGTGATATGACTCACACGGCACACGCAATTTTCGTACGTCCGGTTTCAATGTACGCAGAGCCATTTGCTTGGCTGATTAAGCCTGGGGAGAGGACTGTGACGCGAGATGAATAGGAGGAAGCAGTGCTGCAAGTAGATACAGATACAGATGGGGCGAATGTCCGTGGGCAGCCTGTCTTTGCGTGTGTTCAAGTCGAGCGGAGGGATTTGGTCGTCGAACACGGGTGGGCTGCTTTCTTCGGGGCCATTTATCCTGCGTCTGTCAAAAGAAGTGGCCATGGGCAAGGTGTCCGCACGTGACTCTGGGCATTTCCGCGGATGCTGATTAGACGCTCGTGTGTCGATCACTTTGCCTCCGTTCACCTCCAAGCTCAGCGAACGCGTCGCTGGACTGTGCAGCAGTTCTGTCGCATATACACCGTTTCGTCGCCAATGCCTGGCCCCGGGAGGAGCAGAGATGAACTAATTCCATCATTCGTGAGCTTTCTTCCCGTCCATGTCCTCCGGCTCAGTCTTTCAGTGCGTTTCCTCCTAAGGCCAGCAAGTTGTTCTCTGCCATGCTCCAGGAAATCATCATGGACGCCGCTCTCCAGTCCCACAAAGAAATTGTGCGTGCCAAAGTCATATGTCAGGTCTGCGGGACGCGGTAAGTGACCCATAGCACGCGTCCACCTGCTTACTTATACATCACACATAGCTGCGGCTCGGGTGCGTATTACCAATTTCTCAGTAGCTTCATATTACCCTTACAATCTCTTCATAGTCCACGCACAGAAACCCCACTTGAATGGTGCCTCCACTAGTGCTCCGGTCTCGTCAATCCCACCTCCGTCTTCAGGTTCTCCAGCTGCCACAGGCACTGCCGGCGTTGGAACGAGCACTCCCACAGCCAAGGAAAAACCCGATGTTAATATTTATTTTGAATGTACCAACTGTCAGAAAAAGGTAAGCCTCCGATCCCCTAGCCACTGCCAACTTCAGAGAATCTGCACACCCTACTAGATCGCATCAAATCGATATGCGCCGCATCTCAGTGGGTGCTTAGGTCTCGGGACTGGTTCGCGACGGGGCGCTGCTCGCAATGCGGCCGCGAAGAATAAGTATGCTTGTATCACGCTTTCGATCGTTGGGAACTGATTGAACCGCGACAAGACTGGGAGCAGACGCCGATCGTGGTGGGTCTCCGTACGTCGGCTCTGAGTATGGTTCACCCTCCCTCGACGTAATCAATGCGAAAGGCAAGGGGAAAGCCAAAAATAGCAAGAAGATCAACGGTGCGTGTGACTGCTTCAGAATCCCTGGCTTGTCTTAGTGCGACTAGGTAAAGCAAACAACGAGCTCAATGGAAGCCATAAACGGGTCAGTCAGTACAATCTGGACGTTTCTGTATGCAGAAAACGCTCACTCGGTCTTTTAGCCAAACACGCCAGATAGTTCGCCAGCCAAAAAAGTCAAGAAACAGAAAACATCCATAGGTGAGTTATTCAAGACCTCTTAAGTGCTGTTCAAGACATCGCCGCTACCAGCCGATTCAGAAGCGTTTATACTTCCTGACGAGAGTATCCCTACAAAGGTAGTCCTTGCCTTGTCACGGAGTTAGATCCGCGGCCAATTAAACTTCCATTGCTAGCCACATACACCTACTGCCAAAGTACTCATAAAACCGGGGAACTCCCCATATGCACCAGGCTCCCCTTCTGGAGCATCAGGATCACAGTATTCAGGCCGTGACTCTCCTTCAGCATCCGCATCGCATTCGGTATCTTCTTTTAATGCGCAGAGTCCCGGAGCCAGTCGTAGCTCTAAGCCTTCAAAGCATCACACGATTAATTCCAGTAGCCTACTCAAGAAAAGAGGTCGACCTCCAGGCTCAGGCAAAAAGCAACTCGTAGCTGCTTCAGCCGAAATTGTTACTACAAAACAAAAGACGGCGGATAAGGAAGAGGAAGAGGGGGAAGATGTCGATTTTATAGGTTTGTCTGCTTTCCTAGCCCAATTCGTTGCCTGCTCACAGCACGGCAAGATGTAGATGGTGATGATCGGGAAGAAAGTTCGTCGGAAAGTTCATAACTCTATATCTCTATGTTGTACTCTTATCATCTTTGGCCATTGTGACATTGAGCATTCTATTCACTACCCATCCGCACTCTTGTGAGAAGGAAATGTAGCGCTTTCCCTTACCGCGACATCTTGTCCTGAGAGGAACACGAATAAAATTCGCCCAAGTTAAATAACGTGAATCATCTCCCACTCGATTGTAATCTAGCTGGAATGGGAGTGAACACATGTATTGTAAAACTATACCAAATGACAGCTTGTTCTTATAATATACCCCGCGCATGCAAAAATCTGTTGTATTGCCCCCACATCGCCTGTGCGATATCATCGCGACGGCGATTCGCTCGCTGCCTTTCAATCGGGCGGGGCACCATGGCCAGTTCCCCAACACTCCAATATCTTGCGCCTCCTGGTAGTTTGTAATTTCATCAGGGTCATATTCCTGAATGAAATTATGGAGGGCGGCCATAGCAGGCGGGATCCTCGCTTGCTACTCCATGTTATACTGAGGTGGGTGGATGAGAATACGGAATCGAGCCTTGAGTACCCCAAAAATTTGTTCCACCATATTTCGTGCCGACGCGTGACGAAGGTTGAAGAGTTCCTCAGGTGTTCGAGGTCTGGAGAGGGGGCTGGTTAGCATAATTTTCATTTTATTGTAGTCAGTACTGACTGCAGCTCGGCACATGCCAGATGATAATGCACCCCTCGATAGGGTATCAGTAGCGCATCACATGATGGGAACCCTGCATCTGCCAGATAATACTTCCCTGGAGGGACGTAGAGATCATTTAACCAAGCATCATGGTGCACAGCAGAGTCGGCTGCAGAACCTTCCCAGCCACTGCAAATGTACATGAAACGCATGTCGAAGCTACAAACTGCTAAGCAGGTGAGCCCTCCCTTGCGATTCTGAGTGGCCTCTTGATCTGCAGCAGTGGGAGTGCAGTGTATGTGTGT
This sequence comes from Ramaria rubella, assembly GCA_015039355.1. Classification (NCBI taxonomy): domain Eukaryota; kingdom Fungi; phylum Basidiomycota; class Agaricomycetes; order Gomphales; family Gomphaceae; genus Ramaria; species Ramaria rubella. Next base: position 571,920 of record MU134296.1, on the reverse strand, counting down.
GCCGTCAATCGCGCCCAGCACATTGTTGAAAAAGTGGGAGAATTTAGGGTTGTTGTGAATTTCGGGAGGCACAGGGGCATTCACCTCCGGAAGTTGGACATGATCAGTGCAGAAAGGAGCTGAGGAGAAGCGGAGCAGCATGAGAGTGAAGTACTTGGATATAGTGTCATTGGAATGTTGGAACCGTTCTCCAACATGTCGAACAGATAGCCCAGTCACACGGGTGTACAGAAAAATTGATAATTGTTCTTCAAGCGTAATGTATCGTGATGACCGGCTCCCTGTTCGTTGAAGGTAATCCATGAGTTTCCAAAATACATGTTTATGGACCCCCAACTCGCAATGAATTCGTTCGGGATGGCCATTTAGGAGCTCTTGAACCCATCCATAGCTACTGAGTATAGACGTATGGTATGGAGTCTTGTTGTACAAAGGTCTGGCGAATTTCATCAGAAAGGAATGGTAGACAAGTCCTGCTTCACCAGCAGCAAGAACCAAGGAGAGAAAGTTCTTTTTTTTTGGCCTTGCCTTCAGCGGCCTCCCTTCTCACCTCAGAATTGGGCGTAGACGGGGTGAGAGGTGTGGGTGGGGTGGGAGGCGTTCCGGGGGTGGCATGGGATCCGGGGCCAGATGAGATGTCCTCATACATTCGGACATCGTCGTCGTTCATTGTGGACTCCTGATCAGAGACTCTTGCGTGACCGGCCTTTGGTACTCAGGCCGGCGGCCAGCTGGTACGCTGGGTGCAGTTGATGAGTGAATAAGCTATTAACTGCGAAAAGCCAAGCAACTTATTCGCATTTACCATGTAATGAAGGCTACGTACAGTGGGTACCCCCACCGAACAAAGGACCTTGGGAAACGCTAGACCGTATATTAAGATTATGTTCATTGAATGCGTCCAGAGGACCATCGCGGAGTCAAAAACGCAAGTGATGTCCACATCCCCAGGTAGTCTAAAACATCAATATTTGCTGAACCCTTCAACCACTCTGATTCTTGACAAGCTCTCGCGTATGTCGCAGTTGTCGCCTTTTCACTTTGTGTTGGCTACTTCACTGGGATTGGAACATCATTATCATTCTCGAGATCGTCGCCATCTTCAGAGACAGAGCCCGCGGCTGCCGAGAAAGATGTGGACCTTGGAACAGATAGCGAAGAAGAAGCAGATGGTGACTTGAGTGCACTCCAAGCTGACGGTCAGGAAGGTTGCAAGCTTGTAAGTCCGGTTCGCAGTGGGCCGTACCCCGTGCTTTCCCTGATACCATCTGTCTAGGTCTTGGTTGTAAGAAGTGACCTAGGCATGTCCACGGGTAAGATCGCAGCGCAGTACGTTAATTTTTCCCGTGATTCCACGAACAATCTTGCTCATTTTCAATAGGTGCTCTCATGCCACGTTGGCTTGTTATAAGGCCTTGTGTCGCTCCAACCCCGCGGTCCGTCTTTGGTCGTGCTAGTGCATAATAGTTCCTTTCTAATTCCATATCAAGCTTCTGTCGATTTGGCTGCGAACCGGGTGAGCCTTGGTCAAATATGAGCTATAGCATCCTGTTGAGTACTCTCACAGACAAACTAAGATCGCTTTACGTTGCGATAACGAAGAAGATCTATTACTTTTGGAGGCCCAGGCGAGGAGTCTAAATCTTTGTGCGAGAATTATTCAGGATGCGTGAGTCTTATAGCTCATCCCTCGCACCTTAAATAATGGATGACACCATTCATCAGAGGCAGAACACAGATATCTGCTGGTTCTCGTACCGTAGTTGGCATTGGACCCGGTTTGCTCTGCAATTTATCACTGGTATATTTCTGACCATGTGACAGGACCCATATGTATTGTGGATCAAGTAACCGCAAATCTCAAACTTCTCTAATTATCTCAGTTATTGAGACATCTCGATGACCGTTAGTCTCGGATCCGATTCTTTTTAAAATATATGCCAATCTCCATCCATCCTTCATTCATTAAACGGATAAGGAAGGATGTCATTCTTCAACGATTTTTTAGATCAAGTACATCGGTCTTCATGATGTCGTCTATCGCCTCGTTATTTTTTATAATAATTTTACTTGAATGATGGATGCATTACATAAATGGTATCACGGACTCCCCATGGAAAGCAATCGTGGCGTACGAAAAAAAGCAAAAAAACAAAAAAAGCTCAGAAAAGGCCATGAAAAACATAGTGGGGAAATGGCACCACTGAAATTGTAGAAAAAATGCGATCGAACAAAGACGACATCTGGCCATATTAATCATGTAAAGACTAGTGGCGACGTGTATCCCTATTGGTTCTCGACGGGGCGGCATAAACTGTTGCTCTTAACACATGACTGTCCCGCATCCCCAGGTGATGCAAGCAGAAGGCACTGATCAAAGAAGTCAAGTGACTTACTTATATCAGTGCCTTCTGCTTGTATCACAGGGAAATGCGGAAGAATCTTGTGTTTAAATGTTCAAGTTATCCCTTACCACTTGTGGAACAGCATAGAACTCCCTGAACCTGGCGAGGCCCTGATTATGAGCATGTGAGGGACTCCATTTTAACAGCAGGAGGATAGGTGATACATACCTCTCGTCTTATTCGAAGGCGGTCATCTTCTAGCCCAGAAATCATTGCAGAACTAGGGTTTTTTGTAGCACCGCTAGTGGCCCTAAACATGATACTTATCAGCTACACCTTGTAGTCTGATACTGTTATATAGTTTAATTTTGAGTTTGTTGTAACCCACTCTGCACATCCGTTGTCTGCTAGTAAAAATAAAGATCTTTGTATCTCATGAGTGTCTGTCTCCATATTAGTTCTGGTGAGAGTCCCCTTGGGATCAGGACCAGGCCGTTTGGACCTTCCGAGCGTGTTGCTCTGTTTGAGTCGAGGAGCCAGGGGTGGAGAAGGTGCCCCTTCCCTGGAAAAGTGGCGTGGAATTGGTGGCGTTTCGTGGTTTGTTTTGAGAGTGTGCTGTTGTTTCAATCGTGACACGGTCTCCAACATCTCAAGATACTGCATTGCTGGAATAAAGCAGGTGTTAATTGAATTTAAAGGAGTACTTTATCTGACAGCAGACCAGACGGGTGATGCCTAAGAGTTTTGTAAAGTATTTTCTCAGGTATGCACAGCTTTTGGATTCGAATACATTCTTAGAGGATATTCTTGCATCAGTAAGTGGCACCCATTGAATAAAATCTCACTAAAGGCTTGGGATTTTCTTTTGAATGAACCTGTATCGTTGTGGAGGAGTGGCATCATAGCGGTTGTGGTGGAACTTGTTGGCGCATTTCAATATGCTGCATGGCGCGTCCTCAAGTACCCACGACGCGTCGCGCCATCAATCCCAAAGTTGAAATAAAGGTGAGTCAAGGACTCAGTGGTCATAACATGCATAATATTGATCTTGAAATGATCGATGGATCTAATTACTAATTCCTGTGAGTCCTTAACGTGTAGAACCTTATTCCTTCAATCCTGGGTCAGTCTCGAGATCGTGAATATACCTATAATGACGACAGCTAAGGCACCGATGCTAGCAGGTAATAACAAGTCCCTGGGGACGCCGAAAATATCGTCGCTTTGGGATGGGGCGTGTATCTTGGTTGGTGGAGCAAAGGCGGCACCATTTGGCAGCGCGACTTCTATGTTCTCCTCTTCCTTGATTTCTTTTGCGGATGGTTCCTTCACGGCCGGTTCAGACACCTCCTTCGGTCTTGCTTCGCCTTGCGAAGTCCCGGTTTCACCCCATCCTTTACCACCTTGGATGATAAGCACTACCCGATCGGCATGCGCCTCCCTTGCGATTTTAACCGCATCTGTCACGTCACTATCAGACGACATAACCACGATGTCGCCGTCGGCGTCAGTATACTGAAGTTGGAAGTCAATTGGATCTGGGGGTGGTGCTCCTTCTGCAGAATTTAATTCTGTGAAAAACGGATCGGTTGCAAGTTTGCCAGCTACGATGTCGTGCAGATTCTCAATGTTATCATTCCTCGCCTGGAAACGATGCGTGCGTCCGCTTAGAGTCCGGAACTTGAATACATACGTTCCATCGTCGACTGGTACACCCGGAGCCTGGGAACGAGCAGTTCCATCAAGGGATGACGCACCGTGAACGGGGATAATTGGAAAGGCTTCTATCCCCGAACCTCGATCTTCGTCGACAACGGATGCTGAATCATTGGGATGCACCTCAGAGTGAGGTGAGTCAACTGTGCCGGGATGGGGCAAACTTGCAAGACGCGAAGGTGTACTGGGTTCCATGGGAATATGAGAACCAGAGACAACTGATTCGGAATCTTCGGGGGCCCCGATGGAATCAAAAAAGCGTCCCCACATCGGTCCTCCCTCTGTTTCCCCTCCTTCGGCGTTACTTATGGAGTTCATCTGTTAGAAGGGGTGACATTTAACTCGAATATTTATTTGTTTATTCTGGGTGGAATATACCTGTTCAAGCGTCGCATAAGTCAACTTCAGTACATCGACAATAGCTACGAGCCTTCCATCTGATTCCACAACGGGCAAGTTAAGGTAGTGCCCAACTGCAATGTTAAAAATTGAGCGAAAGACCGTCAGAAGAGACGTTAAGAACTCACTATGCATCTTTTTCAACGCATCTTGAACACTCATCGTCGGAGGTGCTACATCAGGATGGGGTGTCATAACTCTCACAACACTGCACCTTGCTGGCTCCAACCCAGCAGCGATAACCCGTAATACCACGTCTTTGCTTGTGAAGATCCCAGCAATCCGGGCTGGGCTGGCTGGCTGTCCTTGCGTATGGGCCCCACCTTCCATGACGCATACGGCAGTAGTCTTATATTCTTTCATGAGTTTTGCCGCATCTCGTACGGTTGTCCTTGGCCCGACAGTGGCTGGTTGGGTCCGTGAATCCATGACAGTAGTAAGATCTGGAAGGGCTGTCTTCTCGCGAAGTGCATCGACGTATGCGAGCATGGCGGCAGCTTGAGGATTTGCACCCAATCCACCGCCAAGCTCCGACTGAACACCTTCGAGAGCATTATAAAGTTTCTGGGAGGCTGAAGAGCTCCGTTCCACTTTTGCGAGTGCCTCGTGGAAAACTTTGGTGATGTCTAATAAACCGACAACATTACCGTCTTCATTACAAACAGGCTGTATGCAAATTGGCATAAGAAAAAAAAATTCAAGAACGGAAGAACATACAAGATGTCTGAAATGCCGTTGAACCATGAGTTGAAGCGCTTCGGTAGCACTGGTAGTGTCACGAGTAACCATGGGATTACGGGTCATAATTGCACTGACAGGAGTTGCACGAGGATCTAGGCCCTCCGCTGTCACCTAAACCAAGCCTTCTCAGCCGATGTTTATAGTTACGAAAGAGGCATACCCGATAGGCAAGATCCTTGGCAGTAAATATACCGCAGAGGCCTTCTTCGTCGTCAACCACGAGAACACAGTCCGTTCGCTTGGCAGCGCACAGCTGGCTAGCATCGGATACACTGATCGTTTCTGGAACAGTGAGTGCTGGGCTAGGTTTTAAGGCAGCAACAGTGCCTTTTGCAACTGTCGGTTTACGGCCTTTTTGGTTACGAAGAGGACCCGTCGTAGAAATAGTTCGTTTGCGAGAGAGCTCTGACTCGATCTTTTTCCTGATCGCCTAAAAGAAATATATTTAGGAATAAGAAAATAACGGGAGATGTGAAGACGTTAGACAATTCAACGCGTCTTCATTCGGTAGCGCAATGCATAGAAACCTCACCTCGTCTCTTTTACTTTGTTTGCGTCTGGTCTCGGCAATAGTGCCAGTATGACCAGATAACGCGCTCATTGATGACTGCGATTGGTGTCGAGAGGGTGCAGGGTTGGGGGATATAGGTCTAGAGTCCGGGAACGGGACGGGTATAGTGTTCCTTGCAACAGGGCTCGAGTGGGCTGGAAGTGGGATTCGTGAGGCCATTCACCGATTATGTACAACTGTGGGTTCACGTCACGTGGCGTAGCAGTATGTTGTCAATGTCAGACAGCGATAACTCGAACGAATACGCTAGAGGCCTTTGCAGCAAGCAAGGAATCTTCTCAGGTCTTGTTGTTCATTTTATACAAACCAAAATAGATCCTTCAGAGCTTGATCTCTTATATTCGCTTGCCGAATCTAATGGGGCCGATGTACAGTCGAACATTGTTCAAGCAGATGTGATCGTAACTCGAATATCAATGCGCAGACGGCTCCTGCGACATATTAGTTGGGATCTGGCGGTAAGATTTCTCAAATTTTATACAACCGGGATTTCACTGTGTCTAGAGACGGAAAGCATTGGTGACCCCTGCGTGGGTTACAGAGTCAATAGCCAAGCATGAACGTCTTCCATGTGGGGACTATACCGCAGTCTGCGCCCTAGATGAATGTACCATAGCCAACTGTCCAAGTCACAGTGCTGAGCCTTCTGTCACTCGCTCCATACCACACACTCCAACTTCGTCGTCCCGACAGAATCTTTCATATATGTCTCGATTCTGCGTCCAACGTGCATCACCTCTCGTTTCTGAAAATCAGGATCTTCTAGTACGGTTAGGGGTTATACGCGACGCAAGGGCCCTTGAAAATGATGAAAGAAGTGCTATGAGCTATTCCAGATCCATAGCGGTCAGTCTTTTCTTCTCTATAACCTATAGTCCTTAATAATAATCCAATTTAGGCGATCAAAGGTGAAATGCATAACTAAGCCTGAGCTGACTGTTCTTACTTTTTAACAGCCTACCCACTTCGTATCACATCTTCCGCGCAAGTAATGCACCTCCCCTTTATAGGGCCAAAGATTCTCACCAAGGTAATATGTAATGAACCAATCACCTCCAATATTTGTATTGAACATCCGCAGATTCGCGAATACATCTCTTTTGGTGATATCTCCGAGGCTGGTACGCGTACTAGTTACACCATGCAAGTCCGACCTGAATGCATGTGCCCAGTCGAACTAACTGCCTCGAGTCGGTTTTGCTCCCTAAAAGAATTCACGCGCATACATGGCATTGGTCCCTATACCGCTCACAAGCTCTATGACGATGGATGTAGAACATTGGAAGATTTGGATCGATGGTTTGGTGCTAAGCGTGAGCGCACCGAGCCAGTGAACCCGGTGAAAGAAGGAAAAGCGGCTGTAATCAGAACGATGCTGGAGCTGAGAGACGACATAAGCTTAACGTGTGCCCCTCGGCTTGTTTACCTCCCATTAATATTGATCGCACACAGCATACCTCGTCATGAAGTTGAAGAAATAACGAAGATTATAGCCCAAGAACTGAAGGATATAGAACCGGGTTGTATGCATACGATCTGCGGAGGGTGGGTCCAACTGATAGTTTTGCGTGCGCTGGTTATTCTCACAGCAGCGCCGCTCATGCAGGTATCGGAGAGGCAAATTACAGTGCAATGACGTCGATATTGTTTTCACACATCCACAGTATGCGAAGGATCGCGGTTTATGTAAAAGGCTTGTCGAAAGGCTTCAGCAAAAAGGTACATTGTTTATCGTCTGCTGCGGGTATAGCACCGACTGCTTTTTTAGGACTAGTGACACATGTGCTTTGTGAGTCTACACTAAGTTGATCACTAGATGCATTACACTTTTATGGCTGCAGCCCTCTTCTCTTTTCGGTCTTCCAACCCCGCTGGAGCCTCCATGCAGGACCATCCTCGTTGGGATATGCTAGACAAGTCGTTTGTGATCTTCCGTCTCCCAGGTGTAGACAGATCGAAGGAGCGACATATACACCGCCGTGTTGACTTGATTTGTGCGCCAATGGAAGCATATTGGACCGCCGTTGTCGGGTGGTTGGTTCATGCTCAGCACGAACTTTCGAGTAATCATTGATTACTTTTGTAGGACGGGTTCCACAATGTTTGAACGAGACTTGAGACTATGGGCCAAGCAGAAAATGTACGTTTGAAACATTCATATTCACTTATTGGCATAATAACTCTACGTAGGGGCCTTAAATTTGACAGCACTGGGATGTGCGTTGTTTAGTGCTTTCGGTTGCATGAGTGGATCTCATGCTTTTTATTCAGAACACGACGCAGAGACATGAAGCCACTTTACCCGACAAGTGAACGCGCAGTATTTGAAACACTTGGACTCCAGTGGGTCGATCCGACACTAAGGAACGCTGACTTATAGATATAAGCATCATCCCTCTCAAACCATGATGACATGACCCGGTGATGTTATTTAACTTTTTATTTCTGTATGTGATTGTATACGGGATGACATGATCATTATCCAGAGTGATAGATTGACACTGACGATTCGATTGTCCCGAAAGCATTGATAAGGCGCCTCTCATACTCTCCTCTTCCCTTTCCCAGAGCGATTCTGAGTATTTCTTTGATACAAGTAATAACCGCCCGCAAAAAGAGCCAGCACGAATAGATTGCCTGCACAAGTGAAGGTAAGTCAATCTCGATTTCTGAAGAGATTGTCATGGGATGTACTCCAGATAAGCCCAACGGTGTCCCCCAGTATACCCACTGCCGCAATGAAGAATGCTCGACCGAGATTTACTACTGAGCTAATGATGGCTTGGCCTAATCCCAGGATGGCATGGAACACCGCGAGAAATGCGTGAAATAGTTCGATGAAAATCGAAGTGACAGAGCTCCGTAATTCATTGAGAGACGATGCAATCGAAGGCATGGTGTTTTTCAACTGGAAGCTGAAATTTGCGGTTGACAGCTTTTATAGGATGCTGACCATACTGTGGCGCCATGACCTTGCCAATGACGTCACGTGTACCGACGCGTCAGGGTGACAGGCACGTGATAGATTTGTGTGACGTCTCTTTGGAGCTCTGTGCTGGTATCTATATTTGATCCCTTCCGCCCTGGCATGCCCTGTCTTGGAAGCGCGAGGGTCGTCTTCGACTTCCCGGCTCAGTTTGGCTGTCTCTGCGCCGTCCTCGCTCCTCACAGCGTTCATTTCGCGTTTCCTACTCTAGCTCCATCGCCACCCGACCCGTTGGCCGCCACGTCGCGAATACTCCCTCACAGCGCATCTTTGCAGCGAATTTTTTGAATATGCGTCAGGGCGGTGGATGTAAGTCTCGTACATGTCATTCGATGGGGGTGTCTTATCCGCAATCTAATATGTTCAGCTTCAACGATGACCTTCGCCACGCAGAGCGCAGACGTATCTTCAAGGTCGATGAGCTAAGTCGACTTGCAGCGGAGGCCGTCAATCGGAGTCCTGATGATATCGTCCGCCTGGAAAAACTAGCCGAGGGTGGGTTTAACCGTACCTTCCTCATTACCATGCGCTGTGGCTTCCAAATGGTGGCGCGTATCCCGTACCCGGTTACGATTCCCAAGTACTTTGCTGTCGCTAGTGAAGTAGCAACTATGGCCTTAGTCCGTTCCTTTGGGCTGCCTATACCTGAGGTATACGGATACTCACCTACGCCGAACAACGCGGCAGGGACCGAGTATATACTCATGGAATTCGTACAAGGCACCAACTTAAGCGACATATGGTTTGACCTAGGGGAAGGGGAAATCATTTCAATCTCACGCCAACTTGCTGAAATACTGAAGACTTGGAGAATACAGCCGGGAGCACCTCTTCGCCTATTAGGCCAGGCATCACACTAGAGGACAAGCGTTTCTGCGTCGGCCCAAATACAAGTCTGCGTCTATGGTATGGCAGGAGATCACAGCTCGACTTAGATCGAGGACCATGTAGGCCGCTCCCTGCCTTTTTTTATTTATTACTCCCTTAATAACTGTAGACGAAAGTGCCGAAGTAGCCCTTGTAAGAGGGGCCGAAAAGGAACTAGCTTATTTACGGCGGTTCGGTCGACCGCTGTTGCCGTTCCAGCGCTTAAGGAGGGAAGCTTACAATTACCAGGAGCAGCCGCCGTCAGATCACATCGAGAACCTGGACCGCCATCTCCTCATCGCGTCGTCACTCATACCTAGGAACCCAGCTCTCGGTCACTTCCGCATCCGCCATCCCGACCTCCAGCCGAGCAATATCATCATTTCTAGGTCGCCCGACTCTAACTTGCAGGTCGTCGGCCTGATCGACTGGCAACACACCTCGATCCTCCCCCTGTTTCTCCTTAGCAGTATACCTCAACAGTTACAGAACTACGATGATACTGGCTGGCAATCTATGACGCGGCCTTCGCTACCGGAGAAGTTGGATGACTTGGATAAAACCCAGCAAAGCGGAGAGATGGAACTCTACCGTCGCCGCCTCGTCCATTACCACTACGTCAAAAACACGGAGGAGTACAACGAGCTTCATTACGCGGCATTGACGGACCCCATGGGCGTGCTTCGCCGCCGCCTCTTCTGCCACGCCAGTGACCCGTGGGAGGGCGAAACTTTCGCGCTGAAGGTTGCGCTGATACAAGCAACAAAGAACTGGAAGACGCTCACGGGGGGAGGCCCGCCGTGTCCTATCGTGTTCGACCCCGATAATGTACGCGAGATGATGAAGCTGGATGCAGAACAGCAAGAAGCGGATGAATCTCTGGAGGCGTGGCGGGCCATGATCGGCTCCGGGCCGGAGGGCTGGGTGCCCCGTCGAGCAGTACGAAAGGGCCATGGCACTCAGCAAGAAGCTGAAGGAGGATGGATTGGCGGCGACCGAGTTGGAGGAACAGACTCAGATCTTGGTGCAGTGGCCCTTACGGGCTCAGATCGCGGCGCACTGGCTCTTGGACGACATGGACGAAGAGGAATACATGTAATGAACCGTGCTAGATATTATGCGGTGTTGTAGGGTGTTGTATGTTTCTATTTCTTATATTTTATAGTTGTTACAAACTTCTGACTTTTTTCTTTTTTTAACTCCACAATTTGCCAGATGAGGTTTTCCCTTTATTTGTTGTTCTTCTTGTGAGGTGCTCAGGCTTGCATGTGTTTGTATCTGGTACCCTCTCTTATAAGATAGTGGCAGCTTAGACTGTGCAACCTCTAAGCGCCCATCTGAGCTGTCTTGCATTCAATATCAAGGGTGGTCTTGCTCATGGACCAAGACTCACCCTCTGCGATGCCAAAGTGCTGCTCATGAAGATCAGGAGAGACAATAAATGCTGGGTGAGGTTTGGACTGGGCATTGAAAATTGCTTGGGCGGTCGTATGGGCATGCCTGAGAGGCACGGTGAAAAGATGTGTTGTAGAAAAAAATTGACCACAGGCCTCCCCAGAACAGCTTCCTCAGTAGTCATTTCAAATATTGCACCTGAGGCACCTACATTACACTATTAGCTTAGCTGGAGCAACTGGGGCTGTAGGCCCAACTAGTTTGATGTTTCGCAGCCTGTGGGGCTCCTGTACTATGGTTAATTCTACAAATATTTTGGCCTGAGAAACAAGGTTTGGTCACTATACTGTGCCATGTTTCCATACCTTTAGAATAGATAGGCTGTTTATAATGACCCTAAATGAATCACACAATGCCTGCTGGTTGGTTGGCTCGCCAACCCACAGATCATTCCAGATCTAACATGGTCGGTTCGTCGTGCATGAGTATGTTGTCATCGGCTCGTCATGCATGAGCATGTCGTTGCCGTCATTGTTATCATGTACGCTATAGTTATTTTTTTCCCCCCAATGCTATCAAAATTTGTATTGATCAGTCAAATTGTTACATTTGGGACTGGACTACACAAGAGCTCGGGAGGGGGGTAGGAACAATTCATGTATGGTCAAAGAAATTGTTTGAAAACTTCATAACATTGCAAAATGACCCGACAGTTGTCAAGAGGATACATGCCCTCCTCGTTGAAACGGCCTGGCCTCGGGACTTCAGGCCTGTGGGATGGAATGATGGTCTTCTCCTTTGGGGCAACACCATGACAAACAGTTGGGTGACGTCCCAACCAATGTCACACCGGGAATTACCTGTCAGAGTCAGCACTCGAATAACCAATCAAAATGATCAACATACCATGTGTGACAGCTCCGGAAGTTGAGCATGTTGTCTGCATTCATTGTTATATGCGAAGCAAGCAATGGCCTCAGCAACTAGTTGGGCACGGGCTTCGACATTGCTGCAGCTTTTTTGTTCTTCAACGAGAAGGATAATACATTGGTCTGTGTCAGTGATACAGAGATTGGGTTTCACCTTCATTGATTCTCCACACATGAGGAGTGGGAGGTCCTTCCTCATGCAGAAGATTCGACCTTTGCTGTTGTAATCGAACAAATGAAGCAATTCCACTGTGAAATCATTGAACGCTGACTACTCTCTGGAATCTTCAAACAGCCCACTCCATACTCATGACCACATTGTAAATATTATGATCTGTGATATCAGTGTTAGATCCCAGATCTGACCCGTGTTATTCCGATGTTTCACATACTCCGATAAGCCTTTCTGCTTATTTCCGACATGTCCCCATTATTATTCTTAGTCACGGCTCTATCTTGATATTATCTCTGTACGTCTTATCTCGATTCCTGTATTCGCTCTGATTTCGGAACTCCGTATCATGCACCCTTATCTTCTATTCCTGATTTTGGAATCCCACATGTCTTAAATATATTTTCTCTTTGTCAAGCTTCTTTAGCTTGTAAATCGTGTTATCATATCGTATCGTATCACATCCTATTGTATCACATCATATTGCTTCACTACTTCGTATCACTATCTTTCGTACCACCCTCTATTACTACACTTTGTTTGCTCCAAACTCCCACCTGTAATAAGGCCTTCAAACCTTGTTCGGTATTCTGATCATTCCGACCCTACTTCATCCGACATCTCAAACCCTCCTTGATTACACTCGCCTCCCAGAAAAGCTAGTCTTTACTCAGTATTGATTTATTGCTACTCCTACCTTCCTGCATTAACCATTCCATCCCTGAATACCCGAAGCCCCCGCTCATTTCCGATAAGTCTCAACACATCATTGGCACTGACCTTCCAAATAGACCCGACCAATTGGAAACCTGATAACACTCTGGTCTTCAGTCCGAAATACCAGGGCACTAGAAATCCAAGAGGGTGCAACCCATAAGTTGAAGCCAACACCCATGTCGATCAGTCTTTGGATCTCTGACTTCTGAGTCACCCAGTATTTCTGCACATTTCCGAATATTGCGACTACCGACCTCGGTCAAGGAGAGCTCTGACCAAATCCGACCCTGATGCCAAATCCGGCGAACCCTAACAGTCTGACGTCGAATCTGGCACATGTTCCTAACAATCAGCGAGAGATGGCGCCATGATCTGTGGATTGACCCCAGGCTCAGGCATAGTGTTGACCTCAAAAAATGTTTTCACGTCCTGATAGTCAAAATTGATGGCATAATCTTCGAGTTGTGCTTGCGTCTACTAACAGCCAGAATGTGTGGTGCTAGTTCAGACAAATCTCACTTGTCCAGGTTCTCTGGATGAGGCACGTGATCATACTACACACGCACGCATGTCGTACAAGCCATCGCTTTTCTTTGTCTTTCTTCCTATGTTCCCTAGTTTCCTTTATTCCACTTGTCCTACATATATGTGTCTCAGTCTCACTAGTCCACTCCTCACATCTCGCACTCGATAGTCATCAAGACTTTGAGTTGCTTTTCTTTTGCAGTTAATCTATAGCTGTGCATGTCCACTTTTGGACGCAAGCAAACAGCAGTGCCTTGTCCTCCAACAAACACAAAGACTCGCAATGCAAAACGTGCAGCAAACTCGGTATCTACACCAGGGCCTTCCAATTCCTCATCTCCTCGTCCCACGTCTCCATTCAAGCAGATATCACCTGATGATGGTACCTCCCAACTTCCGTCAGACGGCACGCCAGCTTTGGTTGTGAAAGAGACTGCTCCTGCTCCCCATGAAGAGTCCTCTGCATTGAAGTTCCTTGCAGAAGCACTAGGTGCCCTACTTCAGGGGCAGTGCCTGCAACAATCTGCGCTAGCTGCACAGCAAACAGAGCTTCAGGAGCAATTGCGCATTCAGCATGAAGACAGTCAGAAATTGCTCAGGCAAATCTGTGGAGCTCTGCCATCATTCTCACCTCAGAACACCTGTCAACAAACTGCACCCCTTCCTATGCATTCCCAACCATCACATCTCATATTGCAGCATCAGCCTCTTCCCCAAGCACAATCATCCGGCTTTGTTCCACCACAGAAGCAAATGACTGCCCAATCCCACAGTTTTATGCTGCTGCCTACTGGAAACACTGGTGCCGGTACATCATCCTTTCAATCTTTTTTTCCCGACATTGAGGAGGCTACGCTACTGGCAATCGGGCGTCACACATTGAGGCCATCCCTTCTCTTTAAACTGGACATGCGCATCTGGGAAAAACCTGTTGGTACTACTCTGGAGTTTGAGAAATGGCTCATTAGTACAACATGAGAAAGAACCCTCACCCAAGGATTACCCATCTTGGGGATCGCTTTATTATCCTCTTCTTCGTTATTTCAGCATTCTTCAGATGCAGGTTCTGTCAAGTGGAAACATCTTTGCGAGTAAACAATTCGTTTTTGGATGTAACGAGTATCTGCACTCGCTCTACACAGTATACTTGGAGTATGAGTGGGCAGTGGTTCTAGATTACCACTTTGCAGTTCATGTGAGATGACTTGTAGAGATGTCACAAGGTGATTACTCTAAATGGGGTGAAGTTGATGGTATGCTAGTCAATCGTCATTTGATCGGGCACCCCTGGGTATGCACTTTCAAGGACAAGACCAATACTTCAAAACCCAATGACATCTCAAAACAAATGTGCAATGATTTCAACTACAGGCAATGCACGCGCTCCAAATGTGCTCACATTCATAAATGTAAAGCATGTGACAGTGCTGAACATGGGCAGGCCTCATGTCCATCAGGAAAAAAGTCAACCTAGGACCCAGGCATGGCGAGGGATCTTTCTCTCTCGTCCACCCCTTGCCCGAGCCTGCTGGGCGAGCATCAGGTCCACTCTACCTGTCCTGGCCCTCTTGAATCACCGTCTCCATCATATTTGTCTCTGAAGCCATTCCCTCCCCTGCACAAACTACCTCCACATATGTTCACACCCCTACCTTATTCCCACTTATTCCCCATAAGGCCACCTCCACCCGCACGTCCCAATACGGATCCCCATTGTAATGCACCTCCCCCATTACCAGAACTGCTTCCTCGAGTCAATTCAGCTCTTGTTAAAGATGCCTGGGAGTTTCATCTTCGTGATTACCCAGACCGCTTCTTTGTAGATTCATTACTTCACATAATAGACTATGGTGCCCTACTTGACTTTACTGGATCTGATCATCCCCAATCCTGCTCCAACCTCAAATCGGCATTTGAAGCCCCAGCTGCTGTTTCAGCGACAATTCAGAAACTTCTGGACAGTTTTCACGCACATGGACCCTTCAAGTCCCCTCCACTTCCACATTTTCGGTCCTCCCCCCCTTGGCACAGTCACACGCAAATGCAACCCCAAACAGCGGCTAATTAATCATTTGTCTTGACCCCATGACAATTTGGTAAATGATGGTATCCCAGATTCTGAAGGGCACATCAAATATGAAGCTTTTGAGAGTGCGGTGCAACTTGTCTGTTCTTTTGGGCAAAGCACACTGCTAGCTAAGCTTGATCTCAAAGAGGCTTTCCATCACATTCCTGTCGCCCCTTCGCAATGGCACTTGCTTGGTTTTCACTGGGAAGACAAGTTTTACTATGCCATTGTCCTTACTTTTGGCCTTAAGTCAGCACCTTATATTTTTAACCTATTTGCCGAAGCTCTTCACTGGATTATCCACCGCCATCTCCCTGGTGGTCTCCGCCATTATTTGGATGATTTTCTGACAGTGTTTCATCCAGAAATGCCACTAGCCACAGCCAATGCTGCTATTGACTGGTGTATGGGTCTCGGTACCCAACTTGGTCTTCACTTTCAGCACGAAAAGACCATTAGGCCTTGCACTTGCCTCGAGTATCTAGGCCTTGAAATTGACACAATTTCAATGGAGGCTCATCTCCCTGCTGATAAGCTCTCTTATCTGCAATAAATCCTCAATAACTCACTGGCATCGCCCTCAATCACCCTCTGGAGCCTTCAGGAACTGATTGGTTTCCTGCAATTTGCATCACAAGTCATTCCACACTCTCGTGCCTTTATTCACCGGCTTATAGACTTCTCCACTACATTTTCTGCTTCCTTTACTTGCCATCGTATCCCCTCATATGCCTATGCTGACTTGAGGTGGTGGCACACATTCTCCTTGACATGGAATGGTGTACGCCTTGTCACACCCACATACCCAACTATTCATGTGTACACTGATGCCAGTGGTCGGAAAGGGCTTGGCAGAGTCTTTGAAGGCCAATGGTTCTCTTCACAAGTTCCTCGCCGGTTTAGACAGCGTGGCATACAGTTCAAATAAATCTACGCTGTTTTACAAGCTATATTACGTTGGGGCCACCTCTGGAAACATCACCATGTCACGTTTCACATTGACAATTCCGTCATTGTGACGGCACTCACGAAGGAGACTAATCGCTCTTGATTCACGATGTCCGTTGTGCACACGATTGTCATGCTAGCTGCTTAACTTGAATTTTCTTTCTCTTCTTCTTGGCTTCCTTCTGAGTTGAACGCGCTCGCTGATGCTGCTTCTCATTTTGAATATGCTCGTTTATTTGCACTGGCCCCCTACTTGCCACGCCAGAGCTGCTTGACCAACCCCCAGACCGTTGGTATCAAATCCATGCTAACCTCTCACCAAAAATGGCATTCTTCCTCTGGCATGGCCTTGCCTCCAGCACCAAAAAAACCTACAACACAGGCCAGTGGTCATTTATCAACTTTGTCTCACTCAATCCTCAATTTCTCAACCATGATGGCTCCTACCTCCCTGCCAGCAGCACCGCCATCCTTGAGTGGGTTGCCCACCTTGGCTACTCAAAGAAACCGCTTGCATCAACCATCAAAGCATACCTCGGACACGTCAAGTCCCTTCATGTTGATGCTGACCTCCCCTTCGATACCATCGAATCACCACTCACCCAGCGCATTATCAGAGGAATCAAAGGATATTTTGGTGACAGAGCAAGAAACCCTACAGCCCCTATCACCCTTGATATCCTCCAAATACTTGTCAATATCTCAAACCCATCCTCCTCCCTTGACAATGCTAACATTGATGCCGCCATCAAGCTAGCCTTTGCTGGCTTCATGCATTCGGGAGAATTCACGGTAAAAGGAGAAAAGTATAAAGCCTTTGATCCATCCGTCCACCTCACTAGAAGTTCAATATCCTTTTTCCCATCCATTGATGCTCCCAGCCACATCAGTGTCACACTTCCCACATCAAAAACTGATCCATTCAGGAAAGGTGTTACAATATACATCGCAGCTGTCAATGCCCCCACCTGCGCCATCAAAGCATTACAAGACCTCTTTCGCAGTGACCCTAGGTAACCCAATGCACCCCTCTTCTGCAACACTGATGGCACCCCACTCCAGTACTCCATCTTCTCCACCAAGCTCCATGCACTCCTTGCCTCCACAGGATTTGAACCATCCAAGTACTCCGAACATTCCTTCCGCAGGGGAGCCACCTGATCAGCTGCTCAAGCTGGATTCACCAAATATGAAATTCAACAACTAGGGTGCTGGCGCAGTGATGCTTACAAGCTCTATATAGACGCATCCCGCTTGCACCTCCTCAATCTCTCTTCCTGTCTTCATTGGGCCGTTCCCGATGCTCCGCATTTTGAGCCTCCGGCTCTTCTCGTCACTCCCTGCATGGCTTGAGCATGGCCCAGTTTCATCCTGGTTGTGCAAGAGAGTGGTGGCGACGCAATAGACCCTTGCTTGCCCATCACGCACGAGAAACAGAGATAGTTTGGACAAATCTCATTTGTCTGGGTTCTCTGGATGAGGCACGTGATCATACTACACACGTGCGCACGTCATACAAGCCATCGCTTTTCTTTGTCTTTCTTCCTATGTTCCCTAGTTTCCTTTATTCCACTTGTCCTACATATATGTGTCTCAGTCTCACTAGTCTGCTCCTCACATCTCGCTCTCCTCACATCTCACACTCGATAGGTACATAGTCTCTTGCCTTTCACGTCTTGCTCTCCTCACATCTCGCACTTGATAGTCATCAAGACTTCGAGTTGCTTTTCTTTTGCACCCACCTATACCTCTTCCCTCTTCTTACGTGCTCGTTCGCTCATGTAATTCACTTCCACCGGCTTGAGCATGGCCCAGTTTCATCCTGGTCATGCAAGAGAGCGGTGGTGACGGAATAGACCCTTGCTTGCCCATCACGCACAAGAAACAGAGAAAATCCTCTTGTCATCCATCGCCGGTGGTAAAGGGGTGTGGTGTTACACGAGCCACAGGCACGTGATGTGCTCACGACACACTATCTCTGTCCTTTCATGTGTGAATGGCTAGCAAGAAGTCTATTGCGTCACCACCGCTCTCTTGTGAAACCTGGAGGGAAAAATGGGCCGTGCTCAAGCTGGCAGAAGCGAAAATACATGAGCGGGGGCAAGCATGAGAGAGAAGGGAAAGAGGCATGGGTGGGTGCAAAACAGAAGAAAGCAACTCAAAGTCTTTAAAGACTATCAAGTGCGCAATGTGAGAGACTGAGACGTGAAGAATGATGAGACATGGTAAGGGCTATATATACTGAAGCAATGTGGACTATAGACAAAGGAGAAAGGATGAACTTTGTGCTTGAGGAGCACAAAGCTTTCAAGGCAATGCGTAGGCTGCGTGTTCAAGTCACGTGCTTCATCCAGAGAGCCCATACAAACGCGTTGTCAGTTTACTTTCGGAAATGAATCCAAAAGACAGTGGGTAGCGGTGTCGTCGTTGCACAGCTACTTACACTGGTGTTTGGCTCAGTGCGCTTTGCTATCAGCAGCAACAAAGGTAGAACGAAGACGAAGATGAAGACGTAGCAGTGATGAAGATGATGAGGTAATACGCTGATGTAAGCATAGACGAGATACAACAGCAAATGTCACGTGATTGACAAAGCTGGCCTTGACGTGGATGTAGAAGTAGTAGACACAGTAGTAGACTTGGACTTAGACTTAGATGAGTGAATCCAACTGAAAGAGGTGAATTGGGGTACACTAAGGCGAAACAGGCCTTATATACATGAGCAGAACAAAAAACGATGCGAGTATGCCATACAAGGATGTCGTCGACAGCAGACAGGAGAAATGACTAATGGCGAGAGGCAGAAAACCAAAATAGGATGGTGGTTTGTAAGGAAATGGAAAAATGAGTCAGGTGGTCGAAGAAATGAATAGAAATGTGGCAGCGAATCGGAAATAGATGCCAGAAATAGAATAGAAGTGAGTCACAGACAATAGACCATGTGGAACAATTGGAAATAGAAGTACAGCCAAGAAGCGAGTGAGTCAGGTGATGAAAATGAGTCATAGCCATCCAATAGGATTCCAGTTGCTTGTCAAATATCTCCGAAGATGAGTAAGTGAGTCATGTGACTTGATGACGACTCAGAAACATGTGAACCAATCACGACACTTGGATATGAATTTCCTCCAGAGAGGGAACGAAGACGAGTCCTACTTGATGAAGTCCTTAGGCACATAACCGTAGCAAATCTCTGTTCCTGGTCTGTGCTCTTTGATGTACCAGTTATTCCTGAGGACGATACGATGCCAACCATTCACTGGTTCAAAGTTTGGGTCAAAACCGATGATGTAGAAGGGAGCATGGAAGGTTTGATCGAATACCCATATGCAATCGTGAATGTGATAAGGAGGATATGAGGGGAATATTCAGTATGGGCCTTCAGGAGATTCGACGTATAGAGGATAGTACCGACGATGTGCGACTTGTGGAGGAGGACTGGACAAATGAACATCAAGGGGAGAACGTTGACTAGGAAGTTCAATGCGTGGTCCAATGTGTATGTCTGGCTTGGCAGTCATCTGAAACGAATCATGGGATGTGGTGGCGGCAATGCTGGATGGCATATTGAAAATAGAATTGATGAAAAATAGAATGAGTGTGGAGATGATGTGTCTGGCAGACTGGAGGTAGCACAGCAGATGATGGTCTGGCGAAAGCTGATGATGATAGGCACGTGTGCAGTGAGCGTCTTTTGTAGTGTAGTAGGCGCTGTTGAGTATCATGCTTGTCAGTGTTTGTTCAAACAATCTCTGTCCTTTCGTGCGTGAATGGCTAGCAAGAAGTCTATTGCATCGCCACTGCTCTCTTGCGCAACCTGGCAGGAAAAACGGGCCGTGATCAAGCCAAAGAAGGAGTGACACGAAGAATCAGAGGTTCAAAAGGCGGAGTGTCTGGGACGGCCCAATGAAGACGTGCAGAAAGGTTAAGGAGACGCAAATGGGCTGCGTCAATGTAAAGTTTGTAAGCATCACTGCGCCAGCGTCCCAATTGCTGAATTTCATATTCCGTGAATCCAGCTTGAGCTGCTGAAGAGGCAGTGCCTCTGCAGAAAGAGTGGCCAGAGAACTTGGAAGGGTCATAGCCCACTCTGATCAGCAGCGAACGGATTTTTGACACAAAGAATCTGTATTGCAAAGGGGAACTGTCAGCATTGCAGAACAGAGGAGCATCTGGTTCCCTGGGGTCAGTTCTGAAGAGAGATTGCAGTGCTCTGATGGCGCAGGTTGGGGCGTTGACGGCAGCGATCCAGATCGTGACACCTTTTCTGAAAGGGTCCATTTTAGAAGCAGGGAATGTGACGCTGATGTGAGTTGGATTGTCAATGGAGGGGAAAAAAGAGATGGAGCCCCGAGTAAGGTGGACAGAGGGGTCGAAGGCTTTGTATTTATCTCCTTTAACCATGAATTCTCCAGACTGCATGAAGCCGGCAAAGGCAAGTTTGATTGCAGTGTCAATGTTGGTATCGTCGTGTGATGCGTTATGGTTTGCGACTGCAACAAGGCGGCGGAGAACATCGAGGGTGATGGGTGCAGTTGGCTTTCTAGCTCTGTCTCCAAAGTAGTGTTTAATGCCGCGGATAATATGCTGGGTGAGAGGAGACTCAATGGTGTCGAAGGGAAGGTCTGCATTGATGTAGAGGGATTTAACGTGGCCAAGGTATGCTTTGATAGTGGATGCAAGGAGTTGGCGTGAGTACCCAAGGTGGGCAACCCATTTGAGGATGGCCATCTTGTTGGCTGGTAGGTAAGAGCCTTCTGGGTTGAGCAGGTGTGGGTGGAGTGACACAAAGTCAATGAATGAGCATTGTCCCGTGCCGTACGTTTTACGGGTGCTGGAAGCGAGGCCGTGCCAGAGGAAGAAGGCAACAGGCGGGGAGAGGTGAGCATTGATTTGATACCAACGATTTGGGGGTTGGTCGAGCAACTCTGTCATGGTAAATGGGGGGCGAGCGTGAATAGTCGAGTATATTGAAAGCGAGAGGCAGCATCAGCAAGTGCATTCAAAGCGGAAGGGAGCCAAGAAGAAGAAAAGGAAAACTCGAGGAAAGCTGCTAGCATGGCAATTGAGCGCACTACTGACATGGTGAAGCGGGATTTATTTGTCTCTTTAGTCAATGCTTGAATGATGGCAGAATTGTCAATGTGAAAGACCACATGATGGTGTTTCCAAAGGTGACCCCATTGCAGGATAGCTTGCAAGACTGCATATATCTCCTTGAACTGGATGTTGTGATTGCGAAAGCGGCGTGGTGTGTGTGAAGAGAACCATCAGTTCATAAATGTACCACCTAAACCCTTGCGGCCACTGGCATCAGTGTAGATGTGAACCACTGGGTAGGAGGGTTTGATGATATGGATTCCATTCCAAGCCACTGCATAAGTGTGCCACCATTTGATATCTGCGTATGCATATGCTGGGATGCGGCGAAGAGCAAAAAAAGAACAGAAAGTAGTAGAGAAATCAATCAAGCGGTGTAAGAAGGCTCAAGAGTGGGGGATCACTTGACAGGCAAACTGCAAGAAGCCTATCAGCTCTTGCAGGTGATGTAGGGTAATAGAGGTAGTAGCGAGTGTTGTTTCCAACACTTTGCATAGGTATGAAAGCTTGTCCTCTGGTAGACAGGCCTCCATAGAGAGCATGTCAAGCTCCAGGCCTAAGTACTCTAATCGTGTGCAAGGTCTGACCATCTTCTCCTCCTGGAAGATCAGTCCAAGCTGGGTTCCAAGGCCTTTGCACCAGTCAATTGCAGCATTGGCAATTGTGAGAGGTGTCCCAGGATGAAATACTGGTAGAAAATCATCAAGGTAGTGACAAAGACCACCTGGTAGGTGGTGGTCTATGATCCAGTGAAGGCCCTTGGCAAAGAGGTTGAATATGTACAGGGCAGACTTGAGACCAAATGTGAGGACGATAGCATAATAAAAAGACGATTTCCAGTGAAATCCAAGCAAATGCCACTGAGAGGGGGCAACAGGGATATGATGAAAGGCTTCTTTCAAATCCAGTTTGGCGAGCAGAGTGCCACGACCGAAAGAGCGTACTAACTGTACAGCACTGTTAAATGCTTCGTACTTTATGTGTCCTTCAGAGTCCAGGATGCCGTCATTGACCGAGTCACCTTTGGGCCATGATAAATGATTAATGAGGCGTCGTTTAGGGTTACGTTTGCGAGTCGTTGTACCAATAGGGGACGATCTAAAGTTTTTGAGTGGAGGGGACTCGAAAGGTCCGTGAGCATGACTATTGCCTATGAGTTTGTGTATTGCTGATGAGACTGCATCCGGGGCTTCAAATGCTGATTTGAGATTGGTACACGATTGGGGGTGGTCAGAGCCTGAGAACCCAATCAAAGCACCATGTTCTATTATATGAAGTAGTGAATTTACAAATGTGCGGTCAGGGTAATCGTGAAGGTGGAATTCCCAGGCTTCTTTGACAAGAGGTGATTGAATAAAGGGCAGGGAGTTGGGATTGGGAGGTGCCATGTTGCCGTGTGGATCCGAATTAGGGCGAGTAGGCAGAGGTGGTCCCGGAGGGAACAAGTGAGAGAAAGGCAGCAGTGCGGATGCTGTAGAAGGTGTGACATGAGGGGTGTGACTCTGTGTCAAAGTGGATGGCTGAGGGACAGGTGCGAAGAGGCAGGGACTGGGTGTGGAAACTGGAGGCTTGCCTTGTGGGCATAGGTGAGGGTGGGCAAGCGTGTGTAGATCCCTCACCATGCCTGGTCCCTACGAGCTTTTCTTGGAGGGGCAAGAGGAATGGCCATGCTCTGTACTATCACATGTCCTACATTTGTGCATGCAGGCACACTTCAAGCGTGTGCACTGGCGATAATTAAAGTCGTTACAGGTTTGCTTAGATATGTCAGATGCCACTTTGGGTGCACTTGGCTTATCTTTATATAAGCGTGCTCGAGGGTGGCCTATCAAGTGACAATTGAGGAGATTGCCGTCTATTTCTCCCCATCGAGAATAGTCACCATATGTCATCTCCGCAAGATGCTTGGCATGTGTAGCGAAATGGTAGTTGAGTACAGCTGTCCACTCGTATTCCATGTACATGGTGTATAGTGACTGAAGGATACTAAAGTAGCATAATAGTGGGTAGTATAAGGATCCCCAGTTAGGGTAATCCTTAGGAGAGGGGTCTTTGTCACGCTGGACAAGGCACCCATTCTCAAAGTCAAGAGTCACTGTAGACACCTTCTCCCTGATCCGTGTATCCAGTTTGAAGATGTGCCCTGGACGGAACGTGTGCCTCCCAATTGCCAGTAGAACAGCTTCCTCTATATCGGGAAATAAAGATTGAATGGAAGATGCACTGACGCCGGTATTTCCTGCTGGAGGCGTGAATGTAGAATGCAGTGGCCGAGATAGAGAAGGTTGAGTTTGGGGTAATGAGGTGGGCAGCTGCGACTGGGGAGGGGGAGGTGGGCAGCTGCGACTGGGGGGGGGGGGGTGGGTGCTGCAGGAGTGTGGGTTGGGCTGGCGATTGAAGCTGCGCAAAGAGCCGTTGCTGTTCTTCGTGTTGAACACGAAGCTGTTCCCTAAGCGTTTCTTGCTGCGCAGCAAAGGTGGCCTGTTGCAGCTCTTGGCCTTGCAGGAGTGTCCCTAATGTCTCAGCAAGAAACCTCAGTGCCAAAGATTCCTGAGTTGATGGCGCAGAACTATTGGGGTCAGGTGGAGTGTCAGAACCTGACACTTCGGCATTAATAGGAGTGAAGGGAGACATTGGTCTCGGAGATGGAGCCTCAGATGGTACAGGTACTGTGGGGTTAGCAGGACGCTTTCCACTGGATTGAGTTTTTATTGTTGGAGGGTGCGGGACGGCAGTTTGATTGCGTCCAAAAGTGGACATGCACAGTGAGGGTTGTCCTGCAAAACAGAAGAAAGCAACTCGAAGTCTTTAAAGACTATCGAGTGCGCAATGTGAGAGACTGAGATGTGAAGAATGATGAGACATGGTAAGGGCTATATATACTGAAGCAATGTGGACTATAGACAAAGGAGAAAGGATGGACTTTGTGCTTGAGGAGCACAAAGCTTTCAAGGCAACGCGTAGGCCGCGTGTTCGAGTCACGTGCTTCGTCCAGAGAGCCCGTACAAACGCGTTTGTTCGAACAAATTGTATGGTGGGCGTCTCAGGTGAGAAACTGCGTTTTCCTCTCCAAAAACGGTCAACGCATTTACGATGACCAAAGACAACGAACTCAAGGGTTTGCTCATCACAGAGCTGCTAAAAGTGAAATAATGTGAACTTCAAACCGCCAAGGCGGTACGTTTCTTCTATCCACTGCCAACGTATAAATATTCTAGTGAACTTTGCGGCTCTTTTCTGACAGAGGGAAACTTTGGCTATCGAAAAATGTACTAAGTACAAACAACGCACCAAGGATGCACAGTCCAAGCAAAAGGAGTTAGAAACCGAGCTCAACAAACTGAAAACAGAACTGGTATCCATGCAGGAAGGGTTTAAAGAAGCTCGCGATGAATGCGGCTCAAGCTTGAATTGGAAAGACGAAGATCAGAGAGAGAACATGTGCGCTTTGTTGTTTTGCGTTTAGATTGTATCTATCCGGCTGATTCCAGGTACCGGAATGCGTGTCTCGTTCTACCCAATGTCAGAAGGTATTTGTATCAGTGTTCTGTTATTGTCTCGTATGCATTTATGCTTGGCAGAATCTTGAGCTGCCAGGTTCGGAGCCCAAGGATTCATCAAAACTTACGGATTCTATTGGTCGAGTTATCTCTGATGTCTTGAGCAATCTGCCTGTATACGAGGGTCATCCAGGTTCTGGTTTGAAAGCCTTGGGACAGAATCTGGATCCAATTATATCGCTGTTACACGAGGTCTGTCCTTAAGTGGTTTCTGTTGGAGGGTTATCTCATTCTTTGGAACATCCAATTATAGAATATTAAGGAAATGTGCGTAAACTGTTGATTGCAGACGATGTTCAAATAATCCTGTGTAGGATTGGAGAGTAGAAGAGAAACGCCTTTGGAAACACTCATATCAAGTTCTGGCCCTGCAACGATCAACATGGCTATCTTCTCCGGTCCCGCCATATACTTATAAATGAGTCAGGCGAGGAGAAACAAGCAATGCGCAACGTTTTGCATGGATTAATGGACCCATTCGAAATATTCTATCAAAAAAATCAACGTGGAGTTTGGTATTACATCGGTACTTACCGAGCATTTTACATTTGTGATGCTCCATATAGTACATGGTCTTGGTGTACAGAGCAGGTGGCTTCGACTTAAGATTTACGACCGGATTGTAATTCTGACTTGTTTTCATTTCCTTAATGCAGGAAGTGGACAGACTCGTCCGCAATACCATTAAGGGACCCGAGTCCCCCAAGCTTAAGAAGGATGTGGATTACCTTCGACGCGTGCGTCTCCAATATTCGGAGGGTGCATTGGAGGCAGCCTACGTCGGTGTTCAATGCGTGGGGTACGAACATCTATATGAACAACTTTGCATGGCGTCACAGAGATTCCAGGAGACAGAAGCTTCGAAGGAGACCAAAAAAAACGGATACAAACGGAAGCCTACTAGTATGGATGAAACGAGAGAGCCTATCCCCACCAAAAGACGAAGGATTGACACTCCTCCAAAGAGTTCCTTGGTAGCCAAGGACGAACCATTTGTTATCACACTCCCCGCCTGATTGTATTATTCATTGGATTTGTCACGAATCATTACTTTACAATAAGGAGTCAGATTTGTCTTTGAACATACTCATGCACAAAGGGAGGCATTAACAGACAAGACATTATCCAGAGCGCTATGTTGGGACACCTGCAGCGCTTCACAACCAATTGTCCTTTGAAGTTAAGCCAACATTATATATACTAAGCCTACAACAGGCTACGATTTAGGTCCAACCATCTGTAATGACGATCAATCTCTTGGAGCCGTCGGCCTCCTGGGGCCTGCACCAGGCTGCTGAGGTGCGAGAGCACTTCCCGCCCAGGTTCCAATCACCCTCTTGAAAGAGACCCAGATTTGCTTGACGATGGGCGGCAACGATGGGTTCGATGCGTAGCCGTCAATCAACCCGGTCACTTTGACCAGCGCTTCGCGGGTGAAGGCAGAGTGATAGTAACGCTGCCTCACGAAGTGGGCATATATGATGGGTGTGAGAAGAGAGTTTTGGAACGTCAAAGCTCCGAGGGAAACACGGAAAAGGATAAGCAATTCAGCGAGCGCCGTGATCCGCATAGCACCATCGTAGTTTGCTGCGTGAAATAGTTGTAAAAGGTCCAAAAATCGGGCATGTTCATCGACTTACATTTGACCCAGCTTTGGATGCTTTTCGCCAAACCTGACTGTTGAGGTGTGTTCGGTGTAGCCCCTTGGGGAGGGGGAGGGGGAGGGATGACTCTAGGAAGTATGGTGGTGCGCAGAAACGTGAGAGCATGGAAGAGTGAAAACACCACATAGGGTAGAAGTGCAACTAAGTCCAAATGTAAGCATGTAACGCTAAGAATCACGGCGGATGCTAACTGGGAATCGGCTTCGAAAACCACCAGAATAGTGCTAGAAGGAAGTATTGGACGTTCTAATGGATGACGTGAGCAGGCGAAGTTTGCATGGATGGGATTGTGCAAAATACCTCATCAGCTAGCGCTTTTTGAACAAATCCCGTGGTGGGGCTTGGTACCTGCGTGAGAAAGAGTCAATACATCACGCAGAAAAGGGCCTACAGAATCCATACACCCAAGGCCTTGCTGCAAGATATCAGTGATGCATAGAATTTATTACCGCACTGGTCAACTCACTAGCAGACAATTGCATAGCTTATTAGCGCGCCGAAGAAACTCGCTATAGGTTCAGGAAGTTAGAGTGAACATGAGAGTATGGAAAGGACGAACCGTTGTACCACCAGGCGTAGGCGGTGCTTTTGAAGGTGACGTATGCAATTAGATATCGCACGGCGGAGAGGAGGAGCACAAAATGTCCACTAGCCCACAAATAGTGCTAAAGATCGTTGTGAATGGAGAGTACCAGTTGAAAATGATTGGTTTACCTGTGTCGCAGCCATGATGAGAAGAGAGGAAAGACTCAGACGAGGCACCGCGTGTCAAACCACGTTGGACGAGCGCGGACGAAACCGTGGGAATCAAGGACTAAACACGCTCATTACTTTGATTTATGACCATTTCTCGACGCGCACCCTCACACCATGTCCCTGCTCGACAATGACCCAGTCTTGCACGACGAACAACTGCAGACACGGACGCGTGTTTTCTCTGAATTTCTTGAATCTATCTACAAGGACGACATTGCGCGTCTCCTGCGGCTTGACGAAACGCGTCTGATTGTCAACGTCGACGACCTTCGCGGTTATAATCGCGAATATGCAGATGGATTGCTCAAGCAACCTATCGATTTTCTCCCTGCGTTCGATGCTGCTCTGACTCAAGTCGTCAAACTCGTCGTCTCCGACCCCGAGAAGCACGACGTGGATGCAAAGGAATACAAAATCGGCCTAAGCGGATCCTTTGGAGATCACCATGTCAATCCACGTACATTACGCGCCTCTCACCTGAGTCGTATGATCTCCCTCGAGGGAATTGTCACGCGATGCTCTCTCGTTCGACCAAAAATGGTTAAGTCTATCCACTATTGTGCAGCCACTACCCTTTTTCATCAGCGGGAATACCGCGACGCGACTACGTCCTCAACTTTACCGCCAACGAGCACCGTCACACCCCAAGTTGATGATGAAGGTAACCCTTTGCAGACAGAATTTGGATTGTGTACCTTCAGGGATCATCAGCGCATAAGCATCCAGGAGATGCCCGAACGTGCCCCTGCTGGTCAATTGCCCAGAAGCACGGATGTGATTATGGATGAAGATCTTGTGGATCGATGCAAACCTGGAGACCGCATTCAGCTTGTAGGCATATATCGAAGTATGGGTGGTGGGGCCAGTGGAACGTTTAAGTGAGTGCCATACATTATGCGTTGCCTGGGTCGCTTATGCCTGAATTAGAACTATCATCCTTGCAAACAACATTAATCTGCTTTCCTCCAAAGTGGGAGGTGGCATTGCTCAGACCCCTCTAACAGCTTCTGACATCCGCGCAATTAATCAATTGTCCAAACGCAAAGATATCTTCCATCTTCTATCACAGTCTCTTGCTCCGTCCATATATGGCCATAAACAAATCAAACAAGCCGTGTTAATGCTTCTTTTGGGTGGCGCGGAAAAAAATTTGGCCAATGGAACTCATATCCGTGGAGATATCAACATACTGATGGTAGGAGATCCCAGCACGGCCAAAAGTCAGATGCTACGCTTTGTCCTTGGCACAGCTCCTCTGGCCATTGCAACAACAGGCCGAGGTAGTTCCGGCGTCGGTCTTACAGCGGCGGTAACAACTGATAAAGAAACCGGCGAACGGAGGCTTGAAGCTGGTGCCATGGTCCTAGCAGATCGTGGTGTCGTATGCATTGATGAGTTTGACAAAATGTCGGACGTGGATCGAGTGGCGATTCATGAAGTTATGGAGCAACAGACTGTAACCATCGCAAAAGCGGGCATACACACTAGTTTGAATGCAAGGTGTAGTGTCGTAGCAGCAGCAAACCCAATATATGGTCAGGTATGTTGAATTGCTTCGCATTATTGTTTGAAAGATACTGATAACTATGAAATACAGTACGATGTGCACAAAGACCCACATAAGAATATAGCTCTTCCGGATTCACTCTTGTCACGGTTTGATTTACTCTTTGTTGTTACGGACGACGTCGATGAAGAACGCGATCGCCGCATATCCGAACATGTACTCCGGATGCATCGGTACCTCCAGCCAGGTGTCGAGGAAGGTCAAAACATTCACTCTACGCTTCGCCTATCGACACTGATATTCTTCCTTGTAGGCACACCAGCTCCTGATAGTTTAGACCAACCTTTGTCCATCGATCATCCCGATCACAACGAGGGTATAATTGAGGAGACCTCCCCATTTGAGAAGTATGATCCACTACTACATGGTGGCGTGGCTGATATGCCTACAACGACCTCCGGACGTGTCTCACGATCAGCTACGACTGCGGCGAAAAAGAAAGAGGTGCTTAGCATCGCCTTCATAAAAAAATACATACAATACGCCAAAGCTCGACCTGCCCCTGTTTTAACGAAGGGTGCTGCAGATTGGATCGTGAACGTATATGCTCGTCTGCGGAACGAAGAGTCAGAGGAGAACGGAAAACGTGTACGTAAAACGAATATAACAAGTAAACAATCGAGTTAACGCTGCGCCGATAGACTTCCCCCCTTACCGCTCGTACACTCGAAACTCTTATTCGTCTTTCAACTGCCCATGCCAAAGCACGCCTATCACCGAAGATTCAGCAAAAAGACGCCCTTGCAGCAGAGGAGATCCTCCAATTTGCACTCTTCAAGGAAGTATTAAAACGACAACGACGCAAAAAGCGCAAGTTAAACAATGGCGTGTCCGCTAGTAAGAAGGTGGAGAATGAAGATGAGGAAAGCGACGAGGAAAGTGACGAAGATGACAACGAAGAAGAGCCTATCGCAGAACCCCCAATCGGCAATCAGCTACAGCAACAGAAAGAGAAAAACCTCCTTGAGAACGGCTCCCAAGACGCAATGCCCGTGGATGAATCGCAGGATGTCACTGGAATTAATGCCATTGTTACACCAGAACGGTAAAGTATTCTTTTCTTTGCAGACCGCTGGAGCTGAGCTGTTGGATGTAGGCTTGCCTTTTTTCGCTCTCTTTTGGCTAAGCTTTTCGCTACGAAGCTTGTGGACGAGGATGCAATACGTTTCCCAATGCTCCTCCAGTATATCAACGAGGATCTCACTGTCGATGAAATGTTTGGAACACCAGAAGGTACCGCAGCAGCAGAGATCATGACAGAGGCAGAGGAGCTTATGTTGAGCGGCGGTATCGTGTATAAGATATGATTGACTCATTACGGTTGTTTAGGGGGTTGATTTTTTGTTTTTGTAATGCGCACTGGATGTATCAGGGCTAATGTATAGTATCAATGATCCAATAATGCAACAAAACAAAATCGTCAACAGTCGAGGAACCTACAATCAATGCACTCATCATCTACTCCATTGTGTTTTTTCTCCCCCTTTTGGCCGTTTATTCCGGTAGATCTCCTTTTCGACCTTTTTGCTTCCTAACTGTTCCTTTCGCCGCCCTTGCGACTTCTGTCGCAAGACACCGCGGCTTTCTAGAGCGTCCTCGCCGATGACATCTCCTTCATCCGCTCCGTCTGCCTCTTCCCTTTTTCGTTTGGGGCCACTGGTTCTTCCAGTGCCGCCACTTCCACCGCCCATTGTAACGTTCACCCGTGGGGGAACGGAAAATCCAAAGGCTTTCCCCACTTTTGCGAGATCCAACTTGTTGACGTCGAATATTGTTTTGAGTGAATACGATGCGTAAGATTGGAGGTACGATCGGTAGCCATCCCGTGCTGATTGATGCAAGAAGTAGTTCTTTTGCAGTAACTTTTCAAGCTGAAGGTTAAGAGGCTCATAGGCTCAGAATTAAGGTTCAAGAAAACACTTGTAGATTTACATACCTGGGTCTGTACGTTTGCTATGCGATCGGCGGGAAAGCTGAACTCATTTAGAGGTACCTTGGCATCCTTCAAATAACGCAAAAAACCTAATTCGCTCTCGAGCAAAAACAGGAGGCTCTTTCCCACTTTACCAGCGCGCGCGGTCCGCCCAACACGATGTATATAATCTCGAGGGTCGTCTGGTGGGTCGAATTGAACAATCCAGTCTACTTTCGGAATATCTAGACCCCGAGCAGCTACGTCGGTGCAAAGTAGAATTCCAGACGGGGCATTGCAGAACTCAAAAAACGTATTAGTACGTTTCTGTTGCTTTTGCTTTCCCTATTGATAAATTTCAAGTAAGAATGACGTCGAGATAATGCAACATAACCCACGTGGAGATCCAAGACGGGAACATCGATGTAATTTAGTAACTCTGCGTGATATTTCACGGAATTACAGCTGGAAAAAAACACAACGATCTTTTTCTTAATGTTCTTTCGTAAGAAAGTAAACAGGAGGAGGAATCGCCGGTCGGACGGGCAAACTACGTATCCCTGTGAGAGCGTGGCAACGGTGCTTGTCGTTTCTTCGGAGTCCACATCGATATACATTGGTCCAGGTCGCAGAGATATTCGAGCAAGGTCAGTGACCTTGTTTGTTTGTGTTGCAGAGAAGAGCATCGATTGTCGATCCTCTACACAAGTAATTAGTGGAAATGCGAAGGAGTCAGTGACATTACTTACCGTTGGGCAGAATGGATATTATTTCCTTCATCTGTTCTTCGAATCCAACTTCTAAGATGCGATCGGCCTCGTCGATAACAAGCGCTTTCAAGTTGCGGAAGACGAAGCCTTCAGTGTGCTTCTCAGAGGGTTTAGTGGGGTCCTTCAACTTCACAATGGTTACGCACCTGCAAATGATCCAATAATCTGCCAGGTGTTGCGATCAATAGGTTAACGCCCTTGACAAGTTTGTCCACCTCTGCTCGTCGATTTGCACCTCCCATGACAATGCCAAATGTCTGGGAATGATGTGACATGAGTTCCTTCGCCACACCAAATATTTGCAGAGCTAGTTCGCGAGTAGGAGAAACAACAATGATGCCCGTTCCTGAAATGACATGAGCCTACGCCTATACTAATAGCAAAAAGCAGAATTGTAGTCTTCACCGTTCCGAGGCTTGAACTTTAACCGACATAGTAACTCCACACTAGGAATAAGGAACGCCAGTGTCTTGCCTGAACCTGTCCGCGCTGCTCCTAGAACGTCTTTGCCAGCCAATAAAGCAGGAATGGCACGAGCTTGAACAGGCGTCATCTTCGAAAAACCCATATCAGAAAGAGCTCTTGAAGTATTTTCTGAAAGTTCCAGATCTGAGAATGGACGACTAGAAGGATCATCATTTTCGGATGGTGTAGGGATTGGAACAGTAGGCTCGTCTGCCATGATGGTAAAAGCACAATTGAAGGTGTTGTAGATCTGTAAATTTGTAGATTCCCTGCTGACAAACTCATTTTTCCGCTTTTGGACAACACCTGTTCATACGCTCATGTCGGTTGCTTCAGGTGCGTACATGAGGTCTTGATACATAGGTCGTTTGAAAATATGATGATGATGCTTCTAAGTTGCAACTCTAGCAGCTTTGGGGCTTACTTCTTTGGCCATTGGATTCCGCTACGGAAGGGGATCCACCGCTTCCGCCGCTCGCACATTCACAACGCACTCTAACACAAACACGCCAGAAGGTTCAGAGGAAGACGAAGCACAATCCAATTTGAATGCAGTTAAGGCAGGCCCTTTCGAGCAATGTAAAATGGTGAATTCTAACCATAGACTTTAAATACCATGCCTGAATATCCTATAGGTTCTGTGTGTCCGCACAGATCTGAAGATGACACCGGGCAAAATTGCGGCACAGTAAGGCGCTCCAGACCGTAATCTCTGTTCTAATATCGTCACAAAACTCTTATTTAGGTGCGGGTAAGTGTTGTTGATAATTACCTACGGCTTGTACCAGTGCTTCATCTTAGTTCCAAGACATGCAACTCTAGCTTGTTACAAGGCTCTTCATAAAGCCAATCCATCAGTGAGTGAACTTTACTAGTTGACGTTGTGTATGATTGACATTGTCTTGTAGCTTCTTCGACATTGGGAAATGATAGGGTACTGTTCACATGTTTCTAAAATCATTGCTCGAAAAAAGAATCTAATTCAAACTCGCAGGCAAGCCAAAGTAGCACTTAAATGTCCTTCAGAGGAGGAGCTTCTGCTATTGCAAGCGAAGGCTGAAAGTCTCAACCTATGCGCCCGAGTGGTCGAAGACGCGTAAGCCTTTCATGTTTGAGCGGTTTGCCGATACTATTTGAGTTGCACTAGTGGACGGACTGAAATTGAACCTGGTACTTTGACCGTGCTCGGAATTGGCCCTGGTAAGAGGCGGGGTGGTGGTGGAGTATCCGTCGAGCACTGATGCCTTGTTTCGCAGGGCCTGTTGATCTAGTCAACCAAGTCACAGGGAAACTGCGTCTATTATAAACAGAACGTTGGAATATATCTTGGGATAAAGCATTCACTTCAAGTTCGCCCGGGAGCTCATTGAACAGATTTTCTTCGGAAGGCATGCTTGGTGGTATACGATTTGCGACCATCTCGACTGTAACCCCTTCGCACCGCTTCCGCTAAATGATAGGGGTGTATGTAGACGCGTTCTGGGTATGTGTAGGTGGCTAGGGTCTTCCATTGAAAATGGCGTCACGAGCCAAAAGTGGTAGTTCTCGGATGAAAATAAGTATCGCTTTCTGACCGGCCCGATGCTTCTCACTTTACTACTCTTTTGCGCATAAGGTTGTAGCACGCTCCTCTGACGACTGCTCAAATGCCTTTACCTTCATATTTTCGGCTACAGGATGGCCAGAAAATACCTTCAATCGGCTTTGGAACCTGGGCAGCTGGAGTTGATGATAGAAGTAGTACTCTTCGCGTTCAGTTTGGCTACTTATAGTCCTGCTTACACTATAACGTGCAGAGTGGTGTATCAAAGCGACCCTCGACGCCCTTGAAGCAGGTTACCGCCATATTGATGGTGCTTGGTAGGGTATAACATATTGCATCCCAAGGACCTAGAGTCACTTGATTTCCCCTTGATATAGGCATTATGGTGTAGATCGTGAGATAGGTGAGGCAATTAGAACGTCAGGCATTCCCCGCGAGGAGATCTGGGTCACTACCAAATTCTGGCCAAATTTTCATGCTCCAGGAAACGTCGCAAAAAGTTTGGATTGGACTCTCAAAGAAAGCGGATTAGACTATGTGGATCTTTATCTGTAAGGAGAGAGCAAGCAATGGAACGACGGAACGACTGACCTTCAACAAACCTGATATCGTAGGATACATTGGCCCATCGCCTTCGAGCCGAACGGTGATTTGAGTCACGTCAGTAGCACCTATACGTAAATTATTATAGGTTAGAAGTACTAACCATTGGGGCTGTTGGATCAGATCGATCCCAGTGATCCAACCCAATCCGAAGCTGAACTCGGTGTAAAGGTACACGAAGGAACAGACCGGCCTATCGTTACAGACTTGAACCTAGTAGCAACATGGCGCGCCATGGAAGCACTAGTGGATGCAGGAAAAGTGAGATCAATTGGTGTTTCCAATTTTTCGACAAAGCATCTCAATGAGTTGCTGCCGCATGCCCGAATACCTGTTGCTGTGAACCAAGTTGAAGCACATCCCTGGCTCCCCAATACCGAGCTCCTGAACTATTGCCGCGAGCACGGTATTCTTCTGCAGGCGTATTCACCTTTTGCTGGACAAAACAAGACAGGCGAAACACTTGTTCGCGATAAAGCAGTGGTCTCGCTTGCAGAGAAAAACGGGATGGGCGTCGGTGCATTACTCTTGAGCTGGGCCGTGCAGCGCGGAACCAACCCTATCGGAAAAAGTGGCACTTTGGAGAGGATCAAGAGCAATTTTCTTGAAACTACACAACTGAGCGACGAAGTCATGACTGCATTGGATGCATTAAAACGTCCGTTTGGGAAGGGACGTAGCATTGATTTTGAACAGGAATGGGTGAGTCTTCGTAAAAGCTCTGCTACTCGAGTAACTTAGACTGTGATATCCGTGCAGGGCGTCAAGCTGTTTGAAAGGACGGAGATGATGTAATCACAGGTTGTATGTCCATGCCGAGCAGACCTATGTATACGTAGTAACGAATGACCAGGACCAGGCAAAGAAACCAAAACTTCAATGTGTTGTATATGTTAGCCACGGCGACTGTTCCCGTGTTAACCCTCGATGAAAAGCATGAAACTTTGAAATGTACGTACGGGCTGGCGGAGTTCGAACCACTCTTCATCGTCAACGTCATGAGCCAGTAAGTTTCTCATTTTCTACGTTCTGAATCAGAGTTAACATATTTGTAACCTCTAGTTTAACTGCCCCAACGGGTCTTTCACATCGTTATGGATCGTCGTCCTACTCCGAGGACCGAAGCCGTCCAACGCCACCTTCTTCTGGACGATCAACGCCCTATTCTGTACATCGTTCTGCGGAAGACTTGGAGAGTCAAAATGACGAGCAAATAGAGGGGCTTAGGGCAAAGGTGCAGATGTTAAAGAACGTGAGTAAGTCGGTGTTCTTGGACGACGCATTGACCTCTGGTTGGTTGATGCCTATGCTGTCAGGTGACAATCGGCATAAGCCAGGAGGTGAAGGAGTCGACGGTTCAACTGAGTCAGATGGTACGTCACTTGTAAAGGACGGCTCTTTTGCTAACCATTTCGTTAGAACGATGCTTTTGCGGAAACTGGGGGAATCCTCTCTGGAACCTTTCGGCGGATGAACAACATGGCAGCCAGACAAGGTTGCCGGTTCCTGTGGTACATTGTTTTTTTAGTTATTGTTTTTTGGTTTTTTATAGTTGTGTGGTGGTTCCGTCGATGATACCCAGGCTCGAGAACAGTATTAATTGCGAATCCCCTCAAGCATCGGTAATGGATACAAATAAGACACGACACATCATCCGTCCGAACTCTCCCACAGCTTGGATCTACCAATTTCCCACGTCATTCTGTCCCTGATATACGGCATATCGTTTTGGTCGAAAACAAAGTCGTCCACCCCTCGGGACAGCGATTCCATAAACTGGCAAGTGAAGACGCCACAATCATACCCGTTTTCTTGCTGCGGTGTTTCCTACGATGCATGATCAATCCCAATCCTCCTGAAGCAAGAACATACGACACCTCATCGTAATGATCCACCCAGCCCGTGAAATCGAAAGGCTTCTTCTTCTTGTCCATGTGCTCCTCTTCAAGATAATACCGTAATTTCTGACGATCGTGTAAGCTCAGACGGTTGTTACATACGTAGGATCTGGCGTACCTGATATACATTTGGCCTGTAAACCCCCATGCTATCGTACGACTCTATTCGTTTCTTTCGAAAATTAATGGCAGCGAGGGTCCAGTGCACATTTCCGTGATTTACAGGAATAAGGACCACATCTTTTTGAAATATGTCAAACTGAAGCGTTAAGGTATGAGCTCACAGAATATATTCTCGACTGCCTCAGACATACCCTTTTAGTCCATTTGTTCAACCGAGTATCCTTGTAGCTCTTCTCGATTTTTGGCCAAAAGAACGTGCTGAATACATGTATATTGAGAAACTCGGCTGTTCCTTTCCGTGTTTTCATTGTTCCGTTTCTCAAATTTTCTTTGTTAGAGGTAAATCGTTCTGCTCGGTCAGTGATAAGTGCGCCATAGAAATTGATAATTTCATCGTTGAGCCAGTGTAATGACCCTCCAGGATCAAGCCGTATTAGGTCCACATCAGCAACTTGTTCCTTGCCAGCCTTTGATATGATACCGCATTTGGTCCGCAGTAG
This sequence comes from Ramaria rubella, assembly GCA_015039355.1. Lineage (NCBI taxonomy): Eukaryota > Fungi > Basidiomycota > Agaricomycetes > Gomphales > Gomphaceae > Ramaria > Ramaria rubella. The sequence goes on along the minus strand of MU134296.1, from coordinate 535,080 downwards.
CTTTATTTCTTGAATAACATGCGGTGGCAAAATGGTAGGTAGCTAGAGGGGTTAAATTAATTCAAAAAGAGTGAACCTAAAATATGATCAAACAAGATACACACTCTAGTTGCCTCGCGAATCCGTTTGTCGATCTCGCGATCTTTTTGACGGTTGGTCAATCGAAGACTATCAAACGAGATTGGACTAGGAGGCCGTGGTCTGCTAAACTTTCAGCCACATGTTGAAAAAAAAATCATAGCCCTACTCATTAAGTGATTGATGCGCGATCTGGAGTGCGCGTTCTAGATTAAATGAGCTTCTTCGCTGGATAACAAGGTTTAATATAGTGCGTTGCATATTGAGCAGGCGACAGACTGACACTTGAGGGCAGCCGTGGTCTAGATTTCGAGCCGTTTGATAGTGAGCGAGCAAGGTCGGGAAGAGATGGAGATGCTGCGTGAAGTGAGTGAACAAATTAATATGCATCAAGGGGGTTTTGTCGGTATACCTCGTATATTGATTTTTCCCGCCGACTCGTCGAGAACCATCTGTCTATAATATGTAAAATCTATCACGAGTTTATAAATGTGTAGTTATTCATGTACGCCAGAGACGAACCTGCAAATGAATCCAAATCGGAGTGATAGCTGCCTAATGAATTGATAATTAACGGAACATTGCTTTACCAAAACGATTCTTACCGACAGCTTTTTCTAATTCCCATTGCTTCGCTAGTTGGGCACCTTCCTTGATAGCAAGTTCCCTCTTAGCAGTTTTGAGTGCCTGCTCCATGTCCATGTCTATATCATGCGAAAGACCTAATAAATAAACGAGGACCGTGTTGGATGTCATGAAAACCAGCCACGATTGATGGGCCACATACTGGTTCTTCGATGACGCATTCTCTCCAGCTCTCGAGCATTATGCTCTTCAACTTTTCGTTTATACTACCATAAGCAGATTCAGCAGATGCAGCTACGATCGCGTAAACCGGTTGGTAGGGCATACCTGGGTCATATGGATATGGGTGTGCTTGACATACTTCTGCCTCGGGATATTTGACGCGTCGCCAGCTGATGTGCTGGCAGAAGCGCTTAGACGCGTATGTGCAGCTTGCGTGGAGGTAGATGCCACTGGTGGAGGCGGTAGGGGGGTACTCGACAGTGAAACAGGGTTCATGTTGGATGGGTGCTGTGGTGGCATTTCAAACTGTGGTATTGGAAGGCGAGATGGCAACGTGGCTCGCGAAGGAATAGGTTCGGGCGTCGTTAGACGGTAGGTGTCTTCTTCTGCTTCCACTACATCACAGTCAGCATCCGGTGGGACCACACGACCTACAGACATTCTCCTTCTCAACAACTTAAATCAACGCATTGCCTCCTACAAACACTCACTTGCGAATTCTGCAGACTTCTCCCAAAGGACACGAAATGTATCGCTGAAGAGTGATACCCAGCGGTTGAGCAGTGAATGTCCTTCTGGAGCATCATCTATGAAGCCACCCTGTGTATTGTGTCTGGAGGGAAGGGTGTTTGTGTACATGGGCCGCTTGTGCAGGTGATTAATGGTGGTTGGCAGCTGCGCGTCGGACGCCGAGCGTTTTAGAATGTGCATTTGCAGGCTTTGAATCAGCTGGCGCAAGGACTATATGAAGCACAGACAGTGTCTGTTTTACACGAAATGGATATGTGGTCCACTCAAAAGTGGTGTCGGACTTTGAATCACGTCGCATTGCTGTGCCAAGCATTTGAAAAATAAATTGTAGAAATCGACATACAAAATAAAGACGTAGAAAACTCGACGATGCTAAAGTTAAAGAACGCTCGCTAATCCAGTAAGGAACGCCGAATATAAAGTTAATCTGGGTGCTATGCAAGGCAGGAGGACAGGCTTTGAAAAGTCCGAGTTGATGCTTCATACAGTGGTAGGATTGGACAGTGGATATGATGAGACACGAGTATGCAGAGAGCGAATGAGATATGACGCGAAGACGAACAAAATCACTCGATGCTCATCCGGTTCGGATGCGCACTCATCGAGTAACTCCCGGGAGCCCCTGGCCGTCGTGTAGTTCGACGGGTATCTTTGTTTTCTTTGCTCTTGGTCACTGAAAGCAGTCAATGAAAGCCGGAACATGATTGAATCACACGCACGTTGTAACTTTAGTCCACGACCAAAATTCATCATGACCATAACTGCCCATATGAATGTGGTAACCAAGAGGACCATTGAAATAGCAGCTACGTAAGCAAAGATCAGATACACGTCATATACAGCATGGAGAACGGGTGCTGACTGAAAACGGCCAATGACTTGAACACCGGCTCAAACTCAGGTTCTGCGCGTCGTATGATAATGATCACCAACTAATCAAAGAGATGAGAGATGTAAAATCGCAAGTAACAGATGACACATGCCTTGTAAGTGAAATACGCGAAACCGGCGACCAATCCTACTAGGAAGCTCCCCATCATCCACTTATTCTCGTGCTTGGCTGCGAGATGCCCCTCAACAAGTAAAAGCATCGAAAGAGGCAGTGCTGCTATAGTGAGTCCGAACTCAAAGTCCGCACGATTCAAGATCATCCCAATAAACTGTCATAATTTGTTTGGTGAGTGAGGTGCCCACTATTACATAGAAAATCATGGGTCTGACCTGCACGGAGAATCCCAACCAGAAAAACACGTCGAACTTGAGCATGCATTCGAAGATCTGGTACTGCGCGTACATTTTCTTGATGCGACGGTCTGCGCCAAGTAACTTGTACACTTTCCATCCAAATTCGGTGTAAATCTTCCAACCGAGGCTAATGTAGAAGACTTCCGAGACACCAATAACGATAGGAATGATGTCGGTGAGGACCGTGATGGGAACCTTCGAAAAGATGCCCGTCTGATTAGGTGGGAAAATACTGCGTACTTCGGAAATTTGGATGGCAGCGTATACCAAAATAAGGGCGTTGAAGATGCTGCAAGACATTGAGCAGAAGATCGAGAACGTAAAATGTGCGACATACACGAGGAAGACAAACTGAAGCGTGTTGCGGAACACCACGGCGTCTATGGCAAGGATAAATTGAAATACACTGAAAACAAAGGTGCTGAGTGATGACCGCATAGTGAACATACAAGAACATACTGTGCGAGTGCAAAGATACCAAGGTAAACAGGGAGTCGTTGGAAATTTTCTTTGGCAGTGGCACTAGTTGCGGCACTTGACGGTAAGTCGTCAAACCGTATGAGAATATCGGCCTCTATGGACACGTCGACGGCGGTTTGAAGAAGGACGATGAGTAGATATAGTCTACATGCCAGTGAACTTGGAAGATACTGGAGAAAGCGGTCAACGAACTGGGCTTGACGTGTAAACAGTAGAATGTAGACAGCAGGCTCACTCGTTGCACGCACGACCGCTTATCCTTCTCTGCTACAAGTGCAGGGTTTAGAATCTCTCGCTCGACTGCGAAATCAGCTTCGGTGTCTGCGTATGTTGGGTTGCTGTAGGGTGGTTTCGACGGATCGGATTGGCGTTGTGGTGGATAATTGTAGTCAACATCCTCATCGGCGTATGGCTTGTATTCGATGTCGTGAAGGTGCGATGCAGAAGGGTTTTCGTCGTAGAGGTGGTGTGCGTCCATTGGGAGTTCGACCTGCGAAAGAAGGAAAGAGTGAAGGGATTGGACAGTGGACCCACAAACGACAATGCGGGCTTCGGTTGCTGTGACAGCGTAGTCTGGACAATATCTCGAAGACGCGCTGCAACAACGGATAAAGTAGTGATGAGGGTCTCGGTGTCTCACTGTATACGGCGATGAGGGCGTTCGACTTTGTTCAACTGTCTTTCGGCGCCGGGCATCGCCTCTGAATCCCTTTTGATCCTTCGCCAAAGCCTCGACGCACTCACCGAGACTGCACAGCGCTGGGCGCATAGGCCGCATAGGCCGCATCTCCAGTGTCTCTTCGGCCAGGGTCACACACACTAACGGTAGTACAAACAATATGACGATATCTAACGTACGCAAGGGAACGTGTACATGGTCTTTCAGGCTGTGCTCTCTACGTTCTGCGACTACAAGGACCCGCTTTAAGTGCACGCTTGCATCGGCGTATTGATTGCAGACATGTGATGTCTATCATGGATATACATATGAGAGAAGCATTGCTGCGGCGAGGACACGCGGTATTTCTGAATGTTCAGCGTAGGTACCGAGCAGAAAGGATAATGTCAGGGGTCAGACTGGTCAATGTGCACATACGTATGAGAGCGCTCAACGTGGCAGCTGGGCCGTGGTCGGAACCGCCTCAGTGATTCCGTCTCTCCTCTGACTCTCAGCGGCTCCTATCGATAGCACGACTATATCAAGGTGATTCGTGTCACGTCTGCATCCTGCCTTGTGCAAGTCTTAAGTCCTCCGTCCAACGATCCCCTGCTTTGTTCAAGTCAACACCCTTCCTCAGTCATGGGCTGGATGCATCGAGACTATCTCTCTGCTACTCGTATCTTTGGGTGTTCATCCTGTCGTGCCCATCTTGCAACGATAGATGCCATGGTCTCTAGGGTGAGTCCCGAGTCTCCTTTCAACTCGTGCGTTTATAGTTGTCGCTTTCACAGGCTTTCAACGGCCAACACGGCCGTGCTTACCTGTTTGATCAAGTGTAAGACCGTTTGGCCTGGTATATCAATCGCGGTGCTGACAGACATCGCCTGCACCAGAGTAAACATCTATGCCACGGAGCCACAAGAACGGCAGATGACGACAGGCGTACATATTGTGCGCGATATTCGCTGCATCAAATGCCACACGATATTAGGGTGGAAATACGTAAGTGGTCATCCTGGACAATGCTTATTCGCGAGCACTCTCCCCCTTTACGAGATGCTCATGTTCCGTGCTTGGCGATAGGATCGAGCGTACGAGGAAAGTCAGAAGTATAAGGAGGGCAAGTTTATCCTGGAACGGGCCTTACTGGTCGACGTTCAGTGATCGCTGCATTCTTTTGCTCTCATAACTGGTCGCCAAGTCGGTTCCGGATCTGCACGTCTCCCCCCAGACTTTCGTCACGCGACAGGCTTCCCTTTTGCTCTGTTCTGGCGGGTTATCGGGTGATTCCTTCTAAGACGATGGGGATTGCCGCGTGGTGCCGTTCCCCAAGCCACCAACACCACTGTGTTTGAGCCATTCCTTTCGCCTGCGACAGGTACTCAGTTCATAGAACGCCCGCCCGATGGACTCGGAGGATTGCATGGACCCTATACGACATACCTTGCTTCCATCCTGTCACCACTCGTTCTATGACGGCGTCATGCTGCTGAATGGTTTATTTGCACTCTTGACCTTCCCCATCTATGTAATTCACACCATCCTATATCTACCATCCAATCCTGTCTACGGTGCTCATGTCCCAATATATATGTATGTATTGCAATCTGTCTGGATATGACATTGTAAAGCTGTTCCGCTGCTTCTCGCGACCAGACTAAGTAGGGAGAATCGAGAGAATCCGGAGACCCGCCGGTATTGTGTGCTGAGACAGTCAAAAGTCTAATATCGGTTGCTGCACGTGTCGCAACTTATTGTCATGTCCCAGGTTTGGAATGTGCCTTGAAGTGATTGAGGAGATCGCCCTATCGTAATGCTGTATTGTTCGACATTCAAGACGTGCCACGGGAACCAGCCCTCTGAGAGATACTGCATACGCATCGTAGGTCCCTATTGATATACAGGTGCTCCCTCCGATGCGGATGCAAGACAGGGTAATAAGTGGTTATGCTTGGGCGCATTGATTAGGGTCAACAAAAGAAGGACAGCTTCGTGGGGACAGTAGCGCACCCGAACCCCAAGGGCGCCTAGTCCAAGCTTTCCCCATGGATCCTGAACCTACATAAGCGGCCTATCCTCTAATTATTAACCCTCTGTCATTCACTCTGCCCTTGCTCTGCGCCGCGTCGTCGCCATCACTGTCGTCCCTCGCAGTCTCCCCCTGGTCGCCAAGTGCACCGCCTACAAAATGGGTCAGTTGGAAAACCGCGTTGCTCATCTCTTCTTCCCTCCTGCTATCTTCTAACACCCTTATAATCATCAGACTCTTGTGCTTCTTCCTCCACCGCTATAATTTCATCTAATTCAAAAGCCAAGCACCTCATCATTGACACGTCCGCGCACTCAACCATGGTGGCATCTAAATCCCTCACCTTATCCCCCACCTCATCCTTCGCCACATTTCGTCCCTCACCGCTCAATCCCCAGTCTATCTCGAACGACAAATCATCCGTCATTCCTCCGAAGCGCAGCTCCAGTTTTCCTGCGTCACGTCCCCTCCGTCCATTCCCGTCCGTCGCACGGTCAATAACAAATCCCGTGCCTGGCGCCGGCGTACATGTGCGTGAAGACGGGTGCCTGCCAAAACACGGCGGAGAGTCCAGTGTGAAGAAACCGCCAAAAACTATCGAAATATCTTCAAAGTGGAAAGGCGGCTTTTTTGTCTTGGGCATGACCCAAGCGGAGTTCAGTCGGAAGGATTGAATGTGCAAGGCATGTCGTCGTTGCAGCAATGCAGATGGAATGGCGCCGTGCGTGGACACAGAAAACACCTCGATAATGCAAGCTCGTAGACTCGTCGCGTCTTTACCCAGGTCTCACGTATTCGCTTCACAATTCGCTCCGGCATCACATTGACCGTCGCCCTTATCTTGGCCGCTACCTACCGTCTGTTGTTTCAATTGGTCTTATTTCGTTCGTGCTGTTGTTGTTAGTCATACCTAGTGTAAAGCTTTGTAAACTTGGGAAAGTGCATTCTGCGCTCGGATGTTGTGCCAGTATCAATGTTCCTACATAGTTTTGATGATGGATTTCTTGAAATGTTGTAACGGCATGAATGGATGTATGGAATGTTAGACCACTTCTCTATAGGTATATCTAAACCATACAAGCCTCACACTTGTGTCACTGTTGCAAACAAAAAAAGGTACGCCGGTTAGCTATGTACAATTTTTAAACGATTAGTTAACGTTCAACGCCCAGCGCGTAGACTCGGAGCAGTCCTTACTTATAAGTGAAGACCGTGGAACGCGTCATCGATTCATCGGTCGTGTACCGCAAGAATATTGACAACTGAAAAGTGAACGCTGAACTTGTGCCTGAAGGCAAACACGATCACGTGCTTATACGCGTGCAGACCGAATCTGGATCCCTTCATTTCCAGAACGTTAACATTCTTTCTCTAGGCTGAGAGGCTCCTTTTTTTTGTCACAATCTTGAGCATCGATGCTAAAGTCTTTGAGTTCATTTTGGTGGGTTTATGTTTATGTAAAGTTGGATTTTTTTTGTGTATGGATGGATGGCTTCAATGGTCCTAGTTTGTGACAGCAATATTACTTATTAGACTTAGAGCGATTAATGTGGACAGTGTCAACATAGCTGATCTTGTGCTGATCTGATGGACTAAATCGGGCGTTATAGCTGGCAAACGCCACATAAACATAAATGGAAGGGGCTTGAATAATCATATGTACCTTTTACACATGGGGATGATGATTAGATCTAGTAAACAAGATCAGGTATTCAAGTTTAACGAGACCTCATAAACGTCATAAAATAAAGGAGCGTGATTCTGAAAGACATCAAAGAAGCTTTAGTCAAGGCGACTTAGCTGCTTGGAGCTGCTGTCTGCTATCGTACGAGCCCCTCGACCGCCGATTCCATAGGAAGGGCTTTGGCATAAGGCTCAATTGACCATGCCCGAGCTGACGTCGGTTGCACGACAGTACGCTACATATGCTGTGTCTGCATTGCGAGAGGACCGGAATCGTAATCGTCTTGTAAGAGCGTTTGTACATGAGGCCTCAAATACGGAAGCTCAGGGCTGATAGATTACTGTCTTGTATGAGTATCTGCCAAAAGTCAACACAATAGGTAAACTCTAAGGACCATCGCGTACTTATGTAATTCAACGTCGAATGGACGCCACAGCCGCCGATATGCAGAGCTAGCACTCTACTTCGTCCGGATACATGTGCCCGATACACGAGGCTGCACATCTGCAAAGACAGTAGATAGTTTGTTCTAAGTAACTTACTCTCTTGACACCTCATGTCTCTCGCGGTTGTGAAGAAAACCGAGTCCTCGTGTTGATCTTGCCGTTCCGACGCTGCAGCCGAGATTCCACAGAAATTCTTTCGCTTACCGGCTGACGGGCCGATGGTAAGGAAAAAAAAATAGGCTTCGGGAAGACGCTAAACAGGGAGCGGACCAGACACTTGGGGTCGGAGAGCACGATCGCCGAATAAAGTTGGTCTATGCACCGCTGCATCCATTGTTGTTCAGTTCAGCGATAGGCTGGCCTGTATACAAGGCCCTCGAGGCGGCGGACAGTCTTGCGAGACTGTTACGGCTTTGTTGAACCTAACTAAGCTTTGTCTTTGCCAAGGAGGCGGAATCCGGATCCCTCCAAGCTAAAGCGTGAAATAGGAAGGCGAGGCGGGCGATTCGGGGGACGATGTATAGTTACCGGCTACACTCTGCAAGCTTCGTGGAGGAACAGTGTTCCTGTAAAGCAGTCAAAGGGTAGTACATAATGATGTGGTATAGCTTGAGGCTGTATTCTATTGAGCTGAGGACCCGCTGAACGACGTCGGAAGTGTGTTGAAAGGAAAAAAAACAAGGAGATAGATTGGCGCGGCAGTAGTTTCGGACTGATTGGGACAGCTCACGGGCCCTCACGTCCTCGATGTGAGGTGCCTGCAGTCGTGGAACGTGGGGGACGATGGTAGTATAGCATTTGCAAGTCCGCAGTGGGCGCCTGTGCCCCACTGACTATAGATGTGGCATAGCTCCGATTCCGCCTCAGTCTCTCTTACCTGTTCCCCCACGCCTGCACTGTGCTACGCACCCGTCCCTCTCCACTTCGTTTTACGAACCGCAACGACCCGCACGAGCGACTCTTCTCACGTCTCACTGTCTTCCTCTTTTTCAACTCCTCATTGGGCAAGCCCTCTCCTATCTCTCTTTCTCTCACCTTTCGCCCTTCATTTTTTCCTCTTCCAAGGTGTGTCTCGTCGCTGACCGCCCAGATGTCTAATTCATCTGGACCGCAGAATGGATAGCTGGAGGGTTGCCGTATTAGGAGACGGTGGCGTAGGCAAAACTGCGCTTGCCGTACAAGTAAGCATGCCTTGCTGAATTGTAGACGACTTCTTATCTTGTTTGTACACCAGTTTACGCTCAATTGTTTTGTTGGTGCGTTCGTGCCAGCCCACAGCTTATTCGATAGACTGACGCGTGATGCCTACGAAATCTACAGAAGTACGCCCTGATCATTATTTTGTTGTCTGCAAGTTTGGTACTAATGCAAGCGCCTATTCAGACCTATGATCCCACCATAGAAGACGCTTACCGAAAGCAGATGGTTGTAGACAACCGCATGTGTTTTGTGGAAGTAATCGATACGGCCGGTCAAGGTCTGTATTGCTCCATACTTGCCATGAGGTCAGCGGGTTCACCCTGTGTTCTCAGAGGAGTATGCTACCCTACGAGATCAATGGGTTCGGTAAGCCTTCGTCGCCTAGTCGCCGAAGCATATCGTTTACGCCGCCACCGCCGCCACAGTGAAGGTCAGGGGTTTGTTCTTGTTTACTCGATCGCATCCCGAGCCACGTTCGACCGGCTCGAGGTCTTTCGACAGAGCATGCTCCGTGTCAAGCGACAACGCCCAATATTTATGCTTGTGGGGAACAAGTGTGACAAGGTATATGACAGAGAAGTGACAAGGGAGGAGGGGATGGAGTTGGCACGTACGTTTGGGTGTGAATTTCTCGAAACGTCGGCAAAAACGGCGGTCAACGTCGAGCGGCTCTTCACGAATCTCGTCCGTATGCTTCGGACATCGCGACAAGACGGTACACAACCGGGACCAGCACAGGCTGCTCCACGGAAGAAGAAAGGCCCCAGATGTATCATTTTGTAAGGTTGGGGCGTTCGCGGTTTTTCACCCATGTCATAGATTGTTTTTCACTTCCGGTGTTACCCACTTTTCTTTCTTTGTTCACGAAATTTTTTGCGACGGATCTTACGTGTTCATATATGGGTTCTCTTGCCTCCTTTCTTCTTCTTTCGTTTTCAGGGGCCTGCCGTCGCCTCATACCCTGTTTCGGCGATTTTATAAGTGTACGTTTCTGAGTTGTGGACGCTATATGGCAATGCAACCATTACCCTAGCAAAATACCCTGCATCGTTGTATGTATTATCTAAGTGGAGAACATATCTATGTGTTATGCCAGAGTAGTGTTCGTAAGTTGGTCCAATTCTCAGAGTCGCGATAAAGGTATCTCATTGAGCTGAACATGCCTGGCTGGATGGTTTCTCCCCGATTCTTGAATAGCCACATGACTGCACCCCATGAAAGGGCGGCAAAGAAGGAGAACAGACGGGCATCCGGTGGGATAGGTTTATGTGAGCCGGCATTCGACGATGAAGCCGCAGGGGAGCCCGCGTAAGTCGTTCCTGCTCTGGGGATGAAAGATGCGACGACACGAGAGCAGACGTATAGGACGATCTGTCCAGTAATGAAGGTCCATCAGTTCATATATTGATAGAAATGTGATCGCGACTTGCCTGTTCATTGATCGCAGTCCTGTCACCGAAAACGACGTAGCCGCCTATCAGGCCAGCAACGAAAGTATCCGCATTCCTCTCTTTGCCTCCATTTAGCCTTTTCTGCAGTAACAAAAGAGCTTTGTATAGGGAGACGAAGCTGGCGAGGTTAATTGCATGTTGTTTGGTGGCTGTGAATATTTGGCGGGCGCGTGTCTTCCAACTTCACGGGGCTCAATGAAGAAACAAGATTGAAAAAGGATATAAACGCACTCTCCCCTCCCGAAGAGAATGGACATGAGGAGCGCATGGGGGAAACGAATTTTGACGCCGTACACAAGGCCGTTTCGAGCACCCTTGAGGATTGCGAGATAGTCGTGAAACCGTTGGTCTGAGATGATGTGTTGAATGGATGACATTTCAAACCAAGGCGCAAGTGGTTACAGCGTTGAGGTGGTAAGCAGCGCAACACCGAAATCACGTGTGCAAGTCTCCAGGTGCCGGTTACAGCCACTTACATAACCGTCTCTCAGTTCTCTTTCAGAGACTCACCCTCCCAGCTGATGCGCTGGCAGCTCCATCAATCAAGTAACGAGAAAATAAGTGTTTATAAGAAGACGACCCTGGTTAGCGTCACATGCATCTCCACTGCCAGTGATTCTCCAGGATGTCAGCCGGTTTCTGTAAGGTGATGCGCTGCTCCAACCTGCTTCTTACATGAGGACATCGTGTCAGAAATGTCATAAAATCACAAATGTCTTATGACAGGAGACATCGTCACATCCCGACAGCATATGGTGGATCTGGACTCAGGAATTGTTGGTGTGTTTTGATTCGTGCATGGCGACGCTGAGCACGTGACAATCACGTGATTCGACTGTATCCTCAGAATGTACCCTGCTCGCCCGTTACAATATCTCGCCTCCCACTCTGCGCTCACACGTGAAAAAAACCTGTATGACTTGTGTTGAGGCTCATGCAGATTCTCTCGAAGCCCCTCATCCTTTCTGAAACAAGCTACTCACTGGGTCCCGTCCTTGTCCCAAAAATGGAAGATCAACCTCTCCTTGTATGGAATTTTGCGAAATACACGAGAAGGCGCAAAGTCGATTCACGACGCGAAGTCAATCTGATGGCTGTGTTTCTTGTCAGGCTGAGGATAATAATCCGAACGATCTGAACTAGGTGCAGTCTCTTAACCAATATATTATCTTGATACAACAATCAATGAATACATAAAAAAGGTTCTTACATGCGCAGAGACCCTCTGTCTACTGATTGAGAAACGTATAATCGTCCCTGAAGTCGAATTCATTCACATGTGTAAACTCGAACTACAGTTCACCAGAAAAGGGGGTCAACAATTTGCACAGCTATTTGAGTAAGTGCTTGGTCGCGAACTCACCCCGTCCTTGATATCTGCCTTGCTTGCGCTGGTGTTGGCAGCCACTTCCTTTGATGTGTTGGATGACCCGGTGGTATCGGTGATAATCACGAATCGTCGGTATTCATGCCTAAGTTCAGACTGCATTACCAGCATATCCTTGATAACGCTGGACTCCACATCTTTTTCCGAGTGATCTTCGGACCGTTTAAGGCGTTTTCGGCATTCCAAGATCAACTCGTGGCCTTTGAGCTCTGAAAGCTTCCCTTGTTCAAGCATCCAATTCACACGATCGGGGTCGAGATCGTTGGTTGTGTGATGTCCCTCTCGTTGAGACCAGCTTCGACACGATGGTGGCTGCCAAGTCAAAGCAATTTGACCCTTTTCGATTGGAATAAGCACACTACACAGGGCGTCGACAACACTAATCTCTTGGTTAGCACGCGATGTAGCGAACAACAAAGTTTGGTTACCTCTTTAACCGCGAATCGGGACCTTTATCCGAATTGATAACATCTACAACCGTAGCGACAACTGACGGTAAGATGTAGCACGTCCATAGAGGGTGCTCATCCAGTTTGCCAATAAGCTTTTCTACTCCTTGAGGGTCTTCTGCAATAGCACGAGGTGTGAAGGCTACGACGCCGCCTAAATTTAATGAGTCAACTGCGAGTTTATGGGTCGTATGCGTGTTAATACCAATGGGAAAGACCTCGTGCATCCCCCAATATTTCTGGTCAACGGTCGCGTCAAAACCATATGTGTAGAATTGCACATCCGGTCGTCGGAGACGTCTGTCGACCAGTCCAGGCAGCTTGTGTAGAATATTCCAAGCTGAGACATGGATAAAAATAAATCTGGCACTGCCTGTGAGGTGTGGAACAATCTTGCATCCGGGTGCATTGCGTAACACTGTTTTGAGTGCAAGGGTATCTGGGCCTGGAAATTCTTGATCAGCGGGAGTGGTAAACAGAGCACACTCCTTCTGGGCGATACGCCTAAACACGGTATCAGGAAATTTGAGCGCAAGCAACGCTCTGTTGTAATCATGGGATCCATTGGCGTCCAACGGGGCATCAAGAGTAGCATGCGTTTTCCAATCTGGACAATAGGACTCCATAAATCTCCCTAGTTTTCCTTTGTGAGGCGTAAAAATTTGGAACCCTATTGCGACAAGAAGCCCGGAAATGTGGCGAAGTTTTAAAGGGATATCCAATAGATCCCATAATAGTGCCAAAGACGCGGGGAACACAAACATGGTGGCTACCTTCTCATCATTTAAGCATATAGGGGATTGGGAGTACTGATGCAAAGTTGGGTATCAGGTCCTAAAGTGGTTGTCAGAGCACATACCAATTCATATTTTGTCATATATGTGACAAGGTCGTCAAAGAAAGTTTCATCGTTAGACGTAACCCCGTTCATACTCGCAAATTGGGAGATTTTGTAATCGGCCAGCGAGATGGGCAACGAAGCCAGCGAGTACATGTAGCGAAGCTGCATGGCGTCCTGTTCAGCGGGGAGAAGCTGTTGTATGCTTAATTGTACCGTGGGGTCCATAGGAGTGTTATCCGTGAGCACGATGCCGCCAACAAGTTCGGCAAATGCATCCTCAGATTGAGAGTGATTATCCCCTATGAATAGTTGGCCGGACCAACGCCAACGCTTGCTGAAGGTGAGATTGTTTCAAGTGAATTTCTAAGCAACCCAGGTAAGTAATAGAATTATACCTGAAATGAAGGTTCTGAGCATTCGAGGTCGATGGTAATGCACTACTGTTTGGTCTTTAGCAAAATTATTGATATATTCACCTGGAAAAATGTTACGAACGAAGAGGCAAAGCCTTCACTGCGGAATTGTTAGTTTTAAGAATCAAGATGGCCCGCGAGAAGAACACGTACGTCGTGATATTTTCCTGAAGCCATTTTTCGCCGTCTATCTCCACAATCGGTGATGGTGATGTGCCTTGGGTATCTAGAACGACGGAACTGCTTGGATGTGGGATGTTTGTTTGTGTTGCTGGATCAGTTGCTCTAATTCCGCTTCCTGGCCCCAGAGCCAATATACGAGCTTTCGTGGATATACCCTGGAGACCAACGGAAGGTAGTGAGATTTGTTTGACTCGAGGGTTTAATTTTCGTTGCAAATGCGCCGGAAGTGGCTTATTTGATTTCGATACGCCTGCCGAAATAGAAGGGGGAGCGATGGGTTTGTTGGGTGGTTGTTCATTTGGTGTAGATCTTGATGAATCTGCCTGCGTCGAAACAGGAGCTTTAGAAATCAGAGGTGTGTCAGAGTCAAATTCCTCAAAAAGAGATCCTGCGGGAGAGCTGGAGCGAGTAGAATCCCTCTTATCGACTTCAGGTAGTCCTGAAATAGAACCTTCCAAAGCGGATGAGGCAGCGGTGGATGCTGCATCACCTTTGAAACGTTTGCTCGAAGGTTCGGCAGATGCTTGGTAACTAGTGCTCTGCTAAAAGGAGTTAAACGAAATGTTAGTTCATAAACACGAAGAATATCACCTCCCCCTCGTGTTTCCGTTTTAATGACGATTTTTCTCCATTTGATGATGATCCTAAACCCTGTTGATCACGACCCGGCCTCTCATTCTGTGAGTTTGACCGTGCTGCATTTATGTTCTTGCCATCCGGCGGAACGGCGGAGGCCTTCTGGTCCCCTCCAGAAGCCGCGACCTTCAATGAAAGAGGGATGTCGTCAGGATCTGACTGGAGGTAGTAGCGGATGTCAGCGAAACATTGCATAATATTAGCTCGTCATTAGGACACACATAAGTGTCTTCCGGGGCCTCAGGCTGACCAGCTGTTGCTCGTATTCTATAATCCTTAATTGGTTTTTCTTTATGAGGCGGGGAGGATTTTTCCTCTCTAGCCCTCAATTTCGCCTTTTTCTTTTCAGCGCTCTTGAGATATGTTTTACGTTCTTGTTCTGGAGTTTCCTCTGGGTATAGGAGCTCTGCACAAAAAAAAAACAAGATGAAGGAGCTTACCGATCCATTGAGCTGATGGTTCGGTCTCATAACCCGTTCCGAGAGCTCTGGCTGAGCCTTTAATCTTGGGTCCTATTTGTTCCCAGAAGCTTTTAAGCATTCTACGACAGCCAGTCAGATTTTCTTCTGGTTCCCAGCTAAATGAGAATGTAAGAGCACAAATATAGATGCAGTTTAGATATACGACCTGTTGTCTTCCTCCCCATAGTTACCCCACTCGAAATGAAATGTTTATCGTGTGTTACCATAAACAGACAAGCTGGACAGTATACCTTAATATAATATTCCTGTAGGCTAATAAGCCAATTCCCCAAACAAATATAAAATCGAGGAAGACTCGCCCAAGCTGCGTCTTCGGTCACCCTGGCCTTGCGAATGAATTCTGACCACAAGCTCAACATGGCTTGCCTACCGACATGCCATACATCAACATACCAACTTCGTACGTAGGTTCCGGTTCCGGGATTGGTTTTTTCTTTGGCATTTGCGAATTCCACTAGGTCGTAGCGTAGTGGCTTAGCTAAGCCGTCCAAAATGTCTGCAGACAACGCTCCAGAACTGTTGGATTCCCTAGTGAGCATTAATCAGTGTATTGGATAGGCTTGCATCTAACACGCAATAGCCTTATTATGATAATGATCTAGATGTACATCCATTGCTTCGTCGAAAGGTTGATGCAGAACTTGCGCGACAACCCAAACCACCCACAGGAGTCCTACATCCTCAAGTTCCTCCTCCGATCACTTTATTTGAGGTTTATTATTATTAGGATATATTAGACGTGTTTCTGACATATTTTACTTCAGAATCACCCTTTATTAGCAGCAGAACTTGCACGAATCGAGTCGCACCAACCCATCCCCCCTTTAGATACGACACGCTATCAACTTCCCCATCCTTCGGAGGATGCACCAACAGAAGAGTTATGGGCGAAAGCTGTGAAGAATGCCAAAGTACAACTTGAACATCAACGCATACGGTATGCGACAAATGCCTGAATTAAGGAATCGAACCTACATAACTTTGTATCCCAAACAGGCATTCGAATCTTTCTCTTCTGCAGACCTATGGACCAAATTCATGGAAAATACACAACTACTTATTGGAGTCTTCGGCAACTCGTTTGGAAAAGGCTCTTGAACAACTAAAAGAACGCACTGTGGAAGTTAACCGGGAACGAAAAAATGACCAGGTGACCTTTGACGGCTGTATTTTTGTTTGTATTTTCTTCCTAACATATGAACATAGACGCGTGTGGGGTCGCAACTCACATCACTTGAGACTCGATGGACCGAACTTATATCCAATGTCCTTCAAATTGAACTTGCTAATGTCGCGCTGGAAGCTGAAAATGTGCAACTTCTAAAGAAAGAACGTGAACTCGCAGAGTTATGAGCACATCCAAATGATGAAATTCATCGTTTTTGATTCTTCAGGGCATGTTCATGTGAGAACATATCACCGGTCGGCCGTAGTGGACATCGTTTTTTTGCATGTTGTCAATGTAATAATATGTGTACTCGAGCTGCAAACTTGAAGGGTACAATAAACCAGTCGCAATGGCTGATATTTTGAAGGGTCAAATTTCAGCTTGTGACAATATGATTGATCATGAAGAGCGCAAGCACCGTTACAGTCTTCTGGATCTTCAGCCTAACCGGCATGACAATATTGGGGGTTGGCACCGACGTATTATATCTTCCTAGAATGGCCGCTCTTGTCAAACGCAGGAGTGCAGGACGGTTGGCATCCCGCATATTGTGCGAGCGAGAACACGGGCATTGGGTCTCCTTACAAAATCATAACGACCAGCTCAGATTCCTTGCCGTTAGGTCAGATTATCCCAGTTTCAGGGGCACATTCTGATAGAGTTGCGATATTGTAGATGGTGCGTTAAGGAAGCCGCGTACAAGGCCTTGCAGCCAGACTTGGCATTGGGTTGGAAAGACATTTCGTTCCTCAAAGACCCCATCTTGACCAATCGAAAACCTGTTCTTCACATGATACGGGA
The DNA here is from genome assembly GCA_015039355.1 of Ramaria rubella. Classification (NCBI taxonomy): domain Eukaryota; kingdom Fungi; phylum Basidiomycota; class Agaricomycetes; order Gomphales; family Gomphaceae; genus Ramaria; species Ramaria rubella. The sequence continues at coordinate 518,108 of MU134296.1, read as the reverse complement.
ATGCACATGGACCGTAAAGTTTCACGCATCCGTTAGTCATGATGGTGACTACGTGATTGCCATGGTGGTCGCAGAGAACGCAGCAATTTCAGGCTGCGAATTGAGTTCGTAAACGTCGTGGGTACGATATACAATACACTATGATAACCTTGTATGCGATCCATTCATACCTCAGTTTTTATTATCGATGGAGTACTCTCAGGTGGCACCTTCATTCCCTCATCGGTGTGGGTATTATCCATCCGCTTACCCCAACCCATACGTTCCCCAACATATTCTTGTCCAATAATTTCGACACTCACTCTGAGTACATCCACTAGCACATCTTCCACCCACGAGTTGAGGGCCCCAACCCCCTCCGCATCCTCCTCCTGAAACGCGTCAACCCATCGAGAGGGGACCGCTTGCGACGTTGTTGTGTGTGTTAGAGAGTGAGAGGGAGAAGAGAGGTAGAGTAAGAACTGCAGATGGGTCGGAGTTTGAGATAGGGCTGACCCAGATGGTGTATCATCGTGTGTGGACAGTAGATCGGGTGGTATGGATGTGAGGTATGGCTGTATGCGTAGGTAAACAGTGCTATACGTCGTTGGATTGGACGTAGTTGAATTTCGAGCGGGCGCTTTCCCAGCATTGGTCGTTATCAATTCGTCAATGTTGGCCTGAGCGTCATAATGTTAGCCGGATAAACTAGTGTAAGAGAGGGCTTTTTTCACTTTGGCTAATTTGTACGCTGCGTGGAATCCTTCTACCATTCCCAAATCCCTCTGAGGACCGTTTTCGATGTCTTTTGGACGTGATTCGTTTCCTCTATTGACGACGAGATCACCTCCTTGGACTTGTTCCATTACCTAGCAGAATTCGACAAGTTGAAATTATATTGTGCTATGAGATAAGTTCGAGCTTACTTTCGTCAGCGCTTGGTATACCAAAGATTCCACGCCGTCGTATCCTCGCATATCGTGGCTGAGCCACACTTGTATGACTTCATGCTCAGAAATTGGCGGCGCCACAACGTTTAGGATGTCTGTGAAGGTGGAGAGGCTAACTGATTTCAGGTCTTGGCCTAAAAGAAAAAGTTAAATGAAGGGTTATCGTACATGTAAGAATGGGGCACACCAATTTTATCTAGTTGAGCATTCTTGACATAGTCCAGCATGCCTTCGGACCACTTCTTGGCCTGTTCGTTCTTGGGCAAATTCTTTACCTGCTCATCGACGACACTACGCGCTTGTTTGACGGCCGCTGATGCACTCGACCAAACTGAACCCCAACCCCATGAGCCAGCTCCAGGATTTGTGGCGCCTGAGATAGCTGCTGTTTCTCCCGACGCATCTGTCGATGAACTAGTAGAGGTTGAAGTAGTATGCGTATGGGCTGGAGCAGCAGGAGCAGGAGAGGCACTACGACTCACACCGCCATCTGCACCCTTGCGTAAAGAGATACGTGAAGAAGTACGAGGGGTCACTGTACGAGGCTGAGAAGGGGGCATTGTGGTGGTCCTCGTAGGCTCTGAGCTCTTCTGGGTGATCTCATCGAGGAAAGCTAGGGCTTCTGCCTCATTTGTGGGTTGCGCACCAGACGATATTACAGGCACAGCAGGCTTTGAGGAAGAAGGAACATTTAGGGAATCAAGGTCATCGAGGAATTGCAACGCCTCCTGTTGTTTCGACATGGTGTTCAACAGCAACAACGCGCGCGCTTTTCGGCAACTTCCTCACCGATATCACTCTTAATGTTGTCCTGCATACGGAAAGCGGCCTTGCCTCGCGTTTGTATCCTACAATATTCTCCTAACAGATTCATTGAGCACAGTATTTTCAGGTCGTTTCTGCTGGCCAGAGGCGATATCTTTCTATCCATGAATATCAATCTGTAGAGCTGCTTAATTCCGTGCGTTAATGCACGTTCCTGGCGCATCGGTATCTCACTATTTCATAGTATGGCATTGCAACGCCTAAATCTGCAGCAGCCCATTCCCCTCAAGAGGCCTTTGATGTCGCCCGAGATTTCGGTGAGCACTTCGGCCGTTATACTGTGCTTTGAGTGCAATTTTCCCTTGCTTTAGGCACAGACAAACTTGTCATTAAGGCTCAAGTGCTCGCAGGAGGCAGAGGTAAAGGTAGATTCGACAATGGCTTGCAAGGGGGGGTGCACCTCATCGACAGGTATGGCGGCTTTCCATCAGACTGTTCACGCTCACTCTTTCCCAGTGCCGAACAGGCACAAGACTACGCTTCCAAGATGATTGGATCCAAGCTTATAACGAAACAAACCGGTGCGGCCGGCAAACCTTGTAACGCTGTACACCTTTTCATCAGTCAATATACGTTCGTCTAACTTACTGTCCATTAGGTCATGCTTGCGGAACGACGCACACCCTCGCATGAATACTATGCGGCTATCTTGAATGATCGTGCTTCTCAAGGTCCTGTGCTGGTTACCTCACGGCAGGGTGGAATGAACATCGAAGAGGTCGCTGCTTCTGACCCATCTGCTATCATTACTACTCCAATTGATTTCAAGAGTGGCCTGAGTACTGCTGACGCTCTGGAGTTAACCACCAAGCTCGGCTTTGCTGAAGTTAACAAGGCAGCGGCGGCAAAGACATTTCAGGATTTGTATAAAATATTCAAAGACAAGGACGCAACTCAGATTGAGATCAACCCCCTTGCTGAGACAGAAGATGGTCATGTCCTCTGGTAGGCTGACTTTTTAAGTCCTTCCTTGTGACCCTCGCCTCAATTGCCTTCAGCATGGATGCCAAATTTGGATTTGATGACAACGCAGCCTTCCGTCAAACTGAAATATTTGCGCTTCGCGATGTTTCACAGGAGCCTCCTTCTGAGGTGGAAGCCGACAAGCACGGCCTTAATTTCATCAAACTCGACGGAAACATTGGATGTTTGGTGAACGGCGCAGGATTGGCAATGGCCACTATGGATGTATTGAAACTGCATGGGGGTGATCCCGCTAATTTCCTTGACGTAGGCGGGTAAGTAAAATATTATATCTCACTATATTTGCAACCCGTCACAGACGATCTGACACGTAAAGCGGTGCCACACCTGAGACCGTCAAGAAAGCATTCGAAATTCTCCTTTCTGACAAAGGGGTGAAGACCATCTTCATTAACATATTTGGAGGTATGTTTTATACCATCTTCGCATAGCGTTTTTCTGAACGCTCATTCTAGGAATTATGCGCTGTGACTATATCGCTGAGGGCGTAATTAAAGCCACCAAGGAGCTCGACCTTAATATACCCCTGGTCGTCCGACTGCAAGGGACTAAGGAAGCTGAAGCAAAGCAGTGCGTTGATATTGTTTCGTTTTGTTCCCGTCTGACAAACGCACTGGTATCAGGTTGATTCGAGACTCCGGCCTTAAGATCTTTGCGTTCGACGGATTGGATGAAGCTGCAGAAAAAGCAGTTCAAGCCGCGCTGTTGGGGCGCGTTTAGATTAGAACCTTGTTTTTGGAACTTATGCTATTATAATACCTTTCTGCGAGACATAGAATGCATTCTGAAATTGCTTTGTAGACATAGAAGTAAAAGTGCATCGATATACAGCCAGGACAGAAAAATGCTTTGAAATGAACAGCTGGAAAATAAACATGGTTATGATTGAAACACAAAAGACGTGCTTGGTACAGGTTGGTAGCTGGCGTTATGAGGAAGCACTGCTGGATAGCTTTCGTAACCTGGACGTGGCATCATGCCACCTCGTCCTGCACCTATGGGAACTGCGTACATAGCTGGCGCCTGCCCAGTTGGTGCCTGCGAAAAGACATGACCTACGTGCATATGTGGCATCGGATGCGCATGAGCAAGATGTGGAGATCGAGCATGCATGTGGCTCTGCATATCCATTGGATGCCCAGGATACATACTTGAGGGAGGAGGGGGCACATTACCGGGGCTAACGGCCGACATTCGACGATGCATCATTTGGCCTGGTGCTCCAGGCGACGTGCCAGGACCGGGAGACGGATACATCAGCTGAGCTGGAGGTGGGGCACCAGTTGGGCGCATGAAAGGACCAGTTTGGGTCGGAGGCGGTGGGGGCGTTGGAAGCCACATCCCATGCGTTATTGGTGGAGACGGTCCATTTACTGTCATCCGATGGTGGATCACAGGGCTTGGAACACCAGGCGCATACATTAAAGTAGGACTGGGCGAGTGTCCGACCAATGGATGAGAATAAGGTCCATAAGTCGAACGCACACTGTGTTGCGGGGGAAGCGAAATAGCTACCGGTTGGTTCGAACGATGGGGGTGTCCGCTTCCTGGAGATAGAAGCGGCGTTTGCGCATAAGATGGTGGACGCGGGGCTGCGGTCGACGCCGGAGTGTCTGGAACTTGCTGAAATGCCCGTGTGACTTCCTGCAAGGACAATCGAGACGGTGGTGGCGCAGGTGCTGTGGGTGGCGGCGTTTCGCCATCCTCGGACTTCATATCCTGAACTGTGAAAGGTATGGACGGCAGGTCATCTGCAATACCTTTGAGAGAATTCGATGTGCTCCCCACTGCTCGCCCTGTAGTTTGCGACCAGACTGCTTTCAAGTGCTCTGGATCCGGAGCACTTCGAGCAGGTGAGTCCTTCATTGAAAAGCTTAAAGGTGATTTGCCCCATGCTGAATTCGAATGTGTTGAAGGAGGGGTCACAGATCTAGTTTCAGGCATCTGAAAAATGGCAGTCAGCAAGATCAACCATTAGTGCAGAATAACGATCCAGCAACAGAAGCTTACTGAATCGTCAGAGCTCTTGTTCGGTGGGTTACTGGCTACAAATTGAGATAGACCTATGCCAGAAACAGGCGCCTTGGATGAGCGTTCTATCGAGATGCTAGGGCCCCCGGTGGTAGTTCGATGTCCTACAGAGATAGGATCTGCGATCTCCCCCGAGTCCAATTCACTACTGACAGTAAACCGCGGCAAAGGCTTATTTTTGTTTGTTTCAGGATCTCGTGATGTTCGGAAAAAAGCGACATCGGTTCCAGAAGGGCGTCTGGGTCCAGAAAGCTTGATATCCGAAGACAGGATACTGGGCAGTGACACTGTGGCAGACTGTGCAGGTGCCGGTTTAGGCAGGGGTCCACTTTTGGGCTTGTTAAATCGAGGGAGTGGCGTAGACGGCTCTGGTGGTGGGGAACGACTGGTGGTGTTCAATTGATTATCAGGAGGGCCGTCGTTCACGGTCGTTGGGTTCGGGCGGTCCTTCTTAAGGGGTGTCAAGGGTGTTGCAGATCTGCGCCATGACGGCACTGAAGAATCTCTGGGGCGACTCAGCACTACTGATTGAGGAGGGGTGGTTGTGTTTTGCCGAACAGACAAGGTTCTCGGTGGAAGTTTGATCTTGACGCCAGCCGCAGTAACAAGTCCATGCTGAGGAGTACTGGTTGGAATCTCTTGAAATGCGTTAGAGTCCTCCACCGCTGCATGAACAATCTGTCTGCCGGGCAACATCACTCGAAACTTCCCTCCTTTCACAGTATACTTTCTATGAAAGATCTCATCTCGGGAAAGCTCGCGTTTGTTCATTCCCTCTACAGGAGGCTCCCAAGACAGAATATCCCATCGTACTGGAGAGTGCGGAAGATTCCAAAAGTGCAGCTGCTTCTTTGAAATGGCATCTCGGGCTAGAGATTCCTTGGGGATATGCACGACAAAAGCATTCCATGCTGGTTTTGGGGACCGTGGGGGAGGCAAGCACGTAACATCGAAAAGCTCTCTGGGTGCAGGTACGGAGCGAACCGGCGGAGGGGAGAGAATTTTCATGACATGTTCCGATACCTCTGGCCGCTGATCTCGCCACGCTCCCCACGTAGAATCATTCATTTTCCATTTGGCAGCTATTGAGATCGCCAACGCAGGAGATCCATGAGATTGCTCCTCCACCTCCCTGGATGAAATCTCATTTGGTGGTTCTACGGTCTGCATGCCATCTAGGGCGCCCTTAATACGGGACATCGTATCCGTCAATGTCGCCATAGGTGCCTCCTTAAAGTGTGACAATGGACGAGGGGACCGTGATGCCAGAACCGCAGGGGACATGTGTGTCGACTGTGATGTCGAACTTGATGATATTTGGTCGCATTGAGACGAGTAACGTCTTAAAGACGGCGACGCGGCCCGCGGAGACGGTGGAGGTTGAGCATCGCAGGCTGAGGTGACTTCTTTGGCGAGAGAGACATCCTCTGTCGAAAATATTGGCATGGTCTGCGCTCCGAGATCTTCGTTTAAAGCACTAGGCAACGATGATACCACAGGCTTAGAGAAAGATCGTCGCCACGTAGGCTGATCACTCTTTAATAAATGAGGTGGTTCCTGGCACTCTAGAGGGCGATCGTCGAAGAAATCACTAGCAACAGGTCGTCTTGCTCGCGTAGGCACATCTTCGAACATGTTCCCTGGTAAAGCGGAGCCATCCATTAACTTCCCCAGATCACAGAAATCAACGACTTCAATGTTCTCGTCAGGTTTAAGGGTTAGGTCCAACTCAGGAAGTTTGGTAGTGGGTGGAAGGCTACCTCGTGGAAGGGAGGGCGGAACTAAAGGTTGAGGTGATTGAGGTGGAAGGAAGGTTACTGGAGCTGCTTTATTTCTCCACGAATCGGCCTGTGATGCAGGGGTTGGCAAGGTGGGAATAGATGGTCTTCGAGGAAGAATAGGCGGTGGGATAACGGTACGAGCGGGAGGTGCCACCGGGCGGCGAAGCGTAACATCAAAAGTTGCAGCTTTCGGAAGTTTATCCTGAGGTACATCCTTCGGCGGATGGGGTGCTTCCACACCGTTCGGTTCAGCAGGAAGCTGTTGAGTCTCTTGGGCAGATGACTATTCATATATGATTAGTATGTGACATGCGGGATAAACGACATCGCCAACCTCAGGTTTACTCTCAGGGAGCGGTGGTATTTCCGCCTTTTTCTTTTCTTCCTGAGCCACTGCCAATGCTTCTGCTTTTCTTTTAGCCCGTTCGGCCGCCTCCAGTCTGCGCATCTCCTCAGCTTCTCCTTCTTGTTTACGTTTCCTTGCACGCTCAATTGCCAGTTGCATAGCATCTTTGACCAATGCATCTTTATCCACTCCTTCGGGAATAGACGAAATTGACGGGGCCTTTTCAGAAGCAGGAGATAAAAGAGAACGTACTGACGGAGACGGAGACGTTATTGGTGGACGAACTTGGGAGGCAGGAGGTGGCAAATCCCTTCCCAGCGATCCACGCATCGGCGGCACGGGAGGCGGTGGCATTCTGGAGAGAAGAGGAGGTAACTGCCGCCCAGGATCACGCGACCTCTCACGGGCTAGCGAGGGGGGAAGGGTCAGTGGTGGTGGCTGGCCTATGTTTGAATTGCGACGCCCGTTATCTCGTTCATGGTCTATTTCACGCCCATGCGATGTAGCATCTGTGTCCCATCTGCCATCTCGGCCCCGCGAGCGTTCACGAGCGGATGAGCCTGCTGCTTCTGAACTGCTCATGCTACGCAGTTCCCAAGGATCTTCGTCCCTGGCTGACGTAGAACCGCGAACCCCTGGTACGTCATTCCACCGACCCCGTTCAGGCCCGTGTCCGAATCCTTTCGGAGGGCCTCCTTTCCAAGTTGAATCCGCGCCCGCCGGGCCTTTCTGCAGGAGTTGCACATTAGCTGGTGAAGGATGCGAATGTGGCGGTGCATCTCTGCCTTGCATTTGGAGGGGAGGCTGCCGGATAGAGTTGAACGGTAGGTGCTCTTCACGGCTATCTCGCCGTGTAGGGCCTGCTCCAGTTGGAGGCCCTGATCGCGGCTTAGCATTGGACCACGGTTCTAGGCGATTCGACCGCTCATTGAACAACACGCGGGACGTCGGAGAGATGTCGTCCTGAAGGGGCTGTGTTGAGCTAGATGCAGGGCTCTCAGTCGGTGAAAGGTGCGGATGTTGCGACGGTGGTGGTCGAGGAGGAAGCGAATTGAAATTAGGAGACCGAACAGGCGATGTTCGTGCTCTGGGCCAACTGCGACCAATATCTTCACCAAACCTTTCTTCTTTAGTGACGGGCAAATGGGACTGAGTGCTATCTCTGGGTGGCGACTTGGGCTGTTCTGCAGTATTAGAGGGAGAAGTTTCCGATTTCTGCTCAATTTTGTATTGTGTCCCGTCCCCGAATTCGATGACTCCCGCCAGAAAGTCAGGTTCTTCATCTTCCATCTAAAAATATCGGGGTATCAACTTATGGTGATAAACTTGCCAAAAAAGCCTTCAGTACCTCGTCCCAATGTCGCGCATTCGCGTCAAGGTGAGCTCCCCTGAAAGCTGCGGCGGTCTCGATCATAGCTTGCTTCTGCGCTGCGGTTTGCGCCGCGGCTGTCTCCGCGGCCAGTTGCGCTTTCATGACTTTGGTCTTGCGGCCTGTTATGACGAAAAAGCAAATAGATTCATCGCCGTGTCAAAATTGCGCATGATTAGACTGTGATCTACTAATTTTCCGAATCGAGAGGGGTGTGGGGAGACATACCGTGTGCGGCCTCCGCGGCCGTAGGAAAATCGTTCTGAATCTCCTTCCCAGAGGTACGTCCTAGGCCACCTTTGGATGGAGTGGGCAGCACTTTACCCCAAACCGGCTTTGTGCCTTGTTGCTGGGTGGAAGATGACGCGGAACTTGAAGCCGAGGTACCGTTCGTAGTAAAGGCTTCACCTGGACGGCGCGTCGATGCTTGCGAGGGCAGGGCAGATGCAGATGCAGTTGCGCCGGGTTCAGCAGTTGGTTGAGGTGACAACGAAGGTGTGGGTGTCGTACTGTTGCCAGGAGTAGATGAACCTGTACGCAACCAACCAGTGGTCGAAACGGCCGATGGTTGTGGGACTGCGGTGAGCTTGGCTGTGACCAACCGTGAAGAGACAGGCCGGTCAGTAGAAGGTGGTCGCGCTGGTGCCGAAAGATGAGATTGCATAAGTACAGTATCGTATTTCTAAAACCAACACCTACAACTTGGACTCTCGCCACGCCGTTGCCCCGATCCACTTGCGTTGGAGACCCCGGCCGTGTGACCAGAGAGCGGGCTCCCTCCTAGCGGAGTGCCAGATGTCGAAGACGTTTTCTCTAGGAAACGTTTGTTGATGTTAACAGAAGTGAATCGCTTCAAAAGCGGGGCGTGATGGGGTTGTGGCTGGGCGGTCGTAGTCTGTGTAGTCTGTGTATGTGTCTGACCTGCATCAGGCGATGACTGTGCCGTAAGTGTAGGAGTGTGCACATGTGTTGTACTACACGACGCTGCAGTGGCGTTGCTGCTGACAGAGTCGTGGACAGAAATAGGGGACATGCCTGAGCTGGGAACGGAGGAATCTTCAACTTTCATGATTCCCGGTTTCTCGTCATATTGCTCTTCCTCGTAGTATGCTGTCTCCGATGCATCGTGGCCCGCTAGCAGCGCGTCCGCATTCAAGTTCTTCGGTGGCACGACCTTCCCCACATTACCTACAGCATCATCCTTCATCTCGGCGTCCTCCTGCGCCTCCCCATTCCCCTCCCCCCCCTTCCCCAAACTCGAGTCTCTGATAGAAGCGGCAGCAACTGGTGCAGCAATACTAGTCCCGGACGGCTGGATATCCGCCATACATGCGACAAACGCGCGTCTTTATACGTGTCAGTCTCGGCGTCGAGAGTTCCTAATGCAAATAAGAAATATTGATTCTCTCAGAAAGCCTGCTGCAAATTTTGAAAATGAGCGTCGACAGCAGGGGTAACGAGTGATTGCGGGGTTGGAAAAGATAAGTTCAGAGGTGTCAAGTGCTGCAGTAAAGTCCACCAACTTACTGACAGATCCAGAATAATATGCAGAACACACTGCTGATTGAACTCAGGTGTCGTTGGCCGCTGTGCTAACTTGAGTTGCCGCAACGACTTTGGGCGCTTATTGTGTTCCCAAAACACGTTCTACAGCGCTACATACAAACTCACGCCATGCAATAACAACGGCACATTGGTTCGATAGCAATCTAATTGCAAGTTATTATTTTTTCAATTCCTCCTTCTTTTCAGGCGGTGGCGGGGGCGCAGGCTTGAACTCTTCTGGACGCACGGCTTCCGCACCCTCTCCCACCATCTCCCACGGTGACTGGGCCTCGAAGTTGCTAAATTTTGACATGTAAGCGAGTGATCATGTGCTTAAAATTCGAGACGGCGAACCGGAAGGCCTGTGTTAGTTGTAGAGGCTCGTATACCACCCGCTTTCTTTCTTCGTCATATCGGACCTCCGTATAGCCCTGGAAAAAAATAGGCGTATTAGGCGTGATGAAAACGAAACGTCAGATGAAAGACTCACAGTCAGAGGGAAGTCTTTTCGTAGAGGATGGCCCTCGAATCCTAATGTCCCACCGATTCAACTAAACAGACACTGTAACAGAGTCAGATGCGTACCGTAATCCGTAAGGATGCGCCGTCTAGGGAAATAATCACTGAATAGCTCCACATTAAGCCTCCGAGGAACTCTTACAGATCGGGGTGTCCTTCAAAAAAGACACCGTACATGTCCCATACTTCCCTTTCAAACCTAAGCGACAATGCGTCAGCGTTCTATGGTCATATACCCGAGTAGCATCTTACCAGTCCGCACTTCGGAAAACACCCGACACACTAGGCACGGTGTCTACTTCTCCTGCATACGTTTTGACACGAATTCTCGCAGCATACCTCACGCTCAGCAGGTGATACGCAACCTCGAAGCGCTTTTGCCTGCTCGGATAGTCCGCTCCACTCACGTCCATGCATGCTTTGAACTGGCATTGTGCGTGGTCACGTAAGAATGTCAGTACGGGGACGACTCCACTGGGGGAGACGTGTAGCGTGAGCTCATCGCGTAGGACGGAGAACTGCTGGATATATTTGGGGAGACTCTGGAGAAGATAAGAGCCATAAGAGTGGAGACGCGGTGTGGTCTCCCCGTGCGTTGTCAGCGCCGGGTTGGGTGAAGTGCGCTCATGGAAGGGGGAGCCAGTTGGAATCGCTGCAGAACACGACATTTAACTTTATTATAGTTCAATGTAGAAAATATTACCTTGAGATGCGGAATTCGAAGAGTGAATACCGCGTAATGATATTGGAGCTGTGAAAGGTAAGTATGGCTTGGGGACGTTCTTTGGCCTCGCCGATCTAAAAGCAAGTCTGCAGGGCATGGTCAGTAGTCACAAGTTGTGACGCTGTGACATCCAAATTGATCCAATGCAGAGTTTAGATTCCGCGACGCATCAAGTCTTCAATAGGTTTCTCCCATAGAAGGAAATAAGGAATTGATTGATGAGTATATTTTTTGGGTCCGAAGAGTTGGATTGATCTTAAAGTGTTGTGTTGCGAGAGTTTTTTTGGGGATTAGCCAAGGGCGTAATAGTGTAGAAGTACAAATATAAGGGAATACTAAATTTTCAAGTAAAAGGCGTAATCATAATCTTGCGACTTTTTCAATCTTAAATGAAGAGGATAGCGATCAAAATGATGATATTGTTAACACAGAGGTAAAGTCGGATGCACAAGAGGTATGTAGCTATGAATATGGTGTTTTTGATAGTGGAAACAGTGGAGAGATGTAGGCGAGCCAGAATGCTATACTATATAGGTAGTGTATGGGTCGTCGGAATTAAACCGAGTCCAATGAAGATGATACAGCCGCTAGTCCCCTGGGCACGGTTCGAGGGGAATGCAAATATGATGTCTGGGAAAAGGCCGAGAGTAGAGTCCGAAAGAAAGTAAAAGAGATAGTTGACACAGTGGGTAGAGGCCGGAAATATATGTTGACATGTTGACAATGTTTCGAAGCGTGTGAAGTCGGATCGTTGATCGTAATGGAAAGGCGGATCGTTGATCGTGATGAACGTTTAAACGCGAATGCGGGGGGAGAAAGCGCGAGTAGCAGCAGGGTTCCTCCAGATCGTCTTGCGACTGGCGGCCTGAAGGGTCGCAGCGAAGCGAGGCGTAGCGGGAGTCGCGGGAGTCGCAGGAATTGCGGCACCGGCCTTCATGCCGAGCATGACACCACCGGTGAGCACGGTAGTCTTGCCACCATCGTAGGGGGTGACTTCGGTCTTGGTAGCGTCGATATGGACATGGGCTTGACGCGCGCGATCACGGCGGGATGTCTTGCCGGTGGGGGTGGACGGGGCGTTGTTGCCGTCAAATTCTTCTTCGTCATCGCACGAAACCGGAGCTTGCATGATGAGAGCAGCAGCAGGAAGGAGAACCGACTTGGCGGTAGTGCGGGATGCGTTGGTCGGGGCTGCGCGGAAGACTACCGAGCGTTGGGTACAAATCGAAGACGCGGGAGAGGTAGCCACGGTGTCAGCGCTCTCGACGGAAGAAAAAGAGAAGCCGGAAGAGCTCGAGTCGGAAGAGCGGGAGCTAGAGCGGGAGTGCCTAGAGGCAACAGAGAGAAGACTTGAGTGCGACGTGGATGAAGACGTGGATGTAGCAGAATCGGGCTCGTCGGCCTGAGCAGCTTTCGGTGGGCTGGCGATGACGACGGTCGGGCGAGGGACAGTGGGGAATTGGTTCAAAATGGGGGTCATCCAAGTAGGAGCGCGGATCTCGTCGGCGATCATGTTGAAAAGTTCGTCTTCGTCGTCATCGACGATGCTCTGAGCAATCGTCTGGGGCTTCTTGTTCGAAGATGCCTGGGCGCTCTTCATCTCGACTTCGGCCGACCAAACAGTATAGAGCTTGCTGACGGGGCCTAACGCCGCCTTACCAAAGCGAACGGAGACGCACCCAGGGTCGATGAACAAGTCCATCTCGACGCCACCGAGGCAGGCGATCCAATCCTCCCAGTTGACGCGTGCGGACTTGCAGGCGTAGTAGATCGGGCGAGGAGGAACGCCAGTCGGGGAAAGAGTGAGACAGCGGCGGCCAGAGCCACGGGCAGGGTCGGCGGGGAACCAGTTGGACTCGAACTGCTTGGCGAGATTGCGCTCAAGAGTGAAATGAAGAAGGTCTATGGTGGTCGCAGAGTAGCGGCCAATGAGGGAACGTGTCATGTACGCAATGGCGTGGTAGAGGGCGAAAGTGAGATCGGTGGAGGAAGACATTTCGACTGTCGTGGTGGAGATAGTGTGGTGAACTTGTTGTGAAGGGTGTGAATAATCGACCTGCGATAGAGTCTGAACGCGAGGCTATTGGTGAGGCAGGCGTTTGGATGTGAAGTGCAGATGTGGAGAGACGTGCAAAAGCAAACGAAGATCTGGAAAGGAGGGCGGTGAGTTCAGATATATAGACGAACAGACAGGAGATGTCTAACCTAGCGGCTGTGTGGGATGCAAAGAAGGCGGGACTCAGTAAGACAGAGTGGGAGCCGGAAAGAAAGGAGCAACTGACCTGAGATGAGAATTAGACAGGACAAGTCGTGGCTCGCCGATCCTGTTGAGGAGGGTGAAGGTGGATGTGGCTGGTTCTTATACCCCGCCAGCCCCATTGTCCCGCCAGAGTCCGCTGCCTTGAGAAGCAACAACAAAAAGATAGTGTCTATTAGATCTGCAAAGGAGCGTAAATTCTCGCAGCAATTCTCGGGACAAAACAAAAAACTCGCCTATATTCGCCTTTGTTCGTACAATGGGACCCTTTGGGCGTCTATCCCACCTCACTCCGCCCTGGCGCTCCTATTGTCTGACCACGCTGCAGGTTCACTCCTGCATCACACTCATGCCATTAGCCACAGTTAATATTCACCAAGCGCATGCTGCAGTGATCGTCGCCAGCCTGCCGCGCGCCGTCAGGCTTGACCACGCCCTGCCACCCCTGTGTTCGAGTTTAGACGTAGTGATTATAGAAGACTCGTATATTTATGCTATTTTTCTTATACGCCAGTCTTTAGGAGGATTAATCCGAGAAAATTTGATGACAGCAACACTAAGGACGGTCACCATTGACTATGTGGCGAGTGCAGTACAGCAAAACACATAATATGGGCCTACCGCTAAGGTGAATGGAATATCGATAGGGGGGCGAAGTACGATCAGGGTGTTTAGTGTGAGCGAAAGGCGGTCAGATTGACAGGCCTGCACTTGGCATTTAAATTAGCAAACCCTGAATGAATATGAAACGCAGTCGATGCGTTAAAAGGGAAAGGATGAAGTGCGTATTTTACTCGAGGATCCAGATACCGGTAACTGCAAGAGTCATTCAAATTTTCAGCTCAAGATCGGCATAATTTAATCACTCACAAATGGTTGACACAGATACACGACGGAGGACCTCCGCAAGTCGAACATATTCACCGGCGGTCACAGATGCGAAAAAAAACAGAGCCGTTCGGACCAGCTCTCAGTCAGACTCGCCCAACGCAAGCGAGTTGGTCCAGGTCTCGCAGTAGACCCGTCATAGAACAATTCTGCAGCCGTTTCTTGGTGAGAGAAACAGTTGACAACAATCCACAGCTGAGGTGAGGTTCCATGTATAAGGGAGGGAGGAGGGATGTAATTTTCAGGAAGCCCAACAAAGTAGAATCATGAAATCGAAAGCGAGCTGCACAGAATCCGGTACTGGCTGTTCCAGGTTATCATCAAACGAGGGAGTGCCTTGTCGGAGATTCGAGACAATATGCTCGCTGAACAGACAGATTAAAAGAGAGCACGAAAAAATTCTTGACTACACACATACTGGTTTGCCCGGCACTCATGTGAAACTTGGGGGAGGGGGGAGGTTACTCACAGGACGATTCCCATCTAGCATCATTAGTAAGAAGATGGGTGGAAGTCCTTACGACAAGTGGAGAGAGCTGTATAATCACTCGGGTGAGCAACATGCCATCATCGATCCTCGATGTGTGAGAAGACGCGAAAGGGAAAGTGATAACTACCGCTCCAGTAGGTTGCAGGAATGCTGCCAGGAGAATAAACTCCAGAGAAACACGAACACGAGCACGCGTACGGGCAAAGCACGAGACAAGACGCGTCTCGACGCATGGACCCACAACGGTCCCCAGACGCGCTCTCAACTCCGACAAACTTTTGGCCATGAAGCTCACTCCGGAGTTGCTCGCGCAGTCTCCCTCGTTCATCAATCCTTTAAAGGAGCGTCAACTCGACTTACGAGGTTTGCCCTCGCCATTTTTCCCCCGGCGGCACTCACAATGGCCTCACAGGTTACAAAATACCAACCATTGAAAACTTGGGTGTCACCAAGGTGCGTATCCATGATATCTCCTATTGCTTCAGGGAGCTCATAGATGGTACGCTTATTTAGGACCAACATGACTGTATTGACCTTACAGACAACTCTGTAGCAGCCCTTGCCAATCTACCATTGCTAAAACGCTTGCGAACACTCCTGCTTGCGAACAACCGAATCGCCACTATTTCCCCGTCTCTACATCTTTCAGCACCCAACCTCACTACAATAATCCTCACAAACAACAACGTCTCGGAGCTAGGTGATTTGGAACCGTTGAGGGAGCTACGGTCGTTAAAATATTTAAGCCTATTGGGCAACCCCGTAAGGGAACGCAAGTGGTATCGTGAATGGCTAGTATGGAGACTAAAAACATTGAGAGTACTTGATTTTCAGAGAATCAGGGACAAGGTGAGTAGCCGATAGCTGTCGAACCCTTTTGACTGATGAAGGAGCCGCATACGATAGGAACGAACGGGAGCAAGATCACTGTTCCTCACCCCGGATGATTTACCGACTTCTCTAGCAACAACCATTCAAAGCAGTGTCACCACTATTTCTTCGAGGGTAGCTATTTCAACAGATGAGCCTCGACCGGAAGTTCCTGGGAAAGCGGGACGGTTGATGACAGCGGAAGAGAAGGAGCGTGTCAAAGCAGCGATTGTGAATGCGACGAGTGCAGAGGAAGTGAGAAAGCTCGAGCGAAGTCTGAAGGAGGGCTGGGTTCCGAATGCGTAATGGCGGCAACGTCGTTTGTGCCCAGGGTTCGTTTGTGTATTTTTGCGAGGCAGGCTACTTGGTGTTTAAATAGTATGAGAGGCCCAAAAACTCTCGTGCACATAGGTGTTTAGTAGGATCGAGATATACGATGATGAAATGAAGCCTGTTACCGTGTGAATAAACCAGACCTCGACTGCGCCCGGTAACATGTGGGTTGTGAAGCGGATCCGATCTTCTCAACGCTACTCTTACCAACCCCAGGCCTTCCCGGCAGAGCTTCCCATGACGCCAGTGGGCTGTAATTAGGTGGCCAACGCGCTAGCACAGATCTTGTGAGTTGCGACGTATACAGCACCGATCGCAGAGGGCCAATCTCGGAGTCGTTCCTGGTAACAGCGTGAACATCCTAATCAAAGATTCAAACCTCAGACTCGCTCATATTTATAGTGACTCCATACGTATGCGCTGATCAGAGTTCTGGCGCCAAACATATATAGAACATGTTTAAGACACCTCAGCCCCATCTCCACCGTCGCAGCGCCCTCATGGCCATCCAGGACATCCAGGATGCCCTCCCAATACACTCTGGCCGTATCCCAAAACACGTACATACACCCTCTTTGAGAAGACGACGCCTCATCATCTCTATTCTTACCTTTTCCGCCCTCTGTTTCTTAGTATTCGGGAGTCACTATCTCTTGTTCGGTCGACAAACACATTATGTAACTGTGGTCTTTGAAGATCCCCGCCCAACCGTTGCACTATCGTCACTTGGCCTCGAGGCAGAGCACTCCTATCATTTGGGTACCTTGTCTCTCTCAGATTATCGCATCTCCCTCCACTCTTTCTTAAATGCAGCCTTTCCTTCTCGCCTAAAATCACACTTGACAAGTGTTGTATCTCGTTTTCTCGAATTCAATTCAACCGAACCACTCCCAGAAAGACCGAAAATTATATGGCAAACCAACGACGTGCGGCCTCTGAACAAGCAAACACAAAGCTGGCAAGAACGAAACTTGGACTACGAGTATCGCTTCCTGTATGATGATGATGCCGAAAAATGGGTGAATAAAAACTTCAAAGGAAGCGCCATTGAGTGGACTTGGAATTTTCTCCCTGAAGCTGTCATGGTGACTATCTCTCGTATGGGACGCTCCATGAGCAACGACTCACGTACATATCTCCTCTAGAAAGCAGATTTTTTGCGATATCTCGTGTTACTAGTAGAGGGGGGAATCTATTCTGACATGTGCGCATAATTTGTATATCCCCTTTCAAGATTTGACTCTTTTTACAGAGATACTACATGCCTAAAAGCAGCTAGTAGGTGGGGATCTGATCCAGACGTTAGAGAAGGCGTCAGGGGGGATGTGTTGGCGCCTAGTGGAATTATTGGCGTTGAAGCCGACGTGTGAGGCTCCCACTTGTGTAACAATATCTTTTCATAAGCTCACACTTCACCATAGGGGTGACCGTGGAGACTGGCATCTCGTGAGCCCCACTTTCAGTGGATGCCATCAAATCTGACCGTAGTGCAGTGGTGGTCTCGCCCTTTACAAATCGTTCAGTGGACTATGTCTTTCAGCCCAGGTGCTCTCATACCCATAACCACAAGCGTATGAACGTTCTAATGTCCGTGATTTAGGCCACCCGATATTGGTTGATGTCGTGCAAAGAATATATGCCGCCAGTATCGAGGCAGACCGTCGTCAACGCCAGGACCCCATCACAATTCGAGACAAAAACATGACAGAGATGACAGTTCTTGAGTGGACAGGTCCGTGACTCTGGATGGGTGGAGAGCTCAACTGATTTACCTCACTCTTCAGGTCCAGGCGTCTTCACGGATGCAGTACTTAGGTACGCCTGGTTGATCAAGCGCCTCCGTCTCTGTCTTATGGAGGCGTTACCTTAGATTTTTACATATAGAGAGTGGCCTAAAATGGGTGGATCTACGTAACTTACAGAAACCACTCCGAGCCGGGAGCGTTACAATCCTACCTGTAACAGGCGGGTGGCTATGATCTGTCTTTCCAACTCATCTTGACATCAAATTTAGGCTTTTCTCCTGGCGTCGGAAACTTTGGGGCAAGAGGTGATTCCGATGAGCAGGCTATGGTGAGCACTAGTAGCTATACCTAAGTGTACGAGATATATTCACAATGTGGATAGGTTCACCATGACTTCAAGGGAAGCTGGAAGCCGAAGCACTCTGGCAAACACCGGAATTAATGCTCCTCTGACGCCGCGGGCCATGTATCCACCTAATTAGAAGATGTTTGTATTATTACTACCATGTTTTTGAAGGCTTTCGGACGCTATATCTTGCGCAATTCATGCAGTTACCAGCTATATGTATAACTATCTACGGGTTTATTTTCGATCAAAACGTGCAGAGTACAAGCAACTGGAGGTGAAGAAATCCATGGGTAATAGCGTACAGACTACAGAATATTAACCCTTAAGCCCTACATTTCCCAGCCATAACCCATGGAAACCCAGTGCAATGACAGCGCCCATGTTGAGTAGGGAGCTAACGCCATGCAAGGCCCCGAAACGCTTGTTCAAGGCCTTCATCTCGGCAGATACCTGCGAAGAGAAGAGTGGATGAGTTGTAAGACGGAGGAATGGGCTTGTTAAAACTGACCCCTTCCTCATTATAACTCTTTCCCTCTGACTTCTCCAGCCTGTGTCGCTCGAACATTGTTTTGCTCGTCATGGGGCCTATGAACCAGTCATTCGTGCCTTGTGCTAGCAGCACGCTTGCAAGTGCCCAGGCCTGAGCAACGTCGGCAACAATGGGTTTGTGCCATTGAGACACCACATCGGGATGGGACAAGGTCCAGAGGAGGAGAAGGGCGGACGAGAAGACCTCGGAGGAGAGGAAGTACACTGGGAAAGTGCGATGTTGCAGGACGCCGAACTGCGCGCGAGCTGAACCGTAGAGCAAACTATGTCAGGAGCTAAATATTACAGTCTATAACAACGTACGCAGCGCGCGATATGCAATCACTCCCCCAAAGAAGGTGACCCATATCGATGCCCCAAACAGAAACGAGTATCCAAGGGTGTATAGGCCATCGAACGAAAAAAGATCAACGATTGAAGAGAGGGTCAGCGTTTCAGATCTATAGGACATGGTAGAGAGCAAGTGTTAGCAACAAGTACAGGGATGAGAAAAGTCACTGGTACGCGCGCGGAAGCTGCGTCATCAGTCTTTTTCGTTTAGTGCTATGCCGCTACAAACTCCAACACAAGCATGTATACAATTCGAATCACGTTTAGTGAGAGCAGAATGTAGAATACAGAGCGATCAGAAATTCGTCAACGCGATCGGTCCCAGTCACCAAACGATCCCAAGGCGTGGCCTCTGCCGCCCTGTCCCCTTCGTCTTCCTCCCATTGCACCAATATGGTCCCGCATAGAAGAGGTCATAAGAACGTGTTTGTCCACGAGCTATCACAAACAGTTCAGCAAGGGACGGTGGGGATAACGGGAGATAATTAACATACATCATTCAATGCATGGGTAGACTTCGTTAGTGCTGCGAGATATGCAGTCATTTGGACGTCTGCGTATTCCTGTTATTTTTAAGAAGGTCAACGGCTAATAGTGCAGCTCGAAAGCGAATGATTACTGTGTCAAATTCTTCTCTGAAAGCAGGTTGATCGGCAGCTGGAAGTGAGGCGAGAAGTGCAGAGAGCGAACGCAGTGTCGCATGGTCTTTCGGTGCCTCGTCTTGCAGTTAGACGTTAGTCGTGAGAGATCGGAGAGGGTCAACACCATACCGGTAATCACAGACGTGATATAGGATACAAGTACCTGTATCCGATCGTGAAGCATCTTCACAGCGGCCCTCTGTGTCTGAAGGTGTGATAGCACTGCACGCCGGCATTCGATCACAAATAAAGAGCGCTTCCTGGAATTTGTACTTACAACTACTACCTCCCTCCCCGCCTCTGGCCGTCCAATCCACTGCGATTCGCTCCGCTTCCCCTGTCTCCACAACGTACGGAGCTTCTATGTACACTGAACGAGATTTGCGATCTCGAATCTCCAGTGTGGGCTCATATGCTTTAAGAGGTAGACCTTGTGTTTCTTTTGCATCTTTTGAAGTCGGTGGTTGCAGCAACAAAAGCAGAGGAGTTGCTGTGTAATCTGTAAACTGTATACCACGGTTTGAAGTTGCAGCTCGGAGAGTCACGAAGGGGGTTTTAGTGTAAATTTACCTGTTCATGCAGTGATATGTGCAATGAGGTAGGTTCAGGTGCTACCGAATACCATCCAATGAGCTCAAGGGAAGGAAACACTTGCTTATCTGAAAAGATATTAATTATCGCAATGCAGCGAATAAAATAAACTTAAAGCACATTGTTGAGTTCGTGAAACCAGGAAACCAGCATCTACGATGATCCCGCCATTCCCACCAGGGGTTTCATCTGCTGCGAGCTCGAAAGTATTGACGATCTCTACTTCACGACCGTTTTGGGTCCCTAGCAGTGCACCTAGAACTTTTCATTCGCAAGTTTAGGGGCCATGTTAAATATACCAAACAAGTAGCTACCTACCAAAAGGGGAGTTGGTGCCTTTCTGAAGCTTTTGACGAGTTAAGTGCTCTGAGATATTGAGGATCGGCAAAGGATGCCTATAAGAATTATCAGAGCAAGTGCTGTAGATCTTTAGAGCCTGCTCACAACGAAAGGGACAGCGTCGACGTCGTCGATGAAGAGAGGACAACGGGTTCGCTCATGTTGGAGCCTGAAGCGAAGCAGCTTACTAATGGGCAGATGTACGCGTCCACAGATGTCCACGCGTTTCTGCTTTGTACCTTCACCAGCTTTCGCCAAGGACCCACTCTAGTACACCTCTCTTCCTTGATTTCTTGTAATGTCTGGCTTCGATCTTGACAGAGTTTACTCTGTAGCTGTTCATGATCAACCAACCACAAACCAGGATGCCCCATCAGAATCAGCCAGGCTGCTTAATGAGTTTCTCCTACAGTTTCGCGTCGGAGGAGAGTTTATTTATCGGTGAACACCTTTCTGACTTTTGCTCAAATGAGAGACTCATAGCTCTGGTTCTAGTGATAAATTACGTGCAAACTTGTTGCTAAAGCAGTATCATCTTGAAGTCGACCTGCGACATGTCGCGTTGTATAATGACGACCTCGCACATGCCATTCAAGACAGGCCAGGAGACGTCTTACCATTGGTAAGAGCCAATTCCGTGATACATTTTAACCACTGTTGAAAATTTACCGTTTCCTGTAGTTCGAAACAGCAGCCACCAAGGCCGCTCGTTCTATCCTGTTTCCTCTTGCTGGTGCTAGTTCTGAAAAGACAGAAGCGGCTACAAAGGCAGTTGCAAATATCCAGGTTACAGTGAAGACAGGGCTAAATATGCTTCAATTTCGCGACTTGACGGTATGTCGCTCACATTCAGCCGTACACCGGAGAGGGTAGCTCAACGTTACAATTAGGCCGATACGCTGACGAAATTGGTTCGCATTCCGGGGATCGTGATCTCCTCCTCTGTTCTCTCTTCACGAGCCACCAAACTGCATCTTCAATGTCGCTCCTGTCGTTCTACCAAAATTCTTTTTCCACCATCAGGCCTCGGAGGCATGGGAAGCGGATCAGACCGTGGATTGCCACGCTTCTGTGATGCGTATGATTCTTCCAGTTTGGTGATAGGGTCAGAGTGACTGATGTATCATATTCATAGGAAACCAGCTAACGGCGAGAAAAATGAATGTCCTCCTAATCCCTACATGATTGTGCACCACATGTCTGCATTTTCAGACCACCAGACACTCAAACTGCAAGAAGCACCTGATATGGTTCCTGTCGGCGAACTACCTCGACATATGTTACTGTCTGCTGACCGGTGAGTCCTAGATAGGGACTAATTGAATATTCTCTTACCTGCATACAGTTATTTAACTGGCCAGGTTGTACCAGGGAGCCGAGTTATCGCTACTGGGGTCTATAGCACATTTCAAGCAGCTAAAACGGTGAGTAGATCACGCTGCAATGCAGCAATAGTTTAATTTTATCAACTGGCAGAAATCAAATGCGGGAGCACCTGCTCTTCGACAGCCATATCTACGGGTTGTACATTTGGAACTCGCCTCGGGACCATCTTCAGGCTCTGCTGGAGCTTCTCCATTTGGTGCACGATTTTCCCCCCAAGAAGAGGATGAATTTGGAGAGATGGCAAGAAGTGAAGGTTTCTATGAACGATTTGCTAAGAGTGTTGCACCAAGTATTTTCGGCAACCTGGGTAAGACAAATGCGTTATTTGTAGATTGATAGCCCATCGCTTCTCATCGCCTATAGACATCAAAAAGGCGATAACTTGCTTGTTGTTCGGAGGATCCAAAAAGATTCTCCCTGATGGTATGCGCCTGCGAGGAGACATTAATGTGCTTCTCCTCGGTGACCCTGGAACGGCCAAAAGCCAACTGTTAAAATTCGTGGAGAAAGTAAGATCATAGATATGCTACTGAGTATGCATGCTCACGACGATATTAGGTCGCACCAATTGCAGTGTACACATCAGGGAAAGGGCTCAGTGCAGCTGGTCTAACGGCTTCCGTACAGCGTGATCCAGTATCCGTGCG
This sequence comes from Ramaria rubella, assembly GCA_015039355.1. Taxonomy (NCBI): domain Eukaryota; kingdom Fungi; phylum Basidiomycota; class Agaricomycetes; order Gomphales; family Gomphaceae; genus Ramaria; species Ramaria rubella. The sequence continues at coordinate 495,640 of MU134296.1, read as the reverse complement.
TATTCTGTGGTCGTAGCATGGTCTCATGGAGTTTACCTATACCTTTCAGCGTGAGTTTTACCTAGAAGGAGGCGCTATGGTTTTGGCGGATACCGGCGTCGTCTGCATAGATGAATTTGACAAAATGCGTGACGAAGATCGGGTAGCAATCCACGAAGCCATGGAACAACAAACTATTTCCATTGCCAAGGCTGGAATCACAACTGTCTTAAACTCGCGGACCAGCGTCTTAGCGGCGGCCAACCCTGTTTGGGGACGATATGACGAAGGAAGAAGTCCTGGAGAGGTGTGATGGTTCAGCTCATTTAAAGCGTGCTTACTCAATTGATCCTAGAACATTGACTTCCAAACGACAATCTTGTCTCGATTTGATATGATATTCATTGTTAAGGATGAACACAACGAACAACGTGATCGCGTATGTGAATTCTTCTGACTCAATGCAATATTCTTAATACCAATAAATCTCTTTAGATTATTGCAAAACATGTTATGAATATCCACATGAATCGACCTAATGTCAACGCTGACGAGAACGGGGAAGCCATTGGAGAAATAGACATTGACAAAATGAAGCGATATATTGCGTTCTGTAAACTGTAAGTTGCCGATTGAAATGCGAACAATCTTCTCATAGGGTGTTGGTCATAGTAAATGTGCTCCTCGATTATCCGATGAAGCTTCTAAAATGTTGAGTAGCCACTTCGTTGGCTTGCGGAAGGAGGTCCAACGAGTAGAACGGGATAATGACGAACGAAGTTCGATTCCCATAACCATTCGGTTTGTTAAGAGTGTCAGTTTGATTGATCTCGCTAATGCATTCCCTATCAGTCAGTTGGAAGCCATCATACGCATATCGGAGTCCCTTGCAAAACTAGCACTGTCCACAACGGTCCAGCCATACCATGTTGAAGAGGCGATTCGACTTTTCAAATTTTCAACAATGGACGCTGTGTCGGCGGGTTCTGTGGACGGCCTGTCTCGAGGAGAACTCAACGAAGAAATGTCGCGGATAGAGCGCGACCTCCGGAGGCGTCTGCCAGTTGGATGGAGCACAAGCTATCAAAGTCTCGTTAAAGAATTCGTAAGCCAGCAAGGATACTCGTCGCATGCGCTGGAACGGACGCTCTTTGTACTTGAAAAAAGGGAGGTGGTTCGATTCTCAGGACAGGTACGAATGTTCTATCAAGCTTCGAAGGATCTGCTCATGCACTAATAACACTCGCTACAGAAAAAGGTCGTACATAGGTGAGCGGCAGCTTCTTTTATTTCCATCTCCCATGATACTCACAAACTCTGAAGAATCGGAGTGTAATGACCGACTCAGTGTTCTCATATATTTTGTATTGTTTCGATGTGTATCCAAATACCTACCCAGTGCTTGATCAAAGCTGGTTGAGATTCCAAGGGACGTTATATCTGATGTGCTAGACTCGGATATGGAGAACAATCATACCTTTATGAATTCAATGATTCAGAGGAGTCAAGGACACAAATTCTACTGGTACTAGAAATTTTGCGTCCTGACAGTACCAGACGATTTCTTTGCGTCTGTGAAATGGAACAGCAAGCAAATTCATCACTGGAACCTGTCTGTGGCTTGTCAATTGTTACATTAGGCTTAGTAATCAAGCAGACCGCAGACAGCCACCTGCAGCCAACTCGTCCAGCCTCATTGAGCTTTATGTAAAGGCCTGATGCAAACGATTCGCTATTTCTGAATAATGTCTTTGACCCATTACCAGCAGGCAATAAACTTAGCTATTGCTGCGGTAGAATATCGACCGTCTCTCCCTAATGGCTTGGATGAAGATATTTTGTACAAGGCATTTGATTGGAACAAGCATCGTGCAAGGAATAATTCTCTCGAGTGGCTTGGAGACAGGTAAGTAAGCGTACTGTTGGAATCTGCTGAAAATTGTGTCTGGAATCGGGCTGAAGGCTCATTCTAGCTTGTTATATGCCGCCATTTCAGCAGAGCTATTTAACCAACTCCCAGAAGGAAACGAGAGTTTATATTCAGTACGCATGATATTACATGACCATGATGAGTTCGAGTATTTTCAAACATCTCATCGTCTATGTAGAACGTGAGGCCGCACCTCTTATCCAACAAGACTTTTGCTCTCCTGACGCACAAGATGGGCATATCTACTTCCCTACTCCACCCTTCAATCTTGAAATCGCGCCCGCCGCACCCTGAATCAAAGTGCTATGCTGATTTATTCGAAGTTATTGCTGCCGAGATATACTTCTATGCCAGTTTCGATACTCTCCGGGATTGGGTAGCGGAGGTCTTTAAGCCTTTGATAATCGCTGCAAGCGGAGCTTTTGAGTCGTGAGACTTTTCTTTGTTTTCAGTGCTGTTTGAAACCTCTTCACGATCTGTTAGTCACCCACCCAAGAAGTGGATGAAGCGGAAGGCTACAGGGGTCTCCCTTCGATCTCCCAAGCGAAGAAAGATCATCCACAAAGGCTAGTCCTTCTATCCAATAGTCATCATTCGTGGTCTGAAGCAACCAGCCACTGCAGTTTTTGGTCGCCCAGGTTTGTTGTCCACAGATTGTGACCCCTCTTTTAAGCTATGCTTCTGTCTTGATGCGATTATTCCATTTCGATGACCATTTAGGCGTGTCTTCTGGGTATCGAAGAATTTCGCGTAGTCAGCCGGCTTTGCGCCAAGTGACGCTTCCACGATCCATCCACTATCATTGCTCCGCTTTTTAATCACATCGTTCTCGATTTTGACGTGCTCAATATCCCTTTTTTGTCACAGGTAACTCTCCTCGCAAGAAATCTTGGCTGAACGTGGCTCGCCACCTTGGTCTTGGTGCCGTGCGAATGCGGGCTTCCTCAGAGCAACACGGTGGGGGGGCACCCGAAAGTTCCTCCTCGAGCTCATCCTCTTCTGTTATGCTCGCATCAATATTTGCGGCGCCTCCTGTGCGTCCAGTATCGTTACGCCCCACACAGGCTGGCCCAGGTTGGTCACGGTATGATCCTATCGTTATCGACGAAGACGAAGAAGAGAACGAGAAAGATTCTCCTCCTGTATCTCCCGAAGTGATCGAGATCAACAGCGACGACGGCGACAACTAAGACAAACACCAAGTCACGCTTTTACATTTAGTCACCACATCTACTTGCGGAATCACTGGTGCTCTCACGCTAAAGGTCAAACCAAGCAACTCCTACATATAATGCCCACGCCCACGTCACATCTCATTCCCACATTTGATTCTGGCGCATTCAACACTCCCACGAACAGACCGTAGCATCTTTTTCATATATCAGCATTAATGTACATCATGCATATATCATTGTGCATTAATCATATCGTCTTTGTATTGTTGTTAAGTTTTGTTCAAGTTTCTTACATTGTTCACAATTAGAGAGACCAAGGAAACGAGAGTCAAAAGGTGAATCAAACCAAGGAAAGCGGAACTAGCGACAAGTAAAGCTGAAACATAAGTGAAAACAATATAATGGTTGCGCAGCACGGCAAATAGGATGAAAAGATGAAGATGAGACATGATCAGTGGCGGATCCAAGAGAGCAACAGTAGGAAAGTAGACCATTAAGGTCTCATAGGGTGCCCAAGTGGTTGACAAAGGAGACGACTACACTCGTCACTGGGCTCAAGATTGGGCGGCTATCAATCAGAGCGGGACGAAGGTGCGGTACGGGGTGGGTGGATGGCGACAGGCAGAGCCTGAGACCTGTTGGTGACTGCAAGCAAATCAGCGGAGGTTGACAAGAGCGAAGCACGAAGGCATACCCAAAGGCACATGGGTTGACACGAGGTAGACAAAGATTTACTTGACGTCATGGCATGGGCAGGCGGGTTGTTTTCCGACCCAGGAGACACCACAGTCATTGCACCACCCTCTCGTGCCTTGGGTAACTCCAATAGCCTTGTGCTCGTCAGTAGACCCAACAGGTTCGTCACGATGGATTGAGACGAGATGACGGCCCAAGTCGTGCTTTCTACTGAAGGAACGACCGCATGACCTGTGAGGACATGTGTGGGGTTTGAGTCTGTTGGGGTCGTGGGTCTGAAGGTGAGTCTTCAGGTTGTAAGCACGAGCGAAGGCTATGCATGAAGCAACCATCAGATTCTTCACGAAATACCATGGAAACAAATGATGTACCTCGAGGACATGATGAACACCTATATTTTTTACGGGGGTCGCGGTGTTCAGACATGTCATGCTGTGGCGACGACGCATGGGCACTGCCGGCGCTATGAGTGCTATTGGTAGCAGAAGGGGTAGGAGAAGCCGAAGTATGTCCCATGTTTGCAATGGTCGGAACACGAGTAGGAATAAGAGTAGAAGGCGAGATAGTCGACTGCATGGAAGCCATGGACTTGTGATTGAAGATGGTGCTGGCAAAATACTCTACAGGGTACTGCGCCGCATTACCCAAGGCTGCGGGCGCGGGCGTCAAGCCCTCCTGGTAAGAACTGCGACGATTGACGTCGGTAGTTGCATAAGGCACGCCGAAAACATTGTTGGGTGACCCGAGCGTTGGGTCATTGTCAACTTTGGAAAGGAGCACGGATGCATTGTCGGGTTCGTCCTTGATATTCGCAGCAGCGTTTAACTGCACTTTGGCTTCCGCGGCCGCAGCATCAACATCAACAGAAAAACGGGAGAAGTCAATGCCAAGCTCCACGCGGTAATCGTTGCTGAAGTCCGGATTCGAGTAATTGTACAAAGATTCGGAGTGCGATGAGTACGAGTCGTAGGTAGACTCGGACGACACGGTGAAGCTAGACGGTGGGCCACACCTGGGGGTATCGGAGCGAACAAAGGCGTACGGGTCGCTGAGCTCAATGTTAAGGAGCTGGAGCTGCTCTTGGTCGCCTTGGGGAAGAGCAATGATGGACGAGTCGAGTTCGAGTTCAAAGAGGTCGGGATGTGGGGCGTGGACGTCGCCTGGGCTGGAGGGGGGAAAGGAGAGCCAGTCGAGGGGTGATGACTTGATACTCATAGTGGGTGACGACGAGCTCGCGGATTGTAGCTGGTGATGGTGAAAGGGGAACGAGGGCAAGTGGTGGAGCAACACGTATGATAAGGGGCCCCCCTTTGGCGTTGTTTGGTGTCCGCAGCAGCCCGATATGGCAATCGGATCTTGCCGTGCCACTTGCAGATATTGCCACGAACTGGATTGGGTACCGTAATCTGTCCACTTCCCGATATCCTTATATTTTTATTTTTATTCGCAGACAGCCCCATTGCCTCCTCATCATCATTCACGCCCATCTGCGCCCAGACACTCAGCTTGCCTCTACGAAGTGGGACATACGAACAATGTTTGTTGCCTGGCGGGGCAACCGGCGCATCGCTCTAATCGTCCTTCGTTGGCTGCGGATATTCGAACAAGAGCTTTCAGGACCACAGCATTTCGGCTGATCTGCTGCTTTGCCTTATTCGTACGTCTGGCCAAGCTACTCGTATAGTCCGTCATCCACATGTCCGTCTCGCAGTCAACGCAGCCAGTGACCACGTTGTCCTCTGTTCTTCTCCGGCTACGCGTTCGCGGACATCAATTGCCTATATCATTCAGGCATCCTTGGCAGAAGACCATAACCCTGTGCTTATTCCTGTATTCCTTTGCAACAAGTTGTCAAGTTGCAAAGGACAGCCACCTTAGGTTCATTCTGTGCGGCGGTGTTGGCGCCAATCTGAACTCGAACCCTCGTTACGCTCGCATAACTGATCTACGCCACACTAGGCAATTAGATACCGTACCGGCATTCGCTGCTCCGAGGCTGAACCTACATTTCTTGCAGGCCTTTAAAGTGCAGTTGTTGTCTGTCTTTGCGGTGGTCCATTGGTGTACAATTCTAGACGCTCACTCACGGCACGATTTCAAATAACCCGGAATATATCGAAGCTTCTAATGCCCAGAATACGCGTGCTGGTCAGAGCTAGTGACTCATTCGATGGAATCAGGGCGCTCTTCCTCGCCGTTTGGTTGTGCACTTCACGGTAATCGGATTCGCGCTTTTACCGCCTTGACGCTTGACGTTCATTCTAGCTTCCAAGTAACCATCTATGTACAGGATTAGGAGGACAGAAAAGCATTTTGGCCCAAGAGGGTATGTCACGCCAGTAGCACTTTAACTAGAGCGGTGTCCGACGCCACATTCGAGACCTCAAACTGTGGGCTTCAGTAAAGAAGTATATAATTGATCCTCCGTTCAACGGGTTCTCTTTATCTCCTGGTAGCACTGCCTATCCTTCACCTTCTAGCACTTCAACTCTCCTGAATGGGCCATGAAGTCAGTCAGAATAAATGTTTGGGTTTGTTACTAATTGGCTCTAGCTTTCTGTTATGCTGCACTGATACTCCTTTCTCCCACCAGTTGTAATTCTATATGCTTAGAGGTACGTGTCAAGTCGTTCCGGTCCTATTTCCTCTCAGATCTTCCAAATTCCGACGCAATACCGTCTCCTAGGTACAGTACCAACTAGATGGTTACATCACGCATATTTTCAACTTGAACTCTTTCAATCAATAAGGCGTGGATGATGCTCAGGCTGATGGCCCGATTATCTCATCTTTAACAATGCATAACAGGGCCTGTATTCGGAACATGCGGCCACCTCATTCTTTACAACTCGGTTTTTTTGGATCGCCCGAGAGACTGTCAAGAGATTCCAAAGTAACATTTGACTCGCCCTGAGTTTTAAATCGGTTCTTTGAATCTTATTTGTTGCTTCGCGGCTAGGCGCGTATTGCGTGTTTGCTATCATGATCTAATCAGGTAAACGCCTGTCCTGTGGCAAGGATAAAGAGAAGACTGTAGGCATTCGAACGACCCAGCCTATCAGTGCATCTTTCTCAGCAGGATTTGCAATGAAGCTACGCGAAGGATGGGTCTTAACAATGCGGTGCGATGCGATGCCTTAATCCTTTTTATACTTATGCACGAGAACAAGAGCAGAGTCTGCTCTTCCAATTGGTTGTAAGATCCCAGGGAATACCATCGTACGATCGCGCCAACTCAGCTAGTGTTTACGGGTTCTCATGCCTCAGGTTTCGACGACTTCATTGCCATATTACTCGAGGGTACCCCATATTTTTAGACACATCGTGGATAACGTCCGAACAGCACAACCAGGGATTTCTGGTGGCGTGTATGGAGTGGATTCATCCGCCTTTGGAAGTTGTAATTCTCGGCCAATCCTACCTCGTGGTCACCGGATTCACTTGCCATCTATCCGTAAGGAGGGCAAGACATCGTTTGTAGCTGCATGTCAATCTTTTTTGGCAATCGAAGACGGGGTGATAGGCTCCGCATGTCCTGGTATCAGAACCATGCTCTGGGCTGCAACAGCAGTGTGACGAGGGGGAGACTCTGGCGTGGGTGAAATATGGTAAACTCGGATGAGATGCCTGCCCGAGTCTAGACTCGGAACACGGTGCATATGCACGTGGAGGGTGCTGGCCATGGACTGCAGGCAGGTGGGCAAAATGATGTTTATTTGCCTATATGTATATATACATCGTACCCCGAAAAACATTTATTTTGCGAGACTGGGATCCTCGATGCGTGGGAAATTTGAAGTGCCCAAGGATGGACCTACAAAGACAAGCGCACTAGTGTCTGTATTAATTTCTATTGTCAACACCTTTTGTTCAAAACCTGCTGCTCTCCATTGTCTACAGTCTTCCCCGCTAGGGAACAAAGCATCATACATAAGACCCACAATGATACTGCTCGATGGTTCTCAAGCGCTGCCCATTCACTCTCATTCTCTTTCTGCCACCGTGCTCCATAGCTCTATCTGCTCTCACCGTTCCTTTGCTGTATCCCTAGTTTTCTTTCAATCACTCGCTCTCCCGTTTTGCGCTCTTCCTGCATTAGAACAGACCTGAGAAATATGACTCCAACCTTCGACTACGCTGCACCAGCACCAACGCTCATCTCTACCATCGTCTCCCTCTTCCGTAGACGCACCCCACAACCTACATTTACCCCCGTGGCTCCCGTTCTTGCCACACAAGTATACATCACACGCGACACGACCACGCACGTCGACCCAATCACCCCCTCGGGCCCTTTTTCAGGAAAGCAATCGCACCTCCCTTCCCTCACAGTGCGCTGCATATCCACCCTGACGGAAAAGCAGCAGCATTACCTAGACTTGTACCCCGAGACACCCAGCGCCCCTCACCGCACGACATTCGCAACGCCTGTGGTCGAATGGGGCATGGCCGACCTCGTCAGCAACCAGAGTGACTCTGGAGACGACCAAGCATCCATCAGCGAGCTTGAGCTTTACACTTCGCCAGGGCGTAAGCTTCTGTTCCATCCGACGAAAGCTGGTGTGTATGCGGATGCGGAGCCCAAGACACTCGCGAAGGCGCTTTTCGTCTTTGGATTCCGTGAGCAAGTTCCCTCTTATTGGTATTGCCAGTTTATTTAACTCATGGCGTATGAAGTGCTTCCCGCGTTTTGGCTTGCTGGTTCGGCGATTATCCTCATGCGTTTGCGACCAACGAGGGACTGGGAGGAGGGAAAGAACGATGAAGAGATTCAGTGGAGGTGTTCTATTATTCGAGAAACTGAGCTTAGGTTAGCTATGTTTCTTCGCTCGTATATTGCATGCGGATAAGTCTAACGTTCCTTTTAGATGGGCAAGGCGCTGCCTTTTTGCGCTGTTGTCAGAAATGGCATTGATGTTACTTGTGGCTATCGTTATCAGGTGGTGCATCTCGGGTCCAGTTTGATCCAACCTTGCGCTTTCATGGCCTGAAGACTCCCGGGTACGCACTCGACTTAGAGGCACGCTGGTACGCCCGTCGGAACTCCAAAGGCTGTCTTTGCAGCGATAATCTTCACGTCGCCCGAGTTCTTTGAAGCCTTGACTCATGTCTTCGTGCTTGTCAACATGTATTCTACAATGTATGCCATGTAATACATAGCCGTTGTTGCATTGATTCGTGTAGACTAATGTAAAACGCAATGTTTTCTCCGTCTCGACTGTGTCGGCTTATAACACAATATACATGGGGTAACAAGCGCATATAACGAGAGAAGGAAGGCCGCAAGATAGTGTTGAATTTTAAAGGCTGATGTAATATAACCATATGATGTGCGCATAGCCTGCAGAGGCATCGACCAGTGAAAGGAGACGATCATTGCGTTGGATGCTGATCCTGAGTCGAACCGTACAGGGTCTCCTCGTCCACTTCGAAATAAGGGGTGGAGAAAGATAGAATGGCAGATGATTCCTCAGGAACAGGGGACAGCTTTAGAAGTGTGAGGTGAGGATCAATATGAGGTGCAGAATACGCACAGGTAGACCGTGTGGACGAATGACGGAACCGTGGAGGGTCGTAGGGACATGTTCATCGAAGAAGTGCTCGTGGTGGGCCGTGGGGGCAATGAAATCCGGCGTTGTAATGTCGGGACCAGTAAGGAATGTCGTCTGATGTGTCTGTGTAGGTGTGTGTACGATAATCTGGGACTGTTCTGTTAACATTATAGGGGACAATATTGTTACACACGCACCGGAATGGGTACGAAGGAGCACTCATCCTTGGGATAGTTGGTACCGTTCGTGCCGAGATCGCCGTGGTCGTGCTCTTCGCCAGCGGAGGGAGTAGAGGGACCATCGCTGCAAGCAGACGATGGTGCGCGACTAGAGACAGACCCCCTAGCCGTCAATGTGGGTAAATTCTCAAAACCGTCAGTGAACCGCGAGCGGCCCTCTCGTTGCATTCGTGGTGCCTCCAACTTTTCATTGATCTTGGTGCGTTTCGCGATGCACGGCAGGAGAGAAACTGCGCGACGACGGGCAATGAAGACACCTATGAGACCGAGCAACAGGAGCACGAGGACGATTGCAAGAATGACATAGGCAGTAGCATGGGGTTTCTGCTGGGAGATTGAAGGTATATCGTTTGTTGACGCGGCTTGAAGCGCGTCCAAGTCAGGCGTTGAGTCGAGTTCACGAGTGAAGTGTGCGAGGGGATGGGGGACGCGTCGGATGTACATGGGGGTGAATTAATAGATGTGCTGGAAAGAGAGAGTAAGATAGTCAGTGCAGGCGACGCGGGACCCAACGACGCTACTAGGCCGGCATGAGGAATCCTCAATCTTAAGGTGTGGCTGAGCTGGCTGACTTGGCGGTATTCAATAGAACAGACGGCACTTGCCGTCACCGCGGCTTTGCCGTGCATTCCTATCTTATACATATCGTCCACTGCATAATTATATATATCAGTGGGTTTTTTACATGGCACCTCCACAACTTTATGCGCCTCCCCTACAGGCATCTCAGGCGTCAGTCGTTTTGCAGCAGAATCCAACACATACACTAGAATATTGTTGCTACGAACCCAACCACACCTCGTTAGCCGTCTGTTTCTGCAGACATGACATCAACAACTCACATGGGAATATGAATAAGCTTGACAAAGTATCCAATGAATCCCATTACCGCAAAGCCAATTGCGACTGCCTTGCATATCTGTGTAAACTCTGACAGAGAGATAACATTGAAGGTTCAGCGCTCAACGCTCAGCCATTCTAAGAATAATACACACCCTTTTGCGATGGCTTTGTGCATCGTGTGATAAACTGACAGTGACGTTAGTAGAGCGACCACCAAAAGCAAGCTGCAGTACGTACTTGTTTTCCATCCTGCACAAATTGCTGGGGGATCTCAACGAACTCCTTGACTTTCTCAGACATGGCCTCGGGGATGGAATGGTAAACGAATGGATGGTAAGTGCGACCTTTAGTGCGACGTGGTGGTGTTATGTAACCTCGGCGCCTAAGACATTGAAGGATACTTAGAGCTGTAGGTCTGTGAACTCCGTGACTTCTCCACTTATTTCCTGTCTGTTTGGTTTCTCTAGCAACAGAATTTGCTTGATCTATTCGCTGTCGGCTGATTGCAGTGAGTCTTTTCAAGATCACCCATCCATTATTTGCTGAACTGTGCGCAGAGTAATTTGAGCCACCTTTACTTCCATGTTAGATGCACTAGATATTTTCTTCCAGGACGCCTCGCTATCCAGGAATTTCACGGCCTCATTAAGCCCCGCGACCCTCTGCAGCTGATGTTAACCAGTGGTCCCCGGCCTCTCTCTTTAGTTAAAGCATTTATCATTGCATCTCCCATCTGCGTTTCTCAAGGATTTACTACCTCTTATTTCACTGCCCTCAATTTCTCAAGGAGAATTCATCCATCCCGCTGTCCTGATCGAGGATTCATAGAAACATCAGCCGTCCACCCTACTATTACTTATAGCAGCTCGAGGGCTAGTATCGATACAGAATCCACAAATTTGCATACCGCTCGGACGACTCTTGCAAACGGTGCAGTACCCGTTCAAGAAACATTAATAAAGAGCATCAAAGGCACTCCACCATCCGAGCGCTCTGAATCGGCACACCTCGATTTGATAGGAGAAGAATTTGGTCTAGCATCTGAACAGGGCACTTCGGTAGAAGACTTGGATATCAATGGCAGTAGTTTGAAGGACGCGGTCACTAACATTCAGACCATGCCACTTGAGGGCTCCTCAGTGGACGAGAAGCTCCTCAACTTGCACTCACCAGAGTCGTCGACAGTTAGTCAGGACATGCCTTCTGCGACTACCTCGCGGCGGCCATTAGGCAAGCGTGATAAGGCAATGCTCTCCAAGCTCAGAAAAAACATGCTAAATGCGGCACAGCGGGGGCACGTATATGATGCTATCAATTATTACTCCGAATTCACCAAATTGACGAGGACAGATCTCGAGATCGCCGATATCCTCATTCAAGCACTCTGCTGGAGAACCTTGCAGGCACCACCAAGACCGCACATTACACAAGCTCTTCAGGTATACAAAGACCTTATTGAAGCAGAACGACAATATACAAACAATGCCGGGGGGTTTTTCAACGGACAGAAAGCACCAAGCATCAAAATGCAAGAGGCCTATACACGAATTTATAATGCTCTTTTGCGGGGGTTGTCCGCTCCGCCTCCGGTGAAGGGTTCCCCCCGCAACCTGGACCCAGAGCTACAGGAGCAGTACAGCAAAACTTCAATGGAGCTTCTAGCTGACATGGAAGCTCGAGGTCTCAGCCCCGATAACCGAACTATCAGCTCTATCCTCCTCCTTCGGTTCCGTAGTGCAAATAACCATGAAGAGGCATTTGCGCATTATAGGACCTTTCTGAACAAGTTAGAGACCACCGCGACACGGGTCTTGACAGCCGCCTGCGACAAACCCAATCCGCAATCCGCACTACCTGCTGAACCGCCTGTACTTGATCTTGCGGGATATAGAATGGTACTGAATGCTTTTGGAAAGCTCTCCTATCCTGATGCCCCCGTTACGCCGGCTCACCTTTGGTTCGCCATAGCGAAAGACATGGGCTCGAGAGGCTACGCTGTTACAGTGCGAGATTACACTCTCTTTCTCGGGGGTATCGTGGCTCAGAAAATGAAAATGTCACCCCTTGCCATACAACGAGCTGCCATTGGACTCCCCGCCTCAGGGGGTGAAGTGGACCAAGTCAAAGCAATTATAGCTTCAGTCAAATATTTGCACAAGCAGATTACTCTCGACCCGCAGATTACTCCAGACACCAACCTCCTGAATACTCTTATGAATGCCTATCAGCACTTGGGTGCCTTCGATGATGCGCTGAGGGTATTTAATGCTATTTGGACATCTGGTCGCATGGACAATGCGACACCAGTCATCATCTTCGACGCGTGTGGGCATGGCAAAAGGTCCCGGGAAGCCGTCTTCATATGGTGCATGCTAGTTGAGAGTGGTTACCAATTCGACAAACAGACCCTGGATACGTGGGTGGAATGCCTGTGTCGTTTAGGAGACATAGATGCCGCCTGTAAATTTGTGTGCGTTTATATGGGTCGAGAGAATGCAGGATATTCGAGCAAGGGAGACACACGACCCGATTTTCAGACGTGCCTGATCCTGTTGAAATTATCCTGGACTGTGGGTCGGAATCAGGAGGTTAAGGATAAAATTCGAGCACATTTACCGCACATTTGGAGTAGATTAGCAGCTCATTATACGTAATATCAGAGGTGAACTCCATGATTATCTGGTTACTACTTAAAATACATGTCTGTGGCCTCTGGTTGAACAGGGTAGATCTATGGTGCAGTGTTAACTACGCGGATTATCCAGGTATAGTGTAGGGGCGCGTGCTACTAGTTTTGTGCTAACTCCTCAACTGAAGGACATTCGCACTACACATCGTGCGGTTAGTTAAACAAAGCAGACGTTACTGTACAACATATACGCACGACTAAATTCAAATCTCCGTAGGCTGTTTTATGAACGCATTAGGATTTGCCTTTTCTTTCAAAATATCCACTCACCGTCGTCAATCCTTGAAATCGAGGGCCAAAACTTACGCTCGCGTAAGTACGGGAGAGGGTATACAGCAGATTCTCTGGAATATGGGCTGAAAATAGTGAGGATACGCCACGATTTTGATGACATGGACATACCGATTCCACTCTGCATCGGACAGTGCAACAGTGGCAACAGTGTGAGGCGAGTTTTTCAGTACGTTATTGTCCTTGGGTTGTTTTCCTGTAATAATATCTTCGGCCTCCCTGCGAATTGCTATCATAGCATCGCAGAACCTGATCATGGGGTTCAGTCAAATATTAGTCACGACAGCGTATGAATCGAACCTGTTCAATTCTTCCAGGGACTCTGATTCGGTGGGTTCGATGAGCATACACGTCGGAATCGGCCAGGAGCATGTGGGTGGATGAAAGCCATAATCCTTGAGGCTCAAGGTAAGGCGGTCGCACCATGCATATGTTCGTAACACTCACTTGAAGTCGTTTTGCAAAGTCGGTAACTTTCAATCCGGCTTTCTTATCAAATTCAGCTAAATCGATTAGCAACTCGTGTGCAACACGGTCGTTGGAATTCTTATAACGTATGCTGTAGTGGTTGGCGAGCCGATGCGCGATATAATTGGCATTGAGGAGTGCAAGTTTGGTGGAGTCGGAGAGTCCCTTGCCACCCAGCATCTTGATATACGCCCAGGAAATGAACAGGATAGAGGCGCTACCCCAAGGTCCAGCAGCGACTGCGCCTATAGGAGTCGATCCTCCTGTTGAGACCATCGGGTGAGTCGGAAGGAAGGGAGCAAGATGCTCTGCAACACAAATAGGACTGAGTTATTTTGATGAGTAAATGACAACTTGTGAAATAAAGTAAGCCATACCCAACACCTGGACCACCACCGCCATGAGGTCTATAATTTTTGTTAAGTTAAAATACAACAAACTTCGGCGCAAGGCACACACATCGCGAATGTCTTGTGCAAGTTCAAATGGCATACGTCACCACCACATGTAGCGGGATCAGTCAGACCGATCTGTGCGTTGAGGTTCGCTCCTACGGGAGTGGTTAGATGAGACAAAGAGAGATGGTTGTTAGTGAGCACCATCAAGATAGACCTGGCCTCCATATTTGTGGATGATCTCACAAGCCTGCATATGATCGATGAATAGGTAGATTGGATCTAAACTAATTCAACCGACCTCCTGTACACCTTCTTCGAAGACACCATATGTCGACGGGTATGTGATCTACGCGAAACATGAATCAGATATGTATCGTCCTATACACAATGTTGAGTCTGATTACCATGAAGGCGGCCAGATTATCGCTGTGCTTCAGGGCCTTGGACTTTAGATCCTGAAGATCTAGCGTGCCATCGTCATGGACCCCGACTGAAACAACCTTGAGCCCGGCCATAACAGCAGACTAGATATAAATATTCAAGTCAATGCTTGGAATATACGAATATATCTTGTATGACGCACAGCTGGATTCGTTCCATGCGCGCTCACAGGTATTAGACAGATGTCACGATGTGCATCCCCATGGGATTCATGATAGGCTCTAATAGCCGTTAAGCCAGCATATTCACCGGCCGCTCCAGAGTTGGGTTGCAAGGAACAAGAATGAAATCCAGTGATCCTGCAGAGATCTGCTTCCAACTCCTATGTATATGCATCAGCCGCGAATATAAATACACACAATGGAACTCTTCCGCCAACCTTCACAATCTCTGCGTACCCTTGAGCTTGCTCAACAGGCACAAATGGGTGGATGTTTCCAAATTCTGGAGAAGTCAAGGGAATCATGCTACTCGTGCTGTTGAGTTTCATGGTACAGCTTCCAAGCGGGATCATTGCGTGCACGAGGGACAAATCCTTTGATTGGAGGTGATGGAGGTAACGAAGCATTTCTGTCTCTGAATGGTGTGTATTGAACACCGCATGCCGCAAATATTGAGATGTACGGGCCAAATCATGAGGGAAGGTCGGAGAGAAACTATCGACCGCAACAAGACTTGAGAGCGTGACGAGCGGGGAGCCTGAAACTGTGGCAAATATGTTGATGATGTCAACAAGGTCAGAAGGCGTAACACTTTCGTCAAGGGTCACGCCAACACTTTGCTCATTTATACGGCGAAGATTGATTCCCATGTTGACCGAAACCTCGTGTATTGCCTCTTGACCACGACCTACTTTGATCGTCAAAGTGTCAAAGAAGGCCGCGCCGTTAAGCACTTCAAATCCGAAAGATTCTACTTGGGTTTTAAGCAACTGAGTAAACGCATGGACCCGACGACCGATTCGTTGGAGACCCGAGGATCCGTGATATACTGCGTACATAGCGGCCATGTTCGCAAGTAAAGCCTGACTAGTACATATGTTGCTTGTTGCCTTTTCTCTTCGAATATGCTGTTCTCTGGCTTTAAGCGGAGGAATGACGTTAATGTTTATGCAGAATGCTTGGTTTGACTAACTTTGCAAGGCGAGCCTGTACGCAGGCCTCCCCATAGCGTCTTTGCTTCTGCCAATCAGTCGTCCGGGCATCTTGCGCTTCAATTTTTCCGTCGTAGCAAAGAAAGCTGCATGGGGGCCACCATACCCGACAGGCACACCGAAGCGCGCCGAAGATCCTATGACTACATCCGCACCCCATTCTCCAGGTGGTTTTAAAAGTGTCAAGGCCAAAAGATCAGTTGCGACAACCATCAAGGCACCAACCGAGCGAACGACTTCCGATAGCTGAGAAAAGTCCTGAATGGAACCATTTACGTCAGGGTATTGTACCAAGACTCCGCTATATCTTTCGACATCATCCTTCAACAGAGATGATGCTTCACCAATTCGTAGCTTGATTCCAAATCCTTTGCACCTTGTCTGAAGAACAGCAATCGTTTGCGGAGCAACGGCGCTGTCGACGAAAAAGATCCGCCTCTTGAAGTTGGATGCAGCAAATGCCATAACCATGCCTTCTGCAGCAGCGGTGGCTTCATCAAGGAGAGAGGCATTTGCGATGTCCATGCCAGTAAGTGACGTCACCATAGTCTGAAAATTGACAAGAGATTCAAGTCGGCCTAATGATACGTCAGAAGCGTCTTGAGTCAATCCGCTCCGACAGGAAGCGTACCTTGAGCTATCTCAGGTTGATATGGTGTATATGGTGTATACCAACCAGGATTTTCTATAACCTAGGGGTGAAACACGATTGGCTAACATCATATATGAGGAGAATAATCTCACATTACGAAGTATGACAGGTGGGACCACAGCGTTATGATAACCCATCCCGATATAACTCTTCATTACCTTGTTGCCTCTTCCAAGAATCTTTGCCCTTTGCAGCAGCTCGGATTCGCTCAATGGGGGAATCGTCTCGTTGCTGATCACTTCTGGAGATACACGAATGGCCGGAGGTACAGTGTCGCACACAAACTCTTCCATGGACGAATATCCAAGTTTTGATAGCATGAGCGATGCTTCGTCTCCGTTGGGTCCAATATGTCGATCTGAGAACGTGTCCAAGGGCTTAAAGAAAGTCGAAGCCTTCGTTGATGATTTACGCTGGCCACATAATATCCAGCGGGCCCTGGGGTTGACATTAGAGAGTTGCCGTAAAGTCAAAGAGACACCGGAGCGCAGTCCTGCAGTCGTCGCCATGGGCAAAGGTAGAGTCGGACAACACTCCTCCGATTCAGGGGAATCCTGCCGCAGGCGACCACCGAGCCATTCCACCGAGCCATTCCACCGAGCCAGGTGTTCAAAACATTGACCTTATCTCCATGAGCGGCGTATCCAAGACTTTTTTTGAGGTACGGAATTACCCGAAGCGTGTACAAAAAGTTTTACATGACTATTTTTAATTATTTAACTCGGGTGTCCCGCCGAGCGCCTCCGAGCTTCATGCTTCCAATAGCGCCAAGCCATCTGCACACGCCCATCGAACAAACGAGTAATCTACGATGTCATCCGAATAGCAGCTGAAAAAAGATACACCACGCATCAAAAGGTAAATAGGTACAAGGATAAGGAACTTACTGAGGCAACTCTTCCAATGACTGTTCTGCTGCAACACCGTGAATGCCTTCTTGGTCAACCAGCTGCGACAGCACCTTCAACACAGTCTTTGCCGTTTGCGTATTACTTTCGGATAGCTTCTGTTGGTAATATCTGGTCATTTGTTCAAGGCTCGCAAGCTCCATGCCACCACGTGATGAGGAAGAGTTCCTTCTAGTTGTCGGCAGTCTTAAGCTTTTGAGCAATGCGTTTTGTTTCGTGAATGTAGGTGCTGATCGAACAAGTTCGTACTAAAATAGTGTTTGGCTTAGTTAAATCCAAATGTGAGGCAATCACATACCACCATTTGATGTAACGCCTGCGGTGTGGGCAAAAACCGTTCGGCATACCTTGTAGCGAAGTCCAAGAGAACTATTATCTATGAACTTGTGTGTTAACGTGGTGTAGTTTATTTAGAGTGATTTACTTCTTGGACCAATTCGTCAACCTTCGCTACTGACTTGAGGGTTCCGATCTGGCTTGCAGCAAAATTCAGAACCGAAATCAATGAATGCCAGAGCTCCTCCCAGTGATAAACTGTTATGCAGACACCAAAAATAAGCTATTATGTCAGTGATGTGGTCAAACGGTATCACAAACCCAGTCGTATTCTTTCCGTCGATGCAAACCACATAAGTCGATGTAAGATTCTGACGCATGTTCTGTCGAGTACGGTTAACACGTTACAGCTTCATAAACAATTGCAATTCACAGATAAGATGATACTTCGAGCCTCTTGTGCAAGTTGTGTCGAAGCCAAAGCACGCAGCAGTCTAGTAGATCACATACTGGCGGTCGAGGAGACGCGGAGAAAGGAAGGTAAGGTGGCCGCTTGAAAAGAGAAAATGAGCACAAGCTAGTTACGGCTGCAGGAAACTTACCTGTCTACAGAGTCTTATTGCAGGAGATCCCGGTTGGGGTAGTTGGCAAAGCGCACTGATAATATCGCCGTCTTCCACCCATACCAGTAGTAACGTCAATGTTAGATGGGAGTAAGCCAAGGTTCGAGGGGACGAAGTCGATGAAGCATGCGTTAGAATATATGAAGAAAGGCTCAATACAGCATGAGGAAGCGAGGTATTAAATTGCGTCATCACTTGAGAATCCGTGGAAGGTGGGACCAGGGAGACTTTGAATATATTCCGGAAGACTTGGTTATAATGCAGCAAGTCATACACCGGAAGGAGTACGACAGCAGCTTCAATTGGTCTATAAGGTTGTGGCAGTTTACGAACGATAAGGCAAATTTTATATCAAATCCACGCTTACTGATTTTTAAACAACTCCCGAGGCGAATCGCTGGGAGTTGTGGAGAGTGCACGGTCAGGCCGTAAAGCAGCAGTCATGATGGAACTCAGTGATGTCACCAGTGTTGGAGGGGAGTCGTCCAATATTGCTTGGTAAGTACTATAACGCGCAAAACCATCATTCATGAAGGCACTAGTGGGTGAAAAACAGGCTTACACAGCTGCCTTATGCGCCGCAAAAGCAGCGACCCGGCTGATTCTTTCCATAAGCTTCTCGTCGTTGGACTGCTTGATCCGGTTTAAATAAGGATTTGTTCTCGCCGCGTCCGACTTGTGAAAATTCGAAAGAAGGGAAAGAAGAAGAGTAGCCTCAAACGTGAATACTTCAGTTTTTGGCGACAGAATCACCTAGCGTATAATGTCAATAAATCAGGGCATGTTAACGAGGAAAAGATCATTATCTTCCTCACAGAGGTTATTGAGGGGTATATATCCCGTCGTAAGAAGTACGCCCCTGGGCTAAGTTGATTCACACCGCACATAAACACCAGGGCAAGCTGGAGTACTCTGTGCCTGAGTTCCACTGGTGGAGAGAGGACCAACTACGTCATGACTCAATTTCTTCTTTGGGATGTGCTTTAACCAAAAAAGGCTTACCAGGAGCTCCATCATCACCTAGAATATCGTCAATGATTTTGGTCAAAGCCTACACGCATGAGATTATTATATATAAAGCGAATAGGGATGCTTTAGACCCACTGAAAACATGGTATCACTCTCTGAAACACCTCCAGCAAATACATCCATAATCTCCCAACCCGATAATTGCTTCGCTAATATACAGCGAACAAACAAAACCAGAGTCTCTAACGCATGGGTCTTCACAGGATGGCCATAAGGAGTATTGCTGAGGTACGAGAGGCATCGTCTGCAGAGGGTGTTGAGCAGCACTTTAAACTGACCCAAACATTCTTCTTGGGTCAAACGATGGATTTTATTGTACAACCACGGGGTATCCACGTCAAGGGAAAAGGTATCGAACCAGAACTGATCTTGATCCAGTGCCGTGAACTGAGCAACAGAGCTCTAAGTAGCTAACATTAATCAGGACTCACATGTCCATCTCATGGTATGCTAACCTGGAATAACCTCTCATATGCTGAGACGAACTTTGGACGTAGGTTCATAATTTATGTAACGGGTGAACAGTTGTGCAATTATCACAGGCTAACCTTACATAAACGTGCGCGATGGCTCCTACTACGTCCCAAGTCAAACCTCCCACAGGCTTTGAGGCCCAGGGATTCCCGATTCTGAACATGCCATCACCGTGCGTACTACGTGAGCGTATGGAAGTGCGCTGAGTAGAGTTACTTAGATACTACAAGCAATCGCATCATCGACTACGGGAACATGTGAGAGCGTATGCATGAGCTTCATGTACCATCATGCATTGCTGAATCTTCATTCAAGATACTGGGAAACCCATATTTTTCCGCATGCAGAGGAATGGGAGAAGGCGGGTGAGTGCTTTCTTAAAGTCGTGCATTTGTTGTCATTGCAACATTCTGTAGGCGAGATTCCCGTGGAGGTGATTGTCTGGTGCTTCTATACTAGCGCATAATTATCCATCCATATATGGCCGTGCAGGTCTACAAGGACCATGCGCGAAGAGGCTTAATTCTTCCTGACTTACCCAGGAAGTATCGTGGTATAAGGAACCTTCCTGCAAATATCCCTGACGCAGGCATGTAGTTGTAATTATTCTTTTCTATCCAGCCTCATGATGATCCTCTCAGATTGGGATCTTTTCCACTCGGTAGTCGTATGTCGCTACTGTATTAACATGCCCGACTGCCGACATAGTCATGTTGACAGCTTATGGAAGAGGGAAATAGATGTCCTCACCCTGGCGTGTTCTGGAGCCTCGGTGCCGGAAATGGCATAGGCTGTCCTCCAATCCTGAAGTTTGGCACTGAAGTCCAAAGGCAGAAATATCTCCCACAGGTCTATGCTGGCGATATACGATTTTGTCTTGGCATAACTGAACCAGATGGTACCGAGAATGGTTTTTAACCTTTTTTTTGGACTGACCCAACGTTTTTGAAATTCAGCTGGTTCAGATGTTGCAGCGATACGGACGACTGCGACTAAGTCTCAAGATCAGTCGCACTATGTTGTAAACGGGGCAAAGAAGTGGATCACGAATGGGCTCTGGGCGGACTATGTGACTGCTGCCGTGCGTACTGGTGGGCCAGGTATGGGCGGGATATCATTGCTTATCATTCCCCTCCAAAGCACACCTGGGGTTGTCACACGACGCATGTATAATTCTGGTTTAAACGCCTCTGGGAGTGCCTTCATCACCTTTGCCGACGTCAAAGTCCCAGTGGAAAATCTTATCGGTGGAGAGAATGAGGGTTTCAAGATCATCATGTCAAATTTTAATGCAGAACGTCTCGCTATGGCCATAGGTTCCCTGAGATTGGCGCAGACGTGTTTCGAGGAAGCATGGGGACATGCGTTGCGGCGACATACGTTTGGAAAACTACTAATGGAGAATCAAATCATGAGGGCGAAGTTTGCAGCCATGACAAGAGTTATTGAAAGCTGCCATGCGTGGATGGAACAAATCGTCTTTCAAATGCACAACCAGAAGGATTCGGCACGGGATCCGCAGGTGGGTGCGAAACTCGCATTGCTCAAAGTGCAAGCTGGCAAGGTAGTTATTTCGTCCAACCCATCTATCACTTTTTCTGAAAGTTTTTTCGATTCAAGACACTCGAGATGTGCTGCAGAGAAGCTCAGCAGGTTTTTGGAGGGTAAGTCGTTGCGCTATGCAAGGCTGTACATGTACCTCACGAATGATATTTTTGTTTCTTAGACTTGGTGTAAGTAAAGCTGGCAGAGGACGCGTGGTTGAACAGATCAGCCGCGATCTACGTGTTTTCGTGGTGGGCGGAGGTTCCGAAGAGATTCTGGATGAGCTCGGCATCCGCCTGATGCTAACAAGCAAAAGTAAAATGTGATTTATTTTTTGATTGTTTGCATGAAATAGGATACCATTCCATCTGTTTAAATACAACATGCTCCATGTGCCCATGGGGTATTCGGGAGGGGAGCGGGTGTTCCTTGCACACATGACTCATACGTAGCATATCTGACTCGATAGATAGAAGGAAAGTGTTATAAGAACAGATGTCATGCTGAGGTAAACTTCCATGGCTCTGGACTTACATCTTTCACCTATTCTCATCAATAAGCACACGGGAGAACCTTTTCTTCGTCTTCCATTTCCACACTCAAACATAATTCTTACACCACCACGCGCCAGCGACAGCGATGCTATCGTTCCGATATTGAATGATCGACGGGTTTTCCGGTGGCTGGATGGTCCTCCTTACCCGTACAACATCGACCATGCCAGAGCTTGGCTTGAAATAACTTCAAAAGCCAGTGATGATGTAATCCAAGAGCTCAAAGAAAAGGGATCAGGTTATGTTGTGGAGGGGTGTCCCGTCCGCACACTCAGAGAAGTCACAGATAGTGGAGAAGAAATCTTCTTAGGGGACTGCGTAATACGCAGGTGGTTGTTCGATGACATTGCGGATCCTGAAGAGAGAGAAAGATTGACAAAGGAGAACGAAAAGAGGCTTCCTACCGACCCAGAGACGCAATGGGGGATTGGAGGTACCGTCTGGGTATCGATGAGGTCTCAACCCACTCGAAGGCTAACGTATTGACAGACTACCTGGCACCTTCGCACCACGGAAGAGGTATTATGTCTGCAGCACTCGGAACACTGATCTCACAGTGGTTTATTCCACGGATGGGGACAAAGACAATTAAGGCGAATGTGTGGAAGGGTAACCATGGCAGCGTGAGGGTATTTGAGAAGAATGGGTTTGTGATTGAGAAAACGCTAGAGAATTACAGAGCAATAGCAGAGAGTAAAGGTGGAGGAACCATTGGTATGCATGTTATGCTATGGCGGGCTTAAACAAATTAGGGCGGTGCACTGAGTGTACACATGTCTTACATACTGCGTAGTTTACTGCGAGGGGCTGAAACCAGTGCAGATCACCAGCGCTTACTCTACACATAACAAGCGTCACTTGAAGCGTTGACCTTCCCTCTATTCCTCGGTCAACGAATCCGTATCAATCACTACTACGACCTCTTCCGGATGACGTTATTAAGACCAGCAACACCAGGGTTTTTGGTGACCCTTGTTGCAACCATTCTGCTGGCAGTGGTTTCATTTTCTGTACCCTTGTTTAAGTCGGTCTTTTTCCTTGAGGCGAGGCTTTTTCTTCTATGCCCCTTTATTTCACTAATAAAGAGACACTAGGCTACCGTTAGCTTTAACGGCCAGAATGGATCGGCTACTTTTGGTGTTTTGGGCTACTGCCTGAACGCCGGAGGTCACGTCAACTGCACGAGTCCCCGAGTAGGATATGAGTTTGGTTCGTGTTGCACTTTGCTTTTCATCTTCTTTCTCCTGATAGAGATTAGATCCGAATTCTTTGTTGGGCAACACAACCCCAATTCAGATACCAGAGGTCATCGTAAAATGGCTTACCTACGCTCTCGTTCTCCATATTGTGGCTCTTGCGTTTGCCGCAGGATCGGCAGTCTTTGGTCTCCTCGCTCATATCCGTGAATTGTCTATGGTATGCTGTAGCACTTGTATATCTGGTTTTGGTGCTGCGATTGCCCTTATCGCCTTCATATTCGACATCGCTTTCTTTTTCCTCGCCAAAGCACGAATCAACAAAGTACCTGGAGGATCTGCAAGGATCGGTAATGCCATTTGGCTTACTTTGGCGGCCTGGCTTCTTCTGTTCTTCGCAGGCTGTTTCTACGGTTTCGGCCGGTGTTGCATCAGCAGCAGGCCTCGCGGTCCGCGAGATAAAGATATTGATCCTTCGACCAATAGAGGCTTTGGATCTGGGCAAGCTGAAGCAATGAGACTTGATGCTGTCAAGGCGGAGGCGGACAGAAAAGCTCGCCAGAAACAGGGAGAAACAGGTTTACCGGCATTCCATGAGTATGACCCCAGCAAACCTCTCACTGCGAAATACGATGAGGAGGAGGAGCCCTACTCAGATAATCATCTAGGAAGGCAGGCTAGTGCATACTCAGGTGCAGGCGGGTACGCCCCTAGTCATACTGGTTATACGCCTGCTCCCCCTGGCACGTCTGCAATGGATGCATATTACAACCCTCCCCTCCCTACGAGGTCGCCTCAGCCACCTGCTGCAGTGACTGGTTATCCACCACAACCACCTGCGCATGTACAGTATCCATCAACGCAATACAATGCATATGAAGACAATGTGCAACCGAATCACCATCAATATCCCAGTTCAAACAATTATAATCACGAACAGTATCCATCAAATGCCGTGCAGGAAGGTGGATATGGCCACCAAGGCCAAGACAGTTCTTGTAAGTAATTTATTTTTACATTTTAGACAATTGAACTCATCTATTACACCCCAGACTATTCAGCTGCTTCGCAGTACCAACCGCCATATAACCCGGAGCCATCATCTTATAACACCGGAGGTTATGTACCATCGGCCACCCCAGTTAATCCGCCAGCTGCAACTGCTCCTGCTCATGACTATTACAACACTTCAACAGCGTTTCTGGGCAGTTCTGCGCCGGGCAGCATGGGGCGCAACGATTATACCTTCAGCGCCACACCTCCTGTTCCGACTCCAGCTCCCCTCAATACGGCGGGCTCTCGCCGACAGAGCGCGGGCCCACGTGGACCTCGCACGCCCACGAGCCCTGTGGCTGCATATAACCAACAAACTCATTCCGATAACCCTCCAGGATACGAGATGGGCAATAGCACCAACGCGGCGTGGCCTGCTGAAAAGCGATAGGGTGAGCAAAACGAAAACGGACAGGGGTTGTTTCAATTATTTGCATGTGAATTGGACTCTATTTCTCGCATCCAACGAGTCGTTCTCGTTTGCGAGCATACTTGCATTCTACATAACCGGCACGGTCACGAATATTTTCGATATTTATATACATGGTTAAATTTGTATTTGTATGTATATCGCTGCAAGCTTATCAATGCCTTGGACAGTCATATGAGAAACTCACCTGCCATGGCCGTGAGACTGGTTCGTAACATCTTGTTCTCTGTATTGACATTGGCATTGGCAACGTTTGCCCATCAAACGCCTTTGAGTGTCGCAGAAGAATTATATACCTCGAAATACGGCCCTCAAATCGACCTGCCTTTCTCTGGACCGCTGAGCTTTGCACATCTGCCATACACCCGCTGTCTTGATGACCCTACTCAACCTTTCAACATCGCCATACTAGGGCTCCCATTCGATACTGCAGTCTCGTACCGCCCAGGTGCTAGATTCGGTCCTTATGCCATTAGATCGGGATCCAGACGTCAGAGGGAACTGCGTGGATATACCATGGCGTGGGCTAGTAACCCGTACCTGCAGGGGTCGAAGATACTCGACTGTGGAGACGTACGCGCGTCGCAGCTTGCTAACGAAATTGCTGTTGAGCTCTCAATTTAGGTACCTGTAAGCCCTTTCGACAATGTGTTGGCAATAGACATGATGGAGGCTGCATACACCACGTTGCTTGAGCGCCCCGTCGCCCCTCTGGAGGAAGGAACATCCTCCAACTCCCCATCGGCCCAGTTTGCAAAAGACGGAAAGGAGCACCCCAGAATCATTGCTCTTGGTGGTGATCACACTATTGTACGGCTGTAAAGCCTCTTGACGGATTCTCATTCGCTTATACCGCATTATACCTATTCAGGTTCTTCCCATCTTACGCTCTCTTCATAAGGTCTATGGACCAATCTCGGTCATCCACTTCGATGCTCATCTTGATACTTGGCCACCCTTCAACTATCCTGGCTCTCAATCCACTCAAGCCCAGATCACCCATGGAACTTTCTTTTGGGCGGCAGCTCGTGAGGGACTCATGTCGAATACCAGCATTCATGCGGGCATACGCTGCAAACTGACTGTAAGTTTTGGTATCCGACTCTAACCCTTTTATTTTCCATCATAGTTGGTGTCCAGGGGTTGGAAGATATCCGACATGACGAATCTGTCGGCTTCGAGTTAATCACAACGGATGATATAGATGACCATGGGATAGCAGAGATTATTAAACGCATCAGGACACGAGTCGGTGACTCGCCTGTTTATCTCAGGTATTTGTCCTCCTTCTATGGTAATAGGTTTTTTTTTTCAATTTTGGTCCGTGTAGCTTCGATATAGATGTCCTCGGTGAGTGCTCATGGCAGGACCCTGTTATAGCGAAACTTCTGAACGCAAGATCAGACCCTGGACTTGCTCCCGCTAGTATGTTTTTGTTATGTTTAGCCCCTGTGCATTGACGTAAGGCGTATCCCATAGCTGGCACACCTGAGGCAGGTGGATGGACGATGCGAGAAGTAAAGCGTATCATTCGTGGTCTTGCAGGACTCAACTTCGTGTGCGAAGTCATGTTTCTATCTTTATGTGTGTCTAACGGACAGACAGCGGCATGGACTTGGTTGAAGTTGCCCCATCGTATGATCATGGTACAATATATTCTTCTTTCAGTGCGTAAACGTAAGCTCATGGGTAGCTCCAGCCGAAATCACTGGCATTGCAGCTGCCGACTTGGTTCACGACTTCCTATCTATGTTGATGGCAGGCTCTCCTTTACCTACTAAAGAAGCTATGCGGGGAATGAAAGACGAGCTCTAATCGAATGGCATTTGAAAGCATCCAATATACATCGATACGATATCATGTATATTTCTTAATGGTGCGGTCTGCTGTGATAGCAATGCCTTGCTTCCTCTAAGAAACATGTAGTACAAGACAGATTGGTTCATGACTACTGAGTGAACAGTTACACAGAAGACAGGAACACACAACATGTAAAAAGTGGAAAAAATCGGACGGGAAGAAAATCGCAACAGTTTAGAGTTTATCGTAATAGTTGTCGAGAGGTGGGATTTCAGGCTAAGAAAAGGAAGTTGTCAATAAGAAGCTTGGAAGAGTTTTATATATACACATACCTTAAGACCTTTGCGTGTTCGGATGCCGACGACAAGGGCCTCGAGTTTAGAGCCTTTCTCAATTGGAGCTTGGGAAAATTACCAGTCAATTCGTTAGAAATGATATAGTAGAAAAGGCATGACATACATCCAGCCATTAATTCCCAATGATCAAACACATTCTGAGGGAAGGCCTGTCCTTGAGTGTGAGACCTGAGGTCGGCTGTGAAACCGAAAGATTCCATGACGGGAAGGTAGGCCTTGACGGTGAACATCGGCGTTCCAGGGCGTTGCTCTTCGCTGAAGACCTGCCCTCGGCGCCTGTTGAGCACACTGTAGATACCACCAATGGCATTCTCAGGACATTGAATTTCCACTGTCATTCGCAATGTGTTAATTCTTGCCAGACTCGCAATGGTAATATATACGTACCAAGGTAAACGGGCTCCTGGAGGCCTGGGGTGGCAAGCAGTGCAGCGGCGTAGCATACGCGACGGCAAGTGGGAATAAGTTGTCCTCCCCCGCGGTGAATGGCATCGGCGTGCAACTAAAACACAATGGTCAGCGAAATAAACCTAGGAAGGCAATCGTGCACATGATTACCGTTACGTCAAGAATGTTGAATCGAACACCACGCATCTTCTCCTCTGCGCAGACGCCCTCTTTCGTCGCCCACTGGAATGCAGCGACACACGAGTCCTTAATCTCATTCAGGTATTGCACACCCTTGGTGACATCAACCAAAAGGTTGGGGCCAGTGGTCTCTGGACCGAAACACCAAATTTTTCTGGCGTCGGTGACGTCCCAGCCGTACTCATCGGCAAGAATACGCGCACGTGCTTTCAGATCGTCACGTGGGTTGATTTTACCAGCCTCAATGGCCTGAGAGAGTTCTTCATCAAGAGGCATCGCCTTCACATAAAGACGATTGTGCTTGTTTTGCGACTTGGAGAGTGCTACAATCGTGGACTCTGCCTTGACTGTCTCACAGTAAGCGACGACTGGGTCGGATTTCTTGAGAGGAACACCGGCATGGTCCTCTTCTAGGTCCTACAGGCGGAAAATATATTAGCGTTTTTTCATGGAATTTGTAGAATGCACACCTTCAAGCAAATCTCCAAGTGAAGTTCACCAGCACCGGCAACAATGTGCTCACCAGTGTCCGCAATCCATGCTTGCACGCAAGGATCTGATTTGGATAAACGTTTAAGACCTTCAACGAGCTTGGGAAGATCTGCAGCATTCTTAACCTCCACAGCAACTTGCACGACAGGGGATACAGAGAACTTCATGACCTTCATGTTGTGGGCAGTCTCAGACGAGGTAAGAGTTCCGCTTTTGAGCAGGAACTGATCGACACCAACAAGACCGACAATGTTTCCGGCTGGGCAATCCTCAATAGGCTCCACATATCTACCCATCATAAGAACAGTGCGCTGAATGGATTTCACGAACAAGTCGTCTTTCTTGCCAGGGACGTAGTTGGGACCTTGAATGCGAATCTTGGGGCCTGAACGAACAGTTCCGGAGAACACACGACCGAAAGCGTAGAATCGACCCTTGTCCGAGGTAGGAACCATCTTCGAGACGTAGAGCACCAGGGGACCATTAGCATCACATTCCCTAATACCAATGGCAGATTCGTCATCCATGGGACCCTCATATAAGGTCTCGACACGGTAACGTTGCGCCGTGTGAGGGGAGGGAAGGTTGATGACTATCATCTCCAAGAGGGAATCGCCAGCGGGAAGGAACTTGCGCATGATTACTTTGAGCAATTGTTTGCCCTCGAGATCGCGTTCCTCAGTGAGAAGCTTGACATCGAGCTTTTCGAGCATGTTGTTGATCTGATCCTTCTTGAAATTCATCACGGCGTCGAAGATTTTGAAGATTGGATCCAAAACGAACATGTTGAATGCGCGCTCCAGTGGTTTACCATCTGCGTCTGAGCCTTTTGAGGTCCACTTTTTAGTCGTAGGGTTGAAGAAGTTATCGCCCCATAGCTTGGCCATCATTTTCTCCTTGTCTACACCAAACTTCTTGCTATATCGGGCGGCGAATTGACGGAGCGTGAATCCCCATCCATGCAGACCGGAACCAAACGCAACAGTACCCTTGTCGGGGTAGACCTGGACATCACCGAGAGCATCATCGTGGTACGTTGAGACGATGACATTCACCGATTCAATCGTACGCGAAAACGATTGGAAAAGATCTTCCTTGGTGACTTGCAGTTCAAGAAGAGCACGGTCGACCTTGTTGATGATAACCACGGGTTTGATACGCTCGGTCAGTGCTTGACGTAGGACAGTTTCTGTCTGTACGCAGACTCCCTCCACACAGTCTACAACGACCAATGCGCCATCTGTTACCCGGAGTGCAGCAGTAACCTCAGATGAGAAGTCGACGTGACCAGGGGAATCAATAAGATTGATCAAGAATTCATCACCTGAACAGCGATCAATATTTCAAGCGCTGAGCAGAGGAGAATTTACCCTCAGTTTTCTGCTTAATAGCATCCAAG
The DNA here is from genome assembly GCA_015039355.1 of Ramaria rubella. Classification (NCBI taxonomy): domain Eukaryota; kingdom Fungi; phylum Basidiomycota; class Agaricomycetes; order Gomphales; family Gomphaceae; genus Ramaria; species Ramaria rubella. The sequence continues at coordinate 466,411 of MU134296.1, read as the reverse complement.
TCCTCTTTGCCAATTTGGAAGTACATGGATATCGCAGTGGACTTGATGGTGATACCACGTTCCTTTTCGTCTTCTCGCGTGTCGGTAAACCGCACTTCACCAGTCTTCGCGGAAGCGATAATACCAGCTTTGGAGACAAGTGAGTCGGTCAAAGTAGATTTCCCGTGGTCGACTAAAAAGCAACAGGTTCGTAAGGGGTCGATGGCAATACGCGAAACTCACCATGGGCAATAACACTCATGTTACGGATATTTGTCGACCGATCCATGAGAGCACGGACTTGGTCTGAGTGAATCGCTCGTTAGTGTCTGCCTAACCAATCTATAGTAATAGATTGAACTTGCCTACTGTGAAGTTACTGCAGCAGGACTGTCAACGAGTGTGGGTGAGGGAGAGAAGGTAAGACGTACACCATGGTGTGTTACTTTTGCGGTGAAACGATGTGTGTTTGTGTATGAACGGAGCCCCTGTCTAAGAACGCAAGAGAGTCGTAGAGTGGGTCGTGGCTGACAACAACTACAGCTACGATGTAAGGTTTGTCAGTATCGATGGCAAACTTTTTTCTGTCTCCGCACCAATTATCGAGAATGCAGGTACTCCAGAGTCCAATGCGGTCTCCGTTGCCAACGTTTCCTGGATCTCTTTTATACTTACTTGGCTTCGTATTCAGATGCACCTGAGTCCTGTCCGGACCCGTTCATCTACAAACAATGACGCTGCTGTCCGACACTGACTCTCTCGGCTCCGTTGAGTCGCTGCCCTTAACAGAATGACTCGCATCGTTTGCCACTATACATACCATCATCCCCTGTATAACTCCAATGGCTTTCGATCTTACCTCTATCCAAGGAGTAGAAGAATACCTCTCTCAGACTCCTTTCGCTGCGTCCAACGTCATTCCACTCGCGGGTGGAAATGCCAACTTCACATACAGGATACTTCTTCAGAAACCCTACAACGCAGGATCAGGACCTCTAGTCCACTCCTTGGTTTTAAAACATGCAGAACCCTATGTTGCTACCATTAGAGATATTCCATTCCTCACCGAGAGGCAGGTATGACTGGTCATGAACATCCTGAATTATTTGATGTCTCACCCTTACTCAAGGACTATGAGTCAATGGCACTCAAAAACGTTGGAGATCTGACTCATCCGTCCCCGATCGTTTCTGTTCCACGGCTATATTATGAGGATCCAGCGCACCGCGTACTGTTAATGGCCGATTGCGGTGATTCAGCGACAACGCTGAAGAGACTGTTTCAGACTACTCCTCCCAGTCTGGAGATCTCTCGCGTTATTGGCACTTCTCTTGGTGTATTCCTGGCGCGCCTTCACAATGCCACGTCTATACACGGGTCTCCAGGCCACGACATCAAAGCGTTCTTCGATAAGAATTTACAGGCACGCAGGATAACCGGTCTGATCACATATGGGAAACTCGTCAGCACTATATCACCTGCGAGTACAGACCCTGACTTCTTCGAACCCCATCTCGATGTTTCCGCTGCAGAGTTGGACAAAATTGCTATTTTGGCCAAAACCATGCAAGATCGGAATCTGACTACTCACGATGTCCTGGCAATGGGCGATTTTTGGCCAGGCAACATGATAGTTTCATTTTCCCCCGAGCTCCACGTCGACGTAGTCGATTGGGAAGCTGTCAGGCCTGGACTTGCCGGTCTTGAAATTGGACAGTTTCTAGCAGAAATGTATTCTTTGCGCAATTTTCACCCTTCTTCTCTTGGTTCCGTTGACGTTGTTGTGTCGTCGTTTCTAACGGCATATCGCGACATTGCTTTTGGAGAAGGCTCCGCCGCCAAACCTTTGGAAGTAGCGTGGGATGCCGCGACACATTTCGGAACACATCTTGTCACCTGGACTCCTCGCGTTCCGTGGGGCAGTAAACAACAGACGAGGGAAGTTGCCTTGGAAGGACTGAAGTATATCCTCCATGCGACAGACAAAGATGATACATGGCTTCAAACCAGCATCGTTGGAGATCTTTTAGGTTGAAAGCTTTATCGCTTGACTAAATGTTGATAGCTATATGGGCAATGTCTTGAAATTATCATTGTTTTGTGGCTGTATGCGTGCTGGTGCGTTCTCAGTTCCCTGACACTATGAAGTAAATTATGGATCAACATTGCTTGCGCATACTGTCCTCCCTACACTGTAGAGGTGTGGCTCATGCATGCATGGATGATCCTTCAATTCTTCAATACACGTTCAGTTTCTTGTCTATGCAGACTTTCTCTCCGTAGGTCAGCGTTCTATTTTGAGCCATCTACACAATTATGTCTTATTGATTATATGAGGGCAGATTGGAGGCGAAGGTACTTATTGGCTGCTTTGAAGACTCTTCAATTCTCAGAAACAAGATTTCACGGAGCGCGGTAAGCCTTACTGTAATTAAAACAAGATTCTCCGGCGATTCTTATCACAACATTGAAAAGTACTGTAGGGACCGTAGACTTTTTCTGTCTCCGCACCAATTACCGAGTTACTAGGTCCCTGAATTTCTTTTATACTAACTTGGCTTCGCATCCAGATACATCTGACTCTTGTCCGGACCCGTTCATCTACAAATAATGCCGTTGCTGTCTGACGTTGACTCTCTCGGCTCCGTTGAGTCGCTGCCCTTGACCGAATGACTCGCATCGTTTGCCACTAAAGATACGAAAATACACTATCATCCCCTGTATAATTCCAATGGGTTTTGATCTTACCTCCATTCAAGGAGTAGAGGAATATCTCTCTCAGACTCCTTTCGCTGCGTCCAACGTCATTCCACTCGCAGGTGGATATTCCAACTTCACATACAGGATACTTCTCCAGGAACCATACAATGCAGGCTCAGGATCTCTAGTCCACACCGTGGTTTTGAAACATGCAGAACCTTATGTTGCTTCCATTAGGAACGTTCCATTCCTCACGGAGAGGCAGGTATGACTGGTCATGAACATATTCCATTTCTCACACCCTTACTCAAGGACTATGAGTCAATGGCACTCAAAAGCGTTGGAGATCTGACTCATCCGTCTCCGATTGTTTCTGTTCCACGATTATATTACGAGGATCCAGTGCACCGCGTACTGTTAATGGCTGATTGCGGTGATTCAGCGGCAACGCTGAAGAGACTGTTTCAGACTACTCCTCCCAGTCTGGAGATCTCTCGCGTTATTGGCACTTCTCTTGGTGTATTCCTGGCGCGCCTTCAC
>MU134296.1:428532-460957 GCA_015039355.1 Ramaria rubella | reverse complement strand
GGATGATCCTTCAATTCTTCAATATACGTTCGGTTTTTTCGTTTATGCAGACTTTCTCTCGGTAGGTTAGCGTTCATATGTTTGCAGTTATGTCTTATTGATACAAGGGGAGGCTGAGGTATTTATTGGCTGCTTTGAAGAGCACTGTCTTCATTTCTCGGAGACAAGATTTCACGCCACGGCTTGGAGACTCTAGTTGGCACAGACCCAAATTAACCTCTTCCCTCCTATGTGGTTATACGTGAGCCACACTGGTACACTTCGATCCCGGTAGATTCTGATATGCATGCGCTGAAACAATTTTTCTAGTACGGTAAATCATCGACACACTCTAGGGGGTACTGAATGTTTCACCCCCTCTCCTGAGGATTCAGCGATAGTACCGATGCCTAACATCTAGTTGCTTTAACACAATCGTTGCAGACGAATGATACCCTCTTGCAAGTAAACTTACTGGAAGATGTCGTTTGGCCTATAATGCAAATAGGTACTGCAGATCTGCAAGTGATTCACAAAAGTAATCTTCCCGGCCTCCCCCTTTCTTCTTAGGTCTAATAGGCAACCGATCTGGGTCTCGGACATCATTGAGTTCACCTACTCCTATTCTCACGCATGGTGATCTTGTGAGGCGTTGCAGAATTTTTAGTAGAGCTACGCCACTAGCGTTTGCTGAGCCGCGGTAAACAATTAATGCAAGACTCCCAATCTTGAAAGTCTACTTACACAACCATCACATTAATAACATGAGCTTGATTGTCTTCCAGAGTTTCTGAAGAAGTTTCCTATCTCTTTGGACACGCGGTAACATAGCATAAGGTTGATGGGTCCAGGGAACCTAAGACGACCACAAAGTTGACGATTCATGAAAGCAATACTCGTTACATACATATAGGTAAGAGCATTGGTCAGATAAATTATTGTGCTTCCTCCGCTAACTTAGCGGTCCACGTCTGTCTCTTTCAAGTAGGACCCGTCATAGCCTTCGATTTCAAAAGCGGAATAACCTCCCAACGCCGTCGCTCTCTCGTCTTGGTACCTACATCTTCAACTGCGCCATTAGCGAGGGAAATGACTCTGACCCGTCGAAGGGGGTCAGGTGAGTCATCAATGCTGTCTTCTTCAACACGATCAACTTCAGATGTTTCATCTTCTCGTAAGTCGAATCCGCCTCTCCGTACTTCAGCAGCACTGGCCGAGGTACTGGGATCAGTGACACCAAGAACACCGAAAGCGACAGCGAAGGGGGAGGGGATGGCAGAGGCTGCGACTTGAAGGAAATCCGATGCATCCTTCAGAATACCACGGGGTTTGCGAATAGGAATTGAAGAGAGAATATAGGTTTTGTCATGTGTCAACGATGCAGAATCTGAATTGGGACCATGGTGCGCGGGATCATACGCAAAGGAAACTGATATCTGTGCGGTCTGGGGGGAATAATTGAACCGGGGAAGGGGATGCGACATCTTGTTCGGGAAGGGCATCGTAACCGGTCGACGATGTCTAAGAACCAGTTGACCATCGCCTATATTCAGATACTTAAGCATGAGGAACCGTTCGAAGGCGTGATGTAGGCATACTCTCTACATCAATGCCATGGCCTGAGGCTTTGGAACATAGTGTGCCCAAGTAATCGATAAAGAACACCTGTGAGATATATAAGCCTTGTTGTCAGCTGATTGAGTGTGGCGACGACTCGCCTGATTGTCACATGCGGGGTTTCTAAAATCTATCGTCGTCCATGGAGTAAATATAGCCATTACAGCTTCATCATGAAGAAATATGCAAACTGAGCACGTGAGAGCTTTCCATCTCGGGATACAATATTGCCTCTGCACCTGGAAGGCATTAGGATAACGAGATTGGATTGATTGAACGCAGTTTACCATCATGCCTTTCGTCTCGTTTGATATCCAGAACTCTGCCTGTTCCAAGATTTCTTATTATAAAATAACCTGGAGGAAAGCCTGTGGAACTGAAAGCCTGTGGAGGCGGGTCAACGATTTCCGGAGAACTAGTACTGGTCATGGTCGGAGACACGTTGGTAGTGAATCGTTTGGGCAACTATGGCTGTGCGGTCCAACGAGCGCCTCGAGCACGGATTCACACAATTCTCTCCCCTCGTCTTCTCTGTATGTGAACCTCAAGATTACACCTGACGCCTCTTCCTCGAGCTTGCATTATATCGAAAGTCCAGGGACATCGGCAGAAAACTCTTCGCGATGCATGTCCATGGCCACAGTCACGAGTCCTGGCAGCACACGTTTCATCTCTGCGATCCTACCGCATCGACTTCAAGATATAAATGCTCCCCGGTCCTCTGACACCTAGATTTATATGTTACAAAGAATTCAGTACCACGGCAGAGGTGCACCGGTGAACATTTGAACTCTTCGCAATGCCTCTCATAGATATTCGTTGTATACAGCCTGAGACCACTGTGGTGACGACGAGCTTGGTTAATTCGGAACGCACGTTTCATCTTCCGTGCTCCTTGACAGGAGTGCATGAGTGAAGCCCAATCCCTGGCTGTACGGTGCTCCTCAATTGCTGTGTGTATGGCGCCGTTGAGCGCGCGGATCAAAGGGCTTGCGCGACGGTTTGTCTCTCGTTGGGATTAGACGAGTGCGGTCCGCTTGGACACGTGACGCGTGGGCTTGTCCACTGCCAGGGCTAAAATGCTCTCAGTTCGGCAAGGATGGGGATCTTTATTGTGGCTTGACGGGGCGCATTGCAATCTAGTACAATAGGTTTCAATTGCATTAACTCATAAAAGCAGCCAGACGATGATTTGGAGCGATTGCGTTGGCTTGCATCAATCCGCTATGGAGCGACAATAGCGAAGCCATATTTATATCTATGCCGGCTGAGCGATGCAACAAGCTATAACGGTATCACGGCCTAATTGGACAGATCGAACGTGGTCCAGCATGGGTACCTAGACAGAAAAGTTCAATAAATCAGGGATGACTGCACAATGAACTCTTACAATGCTGGACCCTTCAGATAAGATCCCTATACCTGCTGTACCTACGAGAGTGGGCGCCACAGTCACAATCACGATATCTACCACGGGCTTCGCGTCTTTATCCACATGAGAAAGAAAAGACGAGATGATACGTTGGCCACCCTCCACCATGAGAGAGTGGATTCCCAAGTTACGGACGGTGGTAAGAACATCGCCTAAAGAAAGACCTGGATAATTTTTCAGCGACAGTGCTGATCAGATTGTAGCACACAAACGATTTTGAGCCAAAGGTACTTCTATGATTCGGGCTCCTGCATCTCCCAACGTTCGCTTCCTTTCACATTTCTCTGGCGAATATACATCACTACAAATAATCCAGGGCCTACGCCCACGACAGTTTTGAAAATTCTCGAGAAGTTTGCATGATATTGATAGACGAAGATCAGTATCCAGGATGATAGGCCGAGGTAAAGGATAGGGATCGTCTCGAGCAGGGAGATGACGCGCTGACAGCATCGTCATGTTCAAACATAATCACATCGGTCTAAGGGAACATACCGTTCAACTGAGGGTTGTCGTTCAACGCTGTGCCTATGCCCACAAGAATACCATCGTGCATTGTGCGAAGCCTGAAAAGCAAGGTAAAGATGATAGACCTCATGAACGACCATATCGACGGCACCAGTGTGTCATAACCATACTTTCTTTCCCGCTCAGGATGAGCTGCTCACCACCGACACCAGCAATGCGTCCGTCGAGGGACTGTGCGTATGTGAGTGTGACATGTGGTCGAATGGAACAAAGGGACACTATAGGACTTGGCAGTATGGAGGAAAGAAAATCACGTGGCTTATTCGAGGACATTGTTGATATTTGGATGGTGTTTGGCGAAAGTGAAATAAAGTTCAGTCGAACGCGACAACATCACGTGATGGTTCCAGCTTTACCTTTATAAAGGCGCGCCTCGTTTGCCCTCTAACCAACCACTCTTACTGCCGACCTCGCGACTCGCAAACTTCAAACACTTTTTACGCAGCGTTCTTCTCAAACCTTTCTATCTCTAACAATGTCTGGACGCGGAAAAGTAAGTTTCCACCAATTAGTCTCATTCGCATCTTACACACTAGCTGCTATAGGGAGGCAAAGGACTTGGAAAAGGTGGAGCCAAGCGCCACAGGAAGATTCTGCGGGACAACATCCAGGGTATCACGAAGCCTGCCATCCGTCGTCTTGCACGTCGTGGAGGTGTCAAACGTATCTCTGGTCTTATCTATGAAGAGACCCGTGGTGTTTTGAAGATCTTCCTTGAGAATGTGCGTGTTCTGTTTCCAGTGTCGAACTTAACTTGTTCTCATCTGGGATCTTTTGTTCGTGATCAGGTTATCCGCGACTCAGTAACATATACCGAGCACGCGAAGCGCAAAACAGTTACTGCTCTCGACGTTGTGTACGCACTAAAGCGTTCGGGACGTACACTATACGGTTTCGGGTTAGTTGGTTGTTGGATTATCCCTTCGATTGTTTGTCTGACCGTTCTGGCAGTGCATGATGCTCCTCTCTTGTTTCTAAAATGTATTGTTATTGTAATACTATGTAGACTGCGACATTTCGCCTATTGTTCCAATATACCTACTGCAATGTCTTTCGGCTTAGGAAGGTTAGATTTGTAAGTTTTATCCCAGCGACCTCCTAGGTTCGGGATGAGTTGTGTAAGTAGGTCATTTTGCTGAGATCTTGCCATCTTTTTGTATGTATCGTGTGGGCTTGTTGCGGGCTGGCGCCATGGCTTCAATAAGCTTGCTCGTACAGTTAGTGTCGACACGACCTTTGTGAGGCATCTTGTGACGCTTCCTGCTTCGCATTCCTCTGCTGCGCTTCCACTGTCGATGTAGTCTTTAGCAAATCTCCTTCCCCCGGCCCACGCCCCTCGGCCTTTGTTAAGAACTCACCTGAAGACCGGGTCGAAATAACAGCTGGCGGTCACGCTGAGGATAATGCTCTATTCAACCCTAGGCTTAGTGCTCGTCTATAGATCGTGTCTGCTGTTGCTCAAACTGGCGCCAACTCCAGAATTTTCGTGGTCCTGCACATGGAAGGGGCAGATGATGCTGTTGCTGTTCGCGCAGGTCTAGCATCGTTTGATTCGACTTGAACCACTTTTGTTTGAAAAGGGGAAAACTTACAATATCTAAGATCTAGACTCCCTTGGACTTCGGAACACTCACCAACGTCGAAATCGCCATTTTGCCCTTCCATCGAATATCTCCGAAGTTCAGGGTGCGAACTATATATCCCCCAGTCTCTCCAGCAAAGCTCACGCCTGTTATTGATAGCACTTCAAGTTGTTGGCTCGTCCATGAGTTGGCTCGTCCATGAGTTGGCTCGTCCATGAGTTGTACCCCCGGACATGCAAGCTCGTAGACTAATCTCCCTGGTATCGAGTCGTTCCCTGGGGGCCTGGTGAGTCTCTAGAATATGCTGGTCTTTGTTATGCGATACGTGACATTGACTAATACGATGTAGGTTCACCCTTGCCAGCATTAATTTGACTCTCAGAGGCACAACCAACCCTAACTGGGGCTGGATCGATCGTCATGGACAAGGGGGTAGGTGGTAATCGAAGTTATTCCTAATTAATTATCTGGGTGACGCCTCGAAACCACCATTGGCTTGTGGCTGTTCGCGCGATGGAATAAATTCTGGATCAACAATTGCTTCTTGCGCATACCCTCCTCCCTGCACTGTAGAGGTATTGCACGCTCGCGGATGATCCTTCAATTCTTTAATACATGTCCAATTTTTTTGTTTATGCAGACTTTGTCTCGGTAAGTCAGCGTTCCATGTTGGGCTATCTATAGTTTGCAATTATGTCTTATTGATACGAGGGCAGATTGGAGGCTAGGATACTTATTGGCAGCTTTGCAGAGCACTGTTCATTTCTCAGCAACAAGATTTATCACAGAGCGCGCGGTAAGCCTTTAGAATCTTTGAGCTTTGAAACTCTAGTGAGACCCACTGGCACACACACAAAACCTGCTATGACTTCCCTCCTACGTGGTTACTTGCGAGTCGTACTGGTACGCTTCGATCGTGGTGATGTAAATTCTGATATCTGCAGGAATTATTTTTCTATTACGGTGAATCGTCGACACGCTCCAGGGGATACTGAGGTAAGTTACAGGTAAACTTATATACTGGAGGATGTCGTCTGGCCCATAATGCAAATACCGCAGATCTGCAAGTGTTAAGTCAGTGCCGATTCACAAAATCAATCTTGCAAACAGCCTCCCCCATTCTTCTTCTGAATTCTACTTGGGCCTAATAGAACCAATCTAGCCCCGGTCATTATTAAGTTTACCTGCTCCTATTCTCACGCATAGTGGTTTTGTGAGACGGTGTTGCGAAGTGCTCAGTAGAGCTTCAATGGGCAAACACAACAGCCCCGCTAGTGTTTGTTGAGCCGCGGTAAACAATACATGACTCCCAATCCTCAAAGTCTACACAACCATCACAATGACATGCGCTTGATTGTCTTTCAAAGTTTCTGAAGTTTTCCGATCTCTTTGGACACGAGGTAACATATGCATACGGTATGGGTCGAGGGAACCTAAGATGACAATGTCATCAGTAGTTGTTACATACATATATGCAGGTAAGAGCATTGGTCAGATAAATTATTGTGCTTCCCACATCAACTCAGTGGTCCACGTCTGTCTCTTTCAAATAGGACCCGTCATAGCCTTTGATTTCAAAAGCGGAATAACTTCCCAACGCCGTCGCTCTCTCGTCTTGGTACCTACATCTTCAATTACGCCATTAGCGAGGGATATGACTCTGACCCGTCGAAGGGGGTCAGGTGAGTCATCAATGCTGTCTTCTTCAACACGATCAACTTCAGATACTTCATCTTCTCGCAAGTCGAATTCGCCTCTCCGTACTTCAGCAGCACTGGCTGACGTACTGGGATCAGTGACACCACGAACACCGAAAGCGACAGCGAAGGGGGAGGAGATGGCAGAGGCTGCTCCTTGAAGGAAATCCGATGCATCGTCCAGAATACCACGGGGTTTGCGAATAGGAATCGAAGAGAGAATATAGGTTTTGTCACGCGTCAACGATGCGGAGGCTGAATTGGGACCATGGTGCGCAGGATCATATGCAAAGGAAACTGATATCTGTGCAGTCTGGGGGGAATAATTGAACCGGGGAAGGGGATGCGACATCTTGTTCGGGAAGGGCATCGTAACCGGTCGACGATGTCGAAGAACCAGCTGACCGTCGCCTATATTCAGTAACTTAAGCATGAGGAACCGTTCGAAGGCGTGATGCAGGCATACTCTCTACATCAATGCCATGGCCTGAGGCTTTGGAACATAGTGTGCCCAAGTAATCGATAAAGAACACCTGTGAGAGATTATAAGCCTTGTTGTCAGCTGATTGAGTGTGGTAGACGACTGGCCTGATTGTCACACGCAGGGTTTCTAAAGCCTATCGTCGTCCATCGAGTAAATATAACAATTGCAGCTTCATCACGAAGAAATATGCAAACTGAGCACGTGAGAGCTTTCCATCTCGGGATACAATATTGCCTCTGCACCTGGAAGGCATTAGGACAACGAGATTGGATTGATTGAACGCAGTTTACCATCATGCCTTTCGTCTCGTTTGATATCCAGAACCCTGCCTGTTCCAAGATTTCTTATTATAAAATAACCTGGAGGAAAGCCTGTGGAACTGAAGGCGTATGGAGGCGGCTCAACGATTTCCGGAGAACTAGGGCTGGTCATGGTCGAAGACGTTTGTCAATGATGAGTGGGCACTACGGCTGTGTGGTTCAACGAGCGCTTCGAGCACGGGTTCACACATTATCTCATGTAACTAACATCCCCCGTCTTCTCTGTATGTGAACTTCAATATCACATCTGACGCCTCTTCCTCGAGCATGCATTATATCGAAAGTCCAGTGACATCGGCAGGAGACTCTTCGCGATGCATGTCCATGGCTACAGTCACGAGACTCCTGGCTGCACACACGTTTCATCTGCGATCCTACCGCCTCGACTTCAAGATATATTTGTCCCACAGATGCTCCCCGGTCCTCTGACACCTAGATTTATATATGTTACAAAGACCTCAGTACCACGGCGGAGGTGCACCGGTGAACGTTTGAACTCTTCGCAATGCCTCACATGCATGTTGTTTTATATACAGCCTGAGGCTACTGTGGTCACGACCGTGACGAGCGTGGTTAATTCGGAACGCTCGCTTCATCATCTTGAGACTCAACTCCTGGTCTTTTCACCTCTGGTCATCATTCAGTATTCATGTGTGTATCCATAGGCGCCGTTGAGTGCTCGGATCAAAGAGCATGTCGGGGACAGTGCTGGACAGTGGAGCTTAGGGAACGAGGGCGGGAAGACAAAAATGAGGAGCCCCTCTGAAAAGATCCGAAAAAGGATGATGATCGGTATAGAAATTTTTTGGATGTTTTCAGGGGTCTGCATACTTGGAATCATTCACTCTCGTAAGTGAACTCTTCTGGAAGCAACGTCTACGCGTGTGTATGACCAGAATCATACAGACTCCTCCCAGAGCCTTCGCTGACAGTCTCTAAGAATCTGGATTCAGCTCTGTCGTTCTGTGCTTCGTTGTTTAACGTTAACGTTTATGGCCGGGCGGCAATTAACCTGACTAATTGGGGTAATTGGGGATGTTGGTATTTGAGAGAATTGAATCAGGTGTTGTTCTTTCTTACCTTCGCCGTACGCGGACTACGCTGCATCTCCTGAAACTTATAAGACGCAAAGCAGCAGCAGAAGTTTCGAGCCCTTGACGCCATGTTATCTCTCTCTCAAGCCCTTCTAGGGCTTTTGATTGCCCCGCTCGTTTGGTGTACGCCCGGTGTGAACAAGGAGATCACTCAGCTTGAACAGTCCAACTCGCCGTTGTTGCAATATCCTACAGATTTTACTCAAAACATCATGCCAAGGGCGATCCATTCTCATAACGATTGCGAGTTGATCTTAATTTCTTTTACTCCATCATCCATCCTGACATCCCTTTTATAGACTGGCGTGACGTTCCTGTGCTGACCGCGTTGAGTCTTGGAGTCGCTAGTATTGAGGCAGATGTCTGGCTTGTAGGCGACAATCTGATGATTGGGCATGAACTCGCGGCCTTAACCCCAGCCCGAACATTCAACTCTCTTTACGTCCAACCCATCCTGAATATTATAAATAACATGAACCCCAAGGACTCTTTCACAACAAACCAGACCACTCTAAAGTCTGTGAATGTCTTCCATGCTATGTATTTGTTTACCGATGTTTTTTTTAGTGGTGTTTTCGATCCTGCGTCTGATATCCCCCTCCAACTTCTCGTAGATATCAAAACGGATGGTGTTCAGTGAATACACATGATTATTGTCCCGCGCGAGTTTTTACTCACTTACAGGTGAACGTAGAACTCTTCCTTTCGTCCTTAAGGAGCTTGAGCCTCTACGATCTGCAGGGTATTTGACGACATTCGCCAATGGTACACTCACCTCGCGTGCCGTGACGGTTGTGGGCACCGGAAATTCGCCTCTTGAGCCAATCAAAGCGCTGGAACCTCGGGACTTTTTCTTCGACGCGCCTCTCACCGAGCTTTCAGTGCCTTCAAACACCACTTGGTCTCCCGAATTAAGCCCCCTTGCAAGCACAGACTACGGGGTTGCCATTGGCGTAAGTCTCTTTCGGGTATTATAACCAGAACACTAATCGTTTTATAACTTCTACGTAGTGGTCTGGTATCAATCCTATTAGTGATGGTCAAAGAGCAAACATCACCAAGTTTGTTCAAGATGCGCAAAGTAGAGGTATTGCTTCTCGATTTTGGGATACTCCGGCCTGGCCGATATTTGCTAGGTGAGCCTCACCCTTACTTCTAAGCAAGAAAATAACTAACATTGCATCTCCCAGAAATAATATATGGAAGGAGCTGCTGCAGGATGGCGCTTTCTGGCTCAATGCTGATGATCTTGAGGCAGCTAGCTCCTTTTGAGTTACCGTGCCAAAGCGGCATTAATTAATAGAAACTGAATTAAATATGTTACAAGACGCTTGAATCCGCCCGCACCCCCAACTTCGTCCGTTTTTCCCAAAATAAAGATCGTTGCAAGGGCCGTTTCCCTAAAGCCCCTTGTGCAAGACGCAAACTGGTGGCAGTATTCGTCATGCCCGCCAATCGTTGGCCCGCACGCACGGTCCAACCAGAATAACCGTGTTTTCCTTTACTTTTCTCTTCTTCCGTCTCTACTAAATGTCGCAGACCCTGGAAAGCTTGTGGCTCGGCAAGTAGACGTGCCTAAAGTGCGTGATCATCAGTGACGCATAACAGGACATACATGCGGATTGACCATATGTGTGCCGGCTTTTTCACCGATTTCCGTTAAACCTTTCTCTCCTCGAAATTTAAGCAACTTGCCCAAATTTCGTTTCGTGAGCTCTCTTAACGGGCCTTCTTTTGTAGTTCCGCGTTCGGCAGCGGAGCGAACGGTGCCCATCACTTCATCCATGTCAATGCCTTGTAGCCCCTCGCCGCCGTCACGAATCCTTCGAGCAAGAAGCTCCCATCCTACGGCCTTTGCCGTAACCTCAACCTTGAGATCCCGAGGGTTATCAACGAGCTCGATAATAGCATTCGGGGCATTATCGCCTGGCCGGTTTCCAAACTTGTGTATCCGAGTGTAGCCTCCAGGGCGATCTGCATAACGTTCACGTAGGGATGTGAATAGCTTTGGAAGAACTTGAGGCTTCAGGACAAACGCAGTGGCTCGACGAAACGACGGTTCGTCGCCATTCTTGCCCAGTGTGATGATCTGCGAATCATTCTTCAGTATTAATACGAGAAAGAATCGTTTCATTGAAACCTTTTCCGCTAGTCGAGCGGTCTCTCGTGCCTTGGGTAATGTGGTTTTAATTTGTTCGTGCTCGAGCAGCGAAGTAACCAGATTCCTACGCTCGTCAGAGTCAACAGAAGCTAGCACGCGACATTAAACAAGACAAACCTCAGCATAAGCATACGATGCGAAGTCTTTTTGGACAGTTTCCTGAAACCCGCACCATGTTTCATGCTTGAGCAAAACTTGGAGATATTACGTAACCGTGGTCCTTGACCTTTCAACTTGAACAACTAATGGTATTAATTTCTGCTACCTATTCTGATATTAACTGCCTTTAATTGTTTGTTAGGTATCCTTGAGCATGTGGACTGTGCATCTCACGGGCAAGTCCGGCTAACGCGTTATCGTTCTGTCTCTACTGCTATGAAGGATCACTCCGGACCGCTCGAAGAAGGCTCGAGGATCCTGTGTCCCTCAGCGCGACATCTCAAATGCGCAACACGCACCCAAGCAGCCGAGACAGGCACTGCAGCCTTTATTAAGTACTTTATTGTTGCCGGCTACTGTTCCTATTCGACCAACACTGGCAGCCGTGACTTGACTCTTGTGCATCTAGGCTCGCAAACTTGCGTCTCAATCAGATTCAGAGACATGGTGTCGCCATTGATAATTCAGTTGTCTGCTTCCTTACTCGTCTGGTATCGAATACGTCTTGTATCCCTGCTCATAGCCTGGTCCTCATCGGAATTTAGAGCAACGTGGACGGTCTACAAGCAATGGCCGACTGGGAACGCCTTTTCTTATTCTCAACTTATTTTTACTATGTTTGCAATTAATACTTAAAAGACGGATTATAAGAGGCAACTCGCCATTTTCTGTGTGGCGTGCAGGCGCCCAATTGAGAACGGCATCTACCGACCACCTAATCAGAGTTTTGGCCGTTGACCAAATTCTAACTATGTTTTTGCTTCGTAGAGCTATCTCTAACACTGCACGGTCGCCACGTACATTCCCCAGGGCTGCCACCACTCCGCTCTTATCAAGGCCGGCACCTCGACTTCTCCGTCCACAGTGGGCCGCCTTCTCTACAGCCGCTGGTCTCTCGAAAGAGGATATCCACGCACGTATTGTAGATGTGTTGAAATCGTTCGAAAAAGTCACCCACACAGGAGTTAGTCTTTTTATACGTGGCGAGTAATGAAGAGATGATTAAGCCCTATGTGTAGGTCCAGGCTAGCTCCTCTTTCACTGAAGACCTTGGTCTGGACAGTCTGGATACTGTTGAGGTGCTAATGGCTGTTGAAGAGGTCCGTTTGTCATCACCAAGGCTGAGAAAACTCTCATAAACCATGGCTACACTCAGGAATTCGGTATTGAAATTCCAGATGAGGAGGCCGACGAGATTAGAACCGTTCAACAAGGTTTGTAATTTCTATTCCATATCTTACGTGCCGTTTCTTATCGTTTTCTCCGCAGCAATCGACTACATTTCCAAGACACCTGAAGCGCGTTAGGTAGGTGCACTTGCGCGGATGCTTACCTGCTCATGCTTACAAGTCGATCAGTGATCTGTCGGCGCCAAGTGAAGGTGAAAAGAGACCAGAAGCAGAGATTTTTCCATAAGAAATAGAGAGCGGCAACAGCCATGTCTAGACGTCTCCACATACTGCTTTGTTCTCACGTCCGACTTGAGGAGGAATACAACCGACCGTCGCTTCTCTCCCTGTAACGACTTCACTTCACCATTGGTCACGAGTGTGTGATTGCCATATCTGAGAGAGTAGCGACGAAGCATGCCATCGAGATCGCCGCTGAAAACCACGCGGAGAGCAATATCCTGAATTGCTTGCGCGGTCCGCTGCCGCTCTTCAAAAGGATCCGTACCCGGAGCTCAAGCTTTCTCGTTCTTGGTAACCCTTTGCTTGCGCTAAGATAATGTCCAGACTTCTAGCAACCCAAGCCCCGGAACACGACGTCAAAGTGCTACTCAAGTCACAGTGTATCCTGGGTGAAAGTACGAATCTTCTACTTCCTACAGACGGGTCTTAATGTGGTACAAGTGTAGGCCCGTTGTACGAGTCATTGACTTCGACTCTCCATTTTGTTGATATTTTAAAGCATCAAGTAAATATGATGCTATCTGGGAACTGACCTTTGGCTCATGAATGCCAGGTTCTCCACTACAATATAGTCACAGAAGGCCTCACAAAGGACCAACTAGATGAACCCATAGGTTGCATTGTCCTTCGGCGCAATGGCAAAGGCGTGCGTCCTTTATTTTTGAATGACCCTCGCAGCCATTCTCAGCTCTGCAACAGTTGGCCTGTGCTGCAAGACGTGGCTTCGCTGTGCTGGAAGAAGGCCCCCCCGTCCATTTGCGCTATGTCTCTGAACCCCTCCCTGAACATCAGCAGCCGTATACACGATTTAACGACGGCGCGTGCGACCGACGTGGACGCTTCGTAGCTGGAACGCTCTTCCATACGAAAAACCCCCAGTTCAGCGGTGCGCTTTACAGCCATGATCCGAAAACGGGGGAGAGCAAAGTGTTGGACGAGGACGGCATAACAGTGACGTCTTCTTGCAGGCGCTGTCTTTTTCGCACTGATGCGCCTATCTTCTTAGGACGCCAACGGCCTGGGATGGAGCGCCGACGGCAAGACGCTGTAAAGCACATCATTCGATACACGTGGCATAAGAGCTGACTCCGAACATACGCACCAGATATTTCACCAACTCGTTGGTGAACCATATCTACGCGTATGACTACGACCTTGAAACGGGACAGGCGTCCAACCGGCGTGTTTTCATCGATGCGCTGGCACAGGGTCTACCGCCGGGCACGTTTTGCGACGGACTGTGCATAGACGCCGAAGGCGGTATATGGAGTGCGCGATGGGGTGGAGGATGCATCGCACGCTTCCGTGGTGAGGATGGCACGCTTGATTTTGTAGTGCGTATTCCCGGCGCGCTGAATGTCACGGCATGTACATTTGGTGGTGAGCTACGTCTTCTTCCATCCCGCTGCTTCTGGGCTGACAGCATGGGGTTTCCTCGGGGTCCCGGCGGCATCCTGTAGGTCAGCACAATGATTTGCTGTATGTGACGACGGCGCACTGTGGCGCAATACCAGGCTCGGGCGATCCCGCTGACCAGGTACACTACCCGGATTCAGGCGATCTCTTCGTGGTCGACTTCCACGGACGGTTTCGCGGAGGGGAATGGAGATTCGATTTTGCAGGATAATCCACTAGTGCGTAGCTGGATGTGAAGCTACATGTATTTGTGCGTGGCCAGAAATGAGACGTGGTTTCATTGTGTGAGGAGTTATGCGTGATGGTCGGAGAAATACATGAAGAGGAATATGCATACAGTTGAGCAAATGCGAAAGAAGCCATGGAACCTTACACAACGTGGCCGCCGCGGAAGGGTGTTGCCTCGTTGGTTCATGTTAATCGCGCACGTTGTCGTCAGATGAATTTGGCCTCCCTTCCCAAGCGAAATACCGCTCGCCCGCCCGACCTTCTTCATTCTCCGCACGCACCATCTCTTCTTCATCAGGAATACGACTGGCAAACACGAGTCTAATCTCGCCTGCGAGAAAGATCTTCCGCGGATCCATTGATGCGCTTCGGACGACCTTCTTGCGCGAGCCCGTCAAGCTCGAACCCCGCGAAAGAGGCGGGCCCTCACCGGCACTGTGACTGGATATTTCACCCTCGTCACTCTCGACGGTGTCGTGTACGACGTTTGCCGATGAAATGGAGGTCATGGCAAATTTGGAGAAAGGGCCGCGATGTGTAGCGGCATGACCAGCCGAGTGCGCACGTGGCCGTTGTGGTGGTGGGCGGGAAGGGGGACAAACGAATTTGAGATGTACGGCGTACCGAATGACCTCTTTCAGGGGGATTTCCTTATCCTTGTCATTGTCCTTATCGTGGCTGATGTGACCTGGCGGCTCCGGCTGCATCTCATGGGCGGCTTCGCCGTACCAGACGCGCCGCATGGGTGCTTGCGACCCTGGAGGCATGTCCTTCAGATCGTATGGAACGAGAAGTATTTTCATGACAGTGCCAAGCTGGTTCTTGATGACGAGCTGGACCTGGCCTTTCGGGGGTACACGATAGCCGCCCTCGGCCTGATACATCTTTGTCTGGAGCTCAGGCGCCTCGTCAAGGTCAATGGCGCCAACCCAAGGGCCAGACATTTCGTAGAACGCAGCCTCGAACGGAAGATGGAGTTTTGGGGGGACGAAGAAGTTGCGAAAGGGCGGGAGAGAATTTATGGAGAGGGTGAGGGTGAATGGGCTGGGCGGGGAGGCGGGGGCGGCCATGCGACCGGAGAGGAGAGAGTGCTTGTATGATCCAAACAGTGGGGAGGACATTGGAGACGTGCATGCTGAGCCACCGTTGGAGTGGTGAGAGAAGCGGCGGCGCCGGGACGACGCGGAGACGGAACGGGAGAGCGACGGCGACGATGCCGACGACGACGGGTCACTGGCATGCGCAGTGTCGCGAGACGTGTCGAGCGGTGTGAGTCTGAGAGACTCAATGTTGAGCTCACGAGTGAGCGGGCTCGGGTCTGCACAATCGATGGGTAAGGCAGAGGATGGGTAAGGCAGAGTCCATTAGAGACAAGGACACTACTTACGCATACTGCGTAGAGGACCTTCGTGGCGTAGGGAACCCTCGTGGCACAGTGGCCGCGGAGTCGCGGGGGGCTGTTTATTCATCGTCACCAACGACGGGGAAGGGTATACACAAGGGGGATGCTGGGCCGTTGGTGGTGGTCATTTATCCGTCTGCCGCATCACGTGAGCACATTGCTTCTTTGGAGCAGAACTCATATCGGTCATCGTTTATTGCCGGAAATAGAATACTATAGGTATCAAGAAAGGCGCAGTTGCAACACAGCCATGTCGTAATGTAAGAGATCAGTGTTCGGGACAAGAAACGTGTCTTCGTGACTCGTGAGACTGGAACAAGTTTTCAAAGGAATCTCTCGGAATCTCTCCTGCAATCATCGTCCGAATATGCCAGAGAGCTTCGGCAAAAAGTCAATCTTGATGTTCGCACACAACATCGCTGCCTCGTCAGCATTGTACGCTCGAACCTCTACGCTGAATTTAGCTGCACAACTAATTAGCCGCGGTGCAGTGGAGAATCGGGTGCGGCTACGAACCTGGAGGAATCTCCTTGGGTAAAGCCACCGTCTGCACAACAGTGTACTCGCCCGGGGACACAGGGCATTGTATGCTCACGTTAGCCTTCTTACTAGGGACGGAATACAAAATGAGTTTCTAGAGGTGGTTCTCCACAAAGACGAACTCACGCCTCCTCGCAGACGTCAAAGCTCTTGGTTAGGAGCTTAATTAGGCCCAATTTGACGCTGACGTCCGCCCAGGCGCCATCCTAGATGAGTATTATTATAAACATGGTGGTAAGCATGTTCGTGCCGCGCAAGAGAAAAGCCTACCTCGATAGTGCTGCTAACGTAACCCGAGGCGGTGACGGTGAGGTTCACGCCAGGTTTCGGTGGGTCCGGAGAGAGAGACAACGACTTGATCTCGACAACATCACTCGCAGCACCTGAGCGCCGTCACGTCAAATTCTCGCAGCACAAAGCAAATGCCACACACCGCAGTCAGACCATTCCCATGAGTTCGAAGTGTGTGGGTCGGCAGGCGCAAGGGGGATCTGCTCGTTGGCTGAAGGGAGGGCAGCAACGAAGAGCGAGAGATATACGGGAAGAAGAGCGAGTGAGAGGAGGCGGGTCATGGTGGGTGACGCAAGCTGCGGCTTAGTCACCTACTGCGGGGATTGAGTGGGTCTCAGTGGGTCTCAGTGGGTCTCACACGGTCATCCATAGCACAGCACCCCTCGTACATAGGTTACCTCGTTCCTTCAGCTCTAGACGGGCTCATCCCCTTTCATCACCGCGTTCATCAAGCTTGACGATCTCAACGACTTCCGTTAAGCATCAAAGCACCTAGAGACGACCGTGCCATGCGTCTCATCAAAGAATACTGCTGCTGTGCCATTCCGCTCCTCAACGCTGGGATTTACATCACCCTCACAGAACAATTCGTAGTGGCAGTCACTGCAGGTATATTGGCACTCGTCACCCCACCCAGTGCGTATTCAGCCCAGATCATCTGCGTGCGCGTCGCTCATGTCCGGTGCAGTTGTTGGAGCATCCGTGCCCTCTTTCGTCCCGATCGTCTTCGCCGCATTATGTTTTGTTGCAGCAGCTATCCAGCTCTTGGGATTTATGGGCGTATTTAGAGTATGTCTTGCCTATCGACCATGTGTGTCTTGGCTTACCGTTTACGTAGGAATCCACCATCATCTTCCGTCGCTATACCACTCTTCACTTATTCATCGTCACCGCCGTATTCGCCTTTTCTGCCGTCTTCATTGGCATCTCTGCCTCGAAGCATACCACCGCGACCTCAAAATGTGTCACGACTTTCTTCCCTGTTGACCCCACGTACGCTTCTCCCACCGTGTTTTGTGGGCCTGTTGCTCACGTCCATATAGTGCGACGGCCACGCCACTGACGGGCTCAGATTCTGAAGGAAAGCTTCTTTGCAACATATTCACATGGGTTGGTGTAGGCACATTAGGTGGCTTATGGCTCATTCTCGCTATTTTTCACGTGAGTCGTTCCCTGCCGTTTCTCCAATTGTAACCCTTACACCTCCGCAGGCCTACCTCTTCTTTGTCATCTCGGGATACGGTTCCAGCCAGCGCGCAGACCATTCAAAGTACTACTCCCTCTATTCCCTCAACTCGTACCCCGGCGCCACGGGCGGTGCACACCCATCTTTCCTCCCCCAAGACAACATCGGTATGCAGAATATGGGGCACGATGGCGATGCCTGGGACACGCGCGGGAGCACGGATACTGTTGGATTTGAGAAGCCCCAGCAACAGTACTCGCAGCAGCCGTACGGACAAGATTCATACGCGCAACAACAACACCCTGGTGCCTACCCGCCACAGCGTCAAGCCACCACAGGCTCAATATATCCCCCAGGCGCTGCGCGTACAATGTCCCCTGGCCCAACACCTTCGTACAGCTATGGATATGGCGATCCGTACTATGCAGATGCAGGGATGGGCAGGCCGCAGGCACATCCTGGTCAGTGAGCGTGTGCGGAGGAGTGGCGAGCTGGTCCGTTGGATCTAATCTTGTTTTCCCCTCTCGTCGTCTTACGCACGACGCTAGCCGAGGGCTCCTTTCATCGTAAGACGCCCCGCACGACACCGACGCCTCAACTGCGACAGTATTCGGATGGTAACTTCGATCAGAGCTTCTTCGTGCCGCAATAGGCTCCTCAGCCGTTCGTGCTTATTTATCCTTTTCATCTTCCCCGCAAAACTGCTTCATCCCAACATTGCCTCAGAGTTACTTAGCTATTCAACCCGGACATTTGGACCCTTATTGACCCCTTGTATGATGAATATAAATCCATTAATCTACACGAAAACATGGAGTCTACATTGAAATAACGGAGAATCCCTTTAATGAAACGAAACTCGACCTGACTACAAATATGGTTACATCGTTGGTATGGTCACGGATTAGGTAGATGAAAACAATTAAATATCGGTACCTAAACTACTCGACTCAGAACATTTCCCCGCGGCAGTTGGGTGCCCCGCACAAACATGGCCTGTGAACTGCCTGGTTCTTGTGAGTCGAGGGCCCCCCGACCTAAAATGAAACTGTTAGACGAAACAAAAATCGCTTGACTCGGGTTGAAACTGAGGACTCACCACTTTGACCTTCTTTTGTCCATGCTCGTCCACTTCCTCCTCCTCCTCATCATCCTCATCATCATTGGCCCCAAAATACGCAAAAGTAAGCTCTTCGCCTTTGGGGACATCGCGGCAAGTGTATATCGTCAGTGTTGGCTTATGCAAGTCCGGTTCATTGACATAGCTCGCCGTAATTTGGCAATTTGGATCACATGAATGGTTCTACGGTAATTATTAGCTCAATGGAGGAGACGCGTTCATGAGGATGCAAGCCTACCAAAAAGCGGGTGAACTAGATAGAAGATATAAGTGACCCGAAGAGAGGGCGATTTGTGCGAGCGACTTACATTGCCGACATGAAATGCATCGATGGTATATGTGCTGCTGACACGTTCTTCTTTCTTGGGTGGATTCGCGGGTTTCTTACCGGATAATTTCTGATTGTCTTCGTCCAGCTTGCGCAAATGGTAAAAGTCCATGTCGAACAGATATGTTCTGCCAAATTTGTCATAGAGCCTAGTATGCAACGGCCGATCAGTGACTGCATGCTGCGACTTTATAAGTACCCACTTTCCACGTTCATGCGCTTCATCTTCCAGTAACATTTCTCCTGAATAAATCCCCAAATAGGTTCCCCGGGGGATCTTCTCGTCTGCAAATACACCTGATAGATCCAGCATTAGAGGAGGAATCCACAAGATCGAGAAACAGACATGCCCCAGCCTTTGCCTTTCGTAAGCATAATTGAGATGGCACTCTTGCGGCCATGCTGAATAACCTGACATTTGCAATCAGGACAATTGTACAATGGGAATAGAGGCTCTTACCCTGTTCATGCATTCATCTGAGCATTCACACGTATCGTTGCATTCGAAAACAGGGTAGCCGGGATCGAGAAGTTTACCCTTCTTGTTGTAGAGGAATCCTTTAATACTCTTGTCGCCACCTGTCCAAGCCATTTGTCGCTTCACACAAGCGCATGTCCTGGACTTAGGATCACACGGTCCAATACAGTCGCAACCTTTAAGATCCTTCTTATTTGAACGCGGGACCCCTTCGCCAAGAAAAATTCTGTTGGTGTAATAGAATTCCCAAGGAGGTGTGACGGGGCCGCCTTTGCTGCTGTAGATTTCAATGCAGGGTGATAGTGGTTCATCATCAGCAGTGTTCTCCTCCATCATCGATTCAAATATGTGTTTCATTTGTGGGTTGAAATGATAGTTCTTGGGCAGACGATTGATCATGTCATGTAGTTCCGTAGGGATCTTTTCAGCAGGCCATTTGATGACTGGGGCGATCCCATTATCGTAGGGGAGAACACCAGGCATGTCAGCACGCAATTTGCAGAAATCCGGTTCCTTGACAGCTAAGGCTCGTCTGCCAGAGGGGGTCAGTGGAGCCATCTCACTTTGCATCTGGATTAAACAAATATGATTAGCGACATCGCCACACATAAATAAGCCATGTACTTGAGCATTCAGCGTCTTCGGTGAGTCTGAGCTGGAACTGCTAGAAGTCCGGATCTTATCAACAACCATTCGTCGCTCATCGGTCCGAGTTGTTTTCCGGGCACGTTGAATGGACGGTCCTGACGTGTCGCTGCGAGTACCTCTTGACACATCCGCTACGCTGGACGATGTTACCGGTGAGACACGCGCGTTGGCAGAATATGCCAATTCTCCGTCCATTGTTGTATCCTGCATGTATGGTGGTTCTATAAATTTCGTCAAGGAATTCGATAGCACTTACAGTAATGTCTTGTTGTGTCACATCAACAGCGTTTCCAAGATTCATGTCGGAAACAGGTGCTACAAGGCTGTCAGCTATACTTCCTGCTGGGCTAATACTGCGTTCCATGGGTGGCATGCTTCCCAAAGGCGAACACGAAGAATGTGGTGTGATTAGTTGTCTACTAGAGAACCTAGATGCTGCCTCATGGTTTGATAGAGCGGACCTCGACGATGTAATTTGTATGCTCTGTTGGGCCGGCGGTGGAATGAGTCTACTACGGCTTGAGGGTGTTGTAATATTTTTAGGCCTTGCATCAACTATAGGTGATCCAAAGATCTCAGAGGAATGTTGTGTCGGGGTATGCGAGGTAACATGGTCAACTGTGCGTGAAACATCTACCTGTGGCGACTGGGAAACGAGGGCTCTTGTGTTTTGTGATTCCACAATAGAGCCAGAAGTTGGTAGCGAGTTGGATAGTGAAGGGCCTTTATACCTGTTAAGCTTTGTAGTCCCGCCATAGTTACTAGCCGCATGGTCCATTAGGTCAACATCGCCTTGTTCTGAGGGCACGAAGCTATCTTCCCGGGATTGGAGCAATTCATTTGCCGGGGTAAGCATACGATCTGCACGGGGGGTGACATCAGGCTGTATGTGAGAGTCTTCTGATGACAAGATGGCAGTCGAGGGAGCAGAAAGGGGAACCGATACCGATGACATGGATGGAAGCGGAGTGGGTTGATTGAAGGAAGGGGAAGGGGTAGATGCACTGCCCCCGGTCTGAGTTGCTAGTTCTGTATCAGCCAGATATTCCATGTGGTTTGGCGCATCGTCAATGTCCATAGCGCTGTCGGAATCATCATTGCAAAGATCAATTATAACTGCGGTTGGCGGGGGAGGTGCAGTTTTCTTTGTGGGTTTTCCTGATTGTGATAATAATTGACCACGTTTCAGGTTCTGCCCCGGTTTAGGAAGGCTATATCGTGACCATGATGAAGGAGCACCTCCTAAAGATGCTGAGATGGCGTCGCCCAATTCGTTAGCTTTCGTTCCAAGAGCCGATTTAGATGTCCCAGACAGCTGGCCAAGGCCTACACATGCGAATCAGTAGCGAAGAAAAGGTTCGAAGGACAAAGGGTCTACGTACGTTTACCTCTCGTGCTCCAAGAAACGGTCTCATTGCGTTTAGTCCGTGGAGTAGCATTGTCAGACCCTTCTGATTGTGAGGGTGTCATGGCCTTTTTGGACAAGATGCTCGTCGATAGTCGCGAGGTGGATCCAGATGCGCTAGACTTGTATTGTAGGCTTTTCTGTACCTCTCGTTCTTCGCTAGTTGTCCTAACGACAGAAACTTGGTCCGAATTACTAGAGATTTCGATCATTTCATCGGAATCAAAAGAAGGAACCGCCGTCCTTTTGCCCTTATCCTTCGAGTTGAGCCCAACTGCCAACTGCGAAGGATGTCTTTTTGGCTTCTTTGCAGTAATTTGGGCCTCGACTTCTTCATCCGAAGATATAACGATAACCTCTTTCACTGATGGCTTGCCCGTTGAGATTTTGGGATCTGCAGAGTATAAAGCAAATTAATGGATAAGAGCCAATGTAAACTTACTGGATGTTTGATTTGATCCAGAAGTAGGTGCTGTAAAACAGTCCTATAATGAGTATTTGCAAACAAAGCCCTAGGTAGTATGAATAAGATCTAGGTCTGACTAACCTCCATCGACTTCTTTTCCTTTACCTTTCGCATTGGACTTCTCCTTTGAAGAGCCTATAGACGCCAAAATGTCGATCGGGTCAGGCAAGCTATCTGAGGACGAACTCCTGTCTTTGCCAACATTACCCTTTCGTTGAATGTTCTGTGTTCGACTAGGGCTACTATATGCAGGTACTTGTTGAGAAAGCGCTGTCTTCGCAGAGGTGTTCGCTTGTGTGCTAGATGTGCTTTCAGGAGGTCTCCTCTTGATTGAATCTAATATACTCGAGTTGGCATTTGGCTTGGAAGCTGGGAAGGGAGGGCCCATGGTGGTTTTTTTGTGAACATGACTAGGACGGGGCACGCTTGAACCGTTTAATAGACTTTTGGCTACGCCACTCGACCCTCGCGGAATGTGTGTTGCCGAGGGAAAAGAGATTCCTTTGCCCGTGGCCGTCGGTTGGCTCGCGCTCGTTAAATTAAGTGAATATCGCGGTTGATTACCAGACGCGTTCAGACGCGTTGAATCTGAATTGATATCTGGCATGGAGAGTCTGGGATTTTTGGCGGGTCGAGTAGATGGGGTGACATTCTTAGTTTTCCGTTTATTGGTCGGTGTGAATACCTCATTAGACACGTCTGAATCGTCTGTTGGCTCATCATTCACTATTAGAACCAATGAAATTGTTGTAAAATTCATTAACATTTGTGTTCACTTACGGACCGTCCAACCTTCTACCTCAGATTGGGGAGGAACAGTTGGTGGCTGAGGCTGAGACCGAATGCTCGACATGGGATGAAAAGGGCGCTGTAGCAAACAACTCCACACTCAAGTGGCCTTGGTGGTGTAACTGTAACAAAGGAAAATGCGGAGTTTGAATATCACTCCTTACAAACTTGCTCAGTGCCACCACATACAGCTAGGGTATGTCCAAAGGAGCCCTGTAATGTTTTGCATTCTTTGCCTCTCTCAACAGCTTGCCATCAAGTATATCCAGCTGAACCATGATGTACTGGCTTCAATTGTCAATGTGCGTCCCTCCTATCCTATGGGGTAATTATCAACAGAATTAGTGCACAAATTTAGTGTGCAGGACCCAGTGACCCACACTAATAGTAATATTTATCAAACAACTTACATAATCATGTATGTAAAACTAAAGAGTTTGTAGTGATGTCAACACGATCATGGTTGTATGCAACTAATATCCCAGTTATCATTGGTCGGGCGGAGAGCTGATCCATTTCAAGATCAAATATCCTAGGTCTCATGAACGATGCGTCGGAAAACTTCTCACCGATTATTTGTACTTTACACCATCTTTTGCGAACAATGCCTTCATTGCTTGTGCGACCATCCATTCTCCAATATCGAGACCTGGTGCTTCGCCAAACCAGTGGCTAATCGCGTGGAAATAATAGGGTGCAATCCGTCGCCTACCACAGCCAATCCTGTTCACCACGGCACGAGCAAATGTATCCGCGGAGGGGCACATCAGACTGTTGGGTTGTCTCATTGCGTTTGTGGTTACCTGCCCAACGACAAGATACATGAATTCGACGCCTGTGCGCGTGAAATAGCGTTCGTCGACGGAGAGGCCCCGGCCAAGGAACTCCGAGAATCGTTTGGAAGCTGCGTATAAAGACATTCGCGGGGGCGGGATGTCTCCAGCAAAAGAACCCACGTTCATGACAAGAGTTGGTCCCGGCGACCTCCTTAGTTGCGGCAAGATGGTGCGCATGAGTAAAAGTGAGAAGAGCGCTGTGCATCTCACTACACTGAGCACATCGTCTTCTGTCCATTCATCCAATCTAAGATTTGAATAATGAGAACAATATAGTCCGAGAAGAAGAAGAATGCCACCTGGTTGGTTTAACGGGGCTACCTCCAACGTTGTTAAGGACGATGGTGATATTGAGGTCCTTGAACGGTTCAAGCAATTTGTCGAAGTTATGACCACCTTTTGTAGCATCCGCCAGGAAATAGCGAACATCTCTGTCACCTCGCATGGCTCTGATCTCCTCGACTACTTTTCTAGTCTTCTCCTCGTTTCTGCCGTGAAGTATCAAGTTGAACCTAGTGGCGTGCGTCATGACGTGTTTTAATAAAGTAGTGCCGATATATAATGCCTTTACGCACCCGCGACGACTTAACTCCTTAGCAACTGCTTTACCTATACCATCTGACGCACCAGTGATGAGTGCATAGGGAGCCGGGCCAGTCAAATAGCTGTCGACCGATGAGGGCCTAATGAAGTAGATCCAAACGAAGGATAAAAGGCGATAGACAATGGGAGTAGTCAGGAACACGCCAAGGATGGCGAATATTTTAAGGAACATGGCTGGAACATCGTCGAGCATGGTGAGGTGGTGGCCGGGACTCTTTGATCTTCACACAAGATTTCCACGAGTGCCGTACAGTATGGACGAACCAGCGTGTCCATCATGCGTACGGATCCCACGATGTGATGCGTGATGCATCCGTGACACTGCGTCATCCTCTATATAGTAAAGTCGGGCAGTGGGTGGGCGCTTTTTAGGCGCCATGATTGGTCAGTATTGGTCAGCTCGGAGTTTGAAGGGCCACTCTGGGAGCCCCACAGCAGCCCCAGTATAATTCGGAAAAATACAGGGAAAATCAAGTGAGCCACTGGGACCTCCCTGGAGCTTGCCTGATCCTCACCCTGGAAAAATACTGTTGATGTGAGATAAGCCTGGAACACAGGCTAACACTGGGACGTTCTTGGAGCATGACTAAAGGGGTCATGGTCTCGCGAGACTGTGACCACTATATGTAGTGTAATTCGAGTTGATAGACCTCAGTGAGTAGTCCATTCACTGAGGTACGTACCTATGTCTGTTCAGTCCTAGTGTTCAGCTCATGTATGTTACTTTAGCTTTCTTTCTTAGGTAGATATATTGTACACAGTGAATAGTCCATTCACTGAGCTTTCTTTCTTAGCTACTGTGCAATAACGGCAACAGGTTATGGGCCCCGCAGAGCCCACTATGTCTACCAACATCAGTACCAAATCATTTGTCATCCCCAAGCTCACCCGCGATGGATTGAACTGGGTCACCTGGAAGAGCCAGATGCTAGCGGTACTTGCGTCAACTTGTGGTGTAATGTGACACCTCCAAGGTACTGCCAGAGTACCACTGGACATCCTGACTCCAACAGATGAGCCAACGGATGTGGAAGAGGAGGAAATCGAGAAAGCTGAAAAACACTGGGATGATTATCATCAGTGTGAAGTGATAATAAAGGCACAGATCTTTACCACTGTCCTGGACAGCATTCTCATTGAGGTATGGAATCTGGAGACAGCAAAACTGGTCTGGGATGCCATGTGTGCCAAACATGAAGGCAAAGTGCTGGCAGTGAAAGTAGACTTGCGTCGACGGATGTACAAGATGAAATGTGAAGACGATTCTAGTGTTCATACCCACCTCGAAACGCTTGCAAAGATGCAGGAACAAGTAGGCATGGAAGCGGGCCTTTCGGATGATGACTACATTCCATCATCCTAGGCTCCCTGCCTAAATCCTACCGATCCTTAATTAATGCCATCTCTATGTCGGCACAACTCTCAAACACTACGCTGAAGCCTGAAAGTGTCATGGGGTCATTGATTGACGAATATGAATGGCTCACCATCGAGGAGCACCAGCTGAAATCCACTGAGAATGCACTCAGTACCTCTAACAAGCCTAGCAACCGAGGAAAATCTCGGGGAATCCATTCCACCATGAAAAATCCAGACATTGAATGCTGGAATTGTGGAAAAAGGGGGCATGTTAAAGCTGAGTGTAGGTCCAAGACGAAGAAGAAGATGAATGGTGAAGGGGAGAAGCCAAAAGGGACTTCGGCAAGTGCAGCCACTGAACGCACAGACTTTGCATTCACTATGACCTTTTCTGGACCAACCTTATCTCGCAAACTTGACCCTGCAAAAGGACTTGATGTCAATGTTTTTGACTCAGCTGCCTCAAGTCATATGTCACCAAGTAAACATCGCTTCGTAACCTTCAAAGATATCCTCCCACACCCTATCGAAGCTGCTGACAAAACAGTTCTTAATGCTACCAGTATAGGAAGCTTGAGAGTGTCAATTCTGAATGGGAAGAGAAACAACAACATCATTCTGAATGACATTTTATATTCCCCCGATCTCACATTCACCCTGATATCGTTGACCAAATGTGACAAGGCTGGTTACTCAGCCCTGCTCCAAGGTCAAAAATGTACAATCCATAATTCTCGCAGCACTCTCGTCGGTGAAATTCCCCTTGTGTATGGTTTGTACAAGGTCAAGCACAAACAACCTGCTGAGACAGGAAATGTGACCAGAAGGCTCTTGACAATGGATGACCTACACAGACGTCTAGGCCACATAGATCCTCGCGCTGCTAGAAAAACGGTACAAGATGGCCATATTGTCAGACTTGAAGTTGATCTCTCAACCAAACCAACATTCTGTGTTTCGTGTACGAAAGGGAAACCATCACGTACTCCTGTTTCAAAGGAGAGAACCTCAGATCACGCAACCAAATTCGGTGAAAGAATTCACTCTGATGTATGGAGCCCAGCTACCCCCAAGAGCTATGATCACAAAGAATATTTTGTGACATTTACAGATGATTACTCTAGATGGACACACCTTACCCCAATGGCGCGGAAAAGTGAAGTGCTGAGACACTATAAGACCATGGAAGCTTGGCTTAAAAATCAGCTTGGCATGAAGATTAAACGTTTCCAAAGTGACTATGGTGGCGAATTCACGTCTCGGGAGTTTACAGAACATCTGGATTCCTGAGGCACAATTAGAAGCCTGATGGTACATGACACGCCTGAAGAAAACAGGGTGTCAGAAAGGGCAAATTGCACAATTTTGGGTCATACACGTGCTATGATCTTTGCAGCAAACTTACTGAAATTCCTGTGGACAGAAGCTGTTCAGCATGCTGTCTGGCTAAAGAACAGGACGCCCACACGAGCTCTGGATGGCCGAACTCCATACGAACTACAATATGAGATGAAGGCTGACCTTACGTTGCTACCTGAATGGGGTGCAAGAGTTTTCGTGTTAAAGGAGAACCGAGGCAAATTGGAATCCAGAGCTGATGAAGGGAGGTGGATGGGGTATAGTACCGATACGAAGGGACATTGTGATTACTGGCCTGGGAAATGACATATCACTGTTGAGCGCAATGTGAAGTTTGATTTGGACACTGTGGCTGTACCTGGCAATGTGCAGGCCATGGGGGAGAACAGGAGTAACCGCACTCCAAATAATGGCCAACACACTCCAGATACCACTCCGGCTGTAAATGACCTTCCCCCATCATCCCCACTTCCAGCACCCAACGCGACATCTGCGCTACCACCTTTGGAGCCACTCAATAACACAAGCGCTCCACCACTCCCTCAACTGGACCCACTCCAAGATCTCAAAGCGGTAGAGCAAGGCTCCGAATCTCAAACCCAAGGATGAGGTCACAGGATACGCAGACCAACAGCGTATATTTGTGACATCGTCGAAGGACAAGGCTCAAGCACAGGGCTCTTGCATGGCTCTGCCCTACCCAGGGGGATCCAACCACCTACGGATACAGGTTCCCAAACAACAACTGAAAGCTCAACCACTGCCATGTTATCATTCACAGTGATGGATTTAGATAAGGATGAGAATATGGAGAAAGGAGATTAGGAATGGTCACGTACTTTGGAGTCTGCAATGGCAGCAGCTGCAGCTAGCACTGTAGGAGACAATCCCCCAAGTGTCAAAGCAGCAAAACAATGGCCTGATTGGCCATTGTGGGATATTTCGATTCAGACCGAACTTGACCAGCACAACCAAATGGGGACTTGGGACCTGGTTGAGCCACTGAAGGGTGCTAATATTGTCGGCAGCAGGATAGTCTTGCATTACAAGCATGATGCGGCAGGGAACATCGCCAATCGCAAGTCTAGGCTCGTCACACAAGGGTTCTCACAGGCTGAAGGCATTGACTATAATGAAACATTTTCACCCACAGCCAAGCTCTCGGCGATCCGCATCATAACTGCAATAGCTGTCAGGAATGATTGGGAAATAGAACAAACAGACGTCGATGGAGCTTACCTCAATGCCAAACTTTCGGAAACGATCTACATGTGTCAACTGAAAGGGTATGAAGTACCTGGAAAAGAACTCTACGTCTGCTGTCTCAACCAAGCAATTTACGGTCTTAAACAGGCAGGGAGAGAATGGTACAACATTTTCTGTTGAGTTCTTTATAGGCTAGGTTTCATGTGATGTGAGGTGGAGCATGCAGTGTTCTATAGACACACCGGTGATGAAGCTCTTGTTGTAGCCGCCGATGTGGACGATCTCACTATGGCTGGAACTCCATGGAAAGCCATCAGTCAATTCAAGAACAAATTCAAAATCAAAGACCTGGGAGATTTAACATGGCTACTCGGTATCGAAGTCAAACAAGACTGCATGGCTTGCACCATTTCCTTCTCCCAGCGCGTGTACATCGACAAAATGCTTGAACATTTTGGGTTACAGGATGCTAATCCAGTTGCAACACCTCTGGATCCACATCATAAACTGACCTTATCACAGTGTCCATCCACACCATGCCAACGCGACGATATGCGAGGTGTACCTTATTGTGAAGCTATCAGCTCCTTGATGTATGCAGCACTGGGCACATGCCCGGATATTGCATTCGCAGTCTCGTTCTTGGCTCAGTTCATGCAGAACCTGGGATGGCCACACTGGGAGGCAGTGAAAAGGACATTCCGTTATTTGAAGGGAATGAGGGATGTTCATCTTGTCATTGGAGGAGGAAAGGGAGGGCTAGTGGGGTACTCAGATAGCGATTATGCGTCGCAAGGACACAGACACTCAATCTCAGGATATGTATTCTGTATTGATGGTGGAGCCGTATCCTGGAGCTCAAAGAAGCAAGCCATCATCGCATTATCAACAACGGAAGCTGAATATATCGCAGCAACACATGCTGCAAAAGAGGCCTTCTGGATCCAAATGTTTATCAGCGAGATCACTTGCCCACTCACTCATGCAGTCAGGATTTATGTCGACAACAAATCTGCCATTGCTATCACAAAAAACAATCAGTATCATTATCGTACCAAACACATTGATATCTGCTATCATTTCATTTGAAATGCTGTCGAGAGAGGGGTCATTAACATCGACTACATTTCCACACATGATAATGTTGCTGATACGTTCACGAAAGCCTTGTCTCGTCCGCAATTCGAACACTTGAATATGCTCTTAGGACTGCATTTGGCTCAAGGGGGAGTGTTGATGTGAGATAAGCCTGGAACACAGGCTAACACTGGGACATTCTCGGAGCATGACTAAAGGGGTCACGGTTCCACGAGACTGTGACCACTATATGTAGTGTAATTTGAGTTGATAGACCTCAGTGAATAGTCCATTCACTGAGGTATGTACCTACGTCTGTTCAGTCCTAGCATTCAGCTCATGTATGTTACTTTAGCTTTCTTTCTTGGGTAGATATATTGTACACAGTGAATAGTCCATTCACTGAGCTTTCTTTCTTAGCTACTGCGCAATAATGGCAACAAATACCCAAGCTGGCAGCAGTGCTGTTTCAGGCAGGTTTAAGGTTAGGGTTTTGGGTCCTGAGCAGCCTTGAGGGTTTTCCCATTGAGAATCAGATTGCATCAGACAATTATCTGTGTATCAGAGAGTCCAAATCCTACTGTGAATCAAACTATCCAGCTCTCAATCTCACTCCAGCTTGGAAAACCCAAATTTTGGAATCAGACATTGCAACTGAACAGATATTTCTACTCTGAACCAGCAAGTCTGATTCCAACCTTGAACTGGCCAATCCAAGCCTGAATTGGAAGATCCAGCTCCAAATCAGACTTTATATTGGCCAATTCCATTTCAAAGTCTGACTCTGAACCTGCCAACCTGATTTGGATTAGACAATCTGATTCAATCTGAACTGGGCAATTTGAATGGACAGATTATCAAAGTCTGAATTGAGGAATCTGAGCCTGATTCAGACAAACCAAATTGGAAATTTCCATGTCTGAATCAAGCAATTGAAATCTGGGGGGTAGAAGTCTGGGAATCAGTCAGACAATGGTACAGCTACTGAAAAAAACAAAGACTACTTATTTGTGCATTTCCATATCACGGAATTAATATAAAAGCTTCATTTGAGAGGCCAGAGGAAAAGTCTGAGGTCCAACAGGTGATATGATATACTGGGACCCACTGACTATCACATGGAGATGATGTGAGATCACAAAGCATCCTGAGAGTTAGGCTAAAGTTGCAGCATCAGGGTTGTTTTTATGTACTGAGGAGGTTGAATGACATGAATAAACTACTTCAAAACCATGCAATTACTGGGGATATTACAGTGAAAAACAGTTGTGCATATTTTCTATTGAAATCATCCATCATATCCACTATTTATTGATAGAATGTTGGTTTCAAGTAATATAATGTAGAAAAGCTGCTGAACATTAGTGAGGCCACATGGCATGAGATTTTCAATATGTAATAAAATTCCAATAGAGATACCATGAAAGTTGGAATGTGGTGCTGTGTGGATGATATTCCTTGCTTGATAGTATGTTGGGAAAAGCTGCCGAGTGTCAGCGAGGCCATGTTGCATGAGATTTTCAAGGAAAATATAAATTGTAATAGAGTGTCCTGCATAGCATGGGTCATGGAAAATCAGTTTCAATGTAATGGAGCAAAACTGCAAGCATTAGTGAAGCCATGTAACATGAGATTTTCAAGATGTAATAAAATTCCAAGCTTTGGCAAATAGATATGCCACCAAAGTTGTAATGTGGTGCTGTGTGGATTAAAACTATCCAGCTCTAAAAATAGACAATCCAACTCTTACTTAAACAATCCAAATTATTTCTAAATCACACTGGGGGCAAAGAGATATTTTTTGTCTGAAAAATGTCCAGAAAATGTTTTTTCCCTACAGAATCTTCCAGAAATTTCTCCATCCCAAAATCTGACAAAAATGTATCATTTCTTCTAATTTTGTACTCCAACTATGCAAGTACAATCCACTATATTCACCACCTTTTTGAGCAATAAAAGTATTCATATTTGACATAAAAAATCATTTTTTTCAAAAGTAAATGGTGCCTTTTTTTCAACATATTTTAATCTTTTTTCAAAGAATAAAATATAGTGTTTTGCCCAATTTTTGGGACTTATTTATTCTTAAAAGTTATGCCTTTCAATCATATATGGGCCAGCAAAAATGCCAGTAAAAGGCTATATATACCCTCGCTTTTTTATCCAGAAAAGGTCTTCAAAATCCGAGTTGTTCATTCAATTTTCCAGATTAAAAAGGTTGTCCCAAAAGGCAACATTTTTGGTCCCTTTTTCCCGCAACCCGCGAAGCAAGACATGCAGACAGCTGCACAGACAGTCGCGCAGACAGCTGCACAGCCAGCCACACAGCAACCCGTGCAGTCAGCCACACAGCAACCCGTGCAGCCACACAGTGACCCGTGCAGCCACACAGTGACCCGTGCAGCCAGCCACAGATGATGTACCATAAACGAATCTCATGTCTCATGGTGGTATTTGAGCATAGCTGGTATATTATGACCGGAGCTCTCATTAGCAACATCGCCGCGCCCTCTGTAAGCCTGGGCAACTCCAGGCATATCCTACATCCCACATCTGCCCGGCATGCTCAGCCTGCAGAGTCCACATGCCGATGCAGACCTCATCCCATCGCAGCACAGTCCATTGGTATTCATGAAGCCCGGCATGTACCAGTGTTCTTATGCACACTGGCAAGCGTGACATGGCGTCGCTGCTTCCACAGCACCCCTACCTGCTCCTGCACTGCCATCAAGTGCTCCTTCCACCCCCAGCCACCTCTATATTGACTTCTCACCACACACACTGCTGGAAGCCAAGCCCCATCCACACACACGGGAACCCTCGTGGCTACTTGCAGAGACGAATGTACATACCCTCTCAGTACGCATGGAGATATCACATGAGAACTGGACGAACTCGTACGTATCACTATGGACTCATTATGCACAGCTGATGACAATGGGCCTCATGTAGACCCATACACCATCACGGTGTGACACCATGCCTTGTCAACGTTGCTGCCCCCCTCCCCAATGACTGCGCACGGCGGCACCCCGCCTCAATTTGACAACATGGCAACATGGGGGATGGCAGCAACACCCCCAGTGGACCCCAGCTGCACTCTACCGCCCACCCCATGTGTGCCACAGCACCGCACCTACGTGTCCGCCGCTGTACGTGCCCTCACTCCTTCATCCCCATGCGTGTGCCCGTGTGCCGCTTCCACACAAGCGTGCTGCCCTG